>JARQOC010000004.1:210809585-211277544 GCA_033576535.1 Allobates femoralis
AATTTAAAATTACCTTTGTTCATGGGAAAACCCCTTTAATTTTTGGGGTTTCAGGTTGAAATTTCCCAAACCCACCCCACGCAGCTCTGTTTTTATGGTCCTTGCTAGGTTTATGTGAGTGTAAGCTCTTCTGATTTTAGTCAGGGTTTACTAGCATTTAAAACAGTTGTCCAAGTAGTTGAGACCCATTTAAGTGACAAGTGGACCTTTGGGCCCATATGGGAACTCTGGATGTCTTATTACTATGCAACTGTCTTGTTAGAAAAATTTGTAACCTCTATTAGGAGCGGGGAGCTGTATGATTGATGACAGCAGAAAACATTATCAACCCAGCGCCTCAGACATGTCTGTTCTCTTCTACATGAGCTGCTGTTTTTTGTCTTGCAGCAAGACAAGCAGAGTATTCTTGTGTCTGAGGAGTGTTACCAATTTTAAAGGTTTGGGAGTTTAGTATAATATGAAAAGTTTTTCTAATGATACACTGCTTTATTGCATTAGTAGTACCACTATTAATTAAAAAAAAAAAAAAAATCATCATGTGGATTTTAGCATGGCCGTCTTCATTATTACGTTCTGCTTTAGATTTCCAAGGTCGCTGTTTGCTTGAACTGTTCTTTTAATTCCGTTCTATATACTATAGCATCTGTACAAGCCCCCAATGCAGCTCAGATGTCTTTTATCAGGAAGGCTGTCTCAAAGCTTAATACCTTTGCTACAGGATTGAAAGTAGTTTGCGGAGATTTCAATTTGCTCATGTCAGCTTCCTTAGATTGCTCTCAAATACATCCTCAAGAAAAGAGATGGGTGTGGTAGTGTCAGAGTTTTCCTTACATGATATTTGGAGGTACCAACACAGCTCCAAGAGGGACTATACCTTTTTGTCACCTAGTTTTAGCACCTACAGTAGGCTGGATTATGTTTTGATAGACACTAGACTACTTAAAGCTTCCCAGAAATCGGAAATTGGAGTAATATCCTTGTCTGATCATGCCCTTATATCTCGGAAGGAGACTCCTTCCATTCCTCCAGGAGTAATATCAGCCTTCTGAAATCTAAAATGGAAGAGTTTTTTTAAAATTGACAACTCCATGTGTCTGATGAGGTATTGTGAAACGCCCACAAAGCTTTTATAAGAGGAACCCTAATTAAAATGGGTCTATGGAAAAAAAAAAAAAAAGGGAGAGGGAAGTATTGGATCTCACAACTCAACTCAATAGTTATGAGCTAGTCAATAAAAGGTGCCCAGACCCCCAACTATCTGCCAGAATCACAAAACTTAGAGATAAACTTAAGTCACTATTCTTACGGCACTATGAGAAGGCCCTAAAGAAAGCTAAAACTAAATTTTACTCTATGGGTGATGAGGCTGGGAAAATGTTAATTATAAGAATTAGAAAAAAAGATGCTAAAAGTAGATTCACTTGCATTTGTAGGCCAGACGGCTCTAAAATTTATCATCCTACTGAAATTTTGTTGGAATTTAGGCGGTATTATTATTCCCTGTATAATTTAAAAGTAGACCTCCTCTTGGTTCAACCGACCGGTCAGGCTATTAAAAATTTCCATACAAAACATACACTCGCCAAGGTAACAACATCACAATTATCTGACCTTAACCCCTTAAGGACCGAGTCACTTTGCACCTTAATGACCGGACCATTTTTTGTAATTCTGACCACTCTCCCTTTATGAGGTAATATCTCTGGAACGCTTCATTGGATCCTAGCGATTCTGAGATTGTTTTTTCGTGACATATTTGGCTTCATGTTAGTATTAAATTTAGGTCGATAATTTTTGCGTTTATTTGTGAAAAAATAAAAAATTTGGCAAAAATTTTGAAAATTTAGCAATTTTCAAATTTTTTATTTTTATTCTGCTAAACCAGAGAGTTATGTGCCACAAAATAGTTAATAAATAACATTTCCCACATGTCTACTTTACATCAGCACAATTTTGGAAGAAAAAAAAAAAATTGGTAGGACGTTATAAGGGTTCAAAGTTCATCAGCAATTATTCATTTTTCCAGCAAAATTTTCAAAACCAATTTTTTAGTGACCTCATCACATTTGAAGTCCCTTTGAGGGGGGTACATGACAGAAAACACCCAAAAGTGACACCATTCCAAAAACTGCACCCCTCAAGCTACTCAAAACTATATTCAAGAAGATTATTAACCCTTCAGGTGCTTCACAGGAACTAAAATAAAGTTGAAGGAAAAAATGGACATTTTAATTTTTGTAACAAAAATGTTCTTTTAGCCTCAATTTTTTCATTTTCACATGGGCAACAGGATAAAATGCATCCTAAAATTTGTTGGGCAATTTCTCCTGAGTACACCGATACCTCATATGTGGTCATAAACCACTGTTTGGGCGTACGGCAGGGCTCAGAAGGGAGGGAGCGCAATTTGAATTTTAGAGCCAATTTTCCATTCAAAAAGTGAAATGGCGCTCCTTCACTTCTGATCCCTGCCGTGCGCCCAAACAGTGGTTTATGACCACATATGAGGTATCGGTGTACTCAGGAGAAATTTCCCAACAAATTTTGGGATGTATTTGATCCCTTTGCCCATGTGAAACTGAAAAAATGTAGGCAAAAAGAATTTTTTTGTGAAAAAAGTGTTTTTTTTAATTTTTATGGATCAATTTGTGAAGCATCTGGGGGTTCAAAGTGCTCACTATGCATCTAGATACCTTCCTTAGGGGGTCTAGTTTCCAAAATGGGGTCATTTGTGGGGGAGCTCCAATGTGGAGACACACGGGGACCCCCCAAACGCGACATGGTGTCCGCTAACAATTTGAATGGAAAATGAGCTCAAATTGTTAGCGGACACCATGTCGCGTTTGGAGGGTCCCTGTGTATCTCCACATTGGAGCTCCCCCACAAGTGACCCCATTTTGGAAACTAGACCCCCGAAGGAACGTATCTAGATGCATAGTGAGCACTTTGAACCCCCATATGCTTCAGAAATTCATCCGTAAAAATGAAAAAGCACTTTTTTTCCACTAAAAAATTATTTTTTCATTATTGCAGATCAATTTGTGAAGCATCTGGGGGTTGAAAGTGCTCACTATGTACCTAGATATGTTCCTTTGGGGGGTCTAGTTTCCAAAATGGGGTCACTTGTGGGGGAGCTCCAATGTGGAGACACACAGGGACCCTCCAAACGCGACATGGTGTCCGCTAACAATTTGAGCTCATTTTCCATTCAAATTGTTAGCGGACACCATGTCGCGTTTGGAGGGTCCCCGTGTGTCTCCACATTGGAGCTCCCCCACAAGTGACCCCATTTTGGAAACTACACCCCCAAAGGAACATATCTAGATGCATAGTGAGCACTTTCTACCCCCAGGTGCTTCACAAATTGATCTGTAAAGATGAAAAAAGAAAATTTGTGTGGAAAAAAAAAGTGCTTTTTCATTTTTATTGATGAATTTGTGAAGCATCTGGGGGTTCAAAGTGCTCACTATGCATCTAGATATGTTCCTTAGGGGGTCTAGTTTCCGAAATGGGGTCACTTGTGGGGGAGCTCCAATGTGGAGACACACAGGGGCTCTCCATACGCAACATGGTGTCCACTAACAATTGGAATTGTTAGCGGACACCTTGTAGGATATGAAGAGCCCCTATGTGCCTAAACATTGGAGCTCCCCCACAAGTGACCCCATTTTGGAAACTAGACCACCCAAGGAACGTATCTAGATGCATAGTGAGAACTTTGAACCCCCAGGTGCTTCACAAATTGATCCGTAAAAATGAAAAAAGAAACTTTTTGTGGAAAAAAAAAAGTGCTTTTTCATTTTTATGAATGAATTTGTGAAGCATCTGGGGGTTGAAAGTGATCACTATGCATCTAGATATGTTCCTTCGGGGGTCTAGTTTCCAAAATGGGGTCACTTGTGGGGGAGCTCCAATGTTCAGGCACACAGGGAGGGGCTCTCCATACCCGACATGGTTTTCGCTAACAATTGGAGCTAATTTTCTATTGAAATTGTTAGCGGACACCATGTCGCATATGGAGAACCCGTGTGCACAAGGGCAACTGGTAGAGTTGGGGTACAGCACCAGAAAATGCCGCCTCTAATGAATGCGCTATTTTCTTGGGTGGCTGTGGGTTGAAATTTGCAGCGTGGGGGACCCACAACATTTGAGTCTCTCCACGCTGAGGATTCCTGTCAGCCAGCTACCAAGTTGTACCTGGCCGGCTACAAATACAGCGAAGGCTTTTTTTTACTTCTAGAACTAATTCTAGAAAAAAAAATGATGTGGGGCTCCGCCATATTTTTGGTCCAGCCAGGTACAACTTGGCAGCTACAGACTGCCAGCAACCCCCAGCTGTCTTGTTGTACCTGGCTGCAACCAAAAATACAGCGAAGCCCATTTTTTTTTATTTCTAGAACTAATTCTAGAAAAAAAAATTACGTAGGGCTCCGCCATATTTTTGGCCCAGCCAGGTACAACTAGGCAGCTGGGGGCTGGAATCCTCAGCATGGAAAGGCCCAATCGTTCTGGGCCCCCCATGCTGCGAATTGCAGCCCGCAGCCGCCCCAGAAAATGGCGCATTCATTGAAGCGCCACTTTCTGGCGCTGTACCCATGCTCTTCCAGTTGCCCTGGTGCCGGTGGCAAACTGGGTAATAAAGGGGTTAATGCCAGCTTTTTATTGGCAGCTGGCACTAAGCCCGAGATTCATAATATAGGGCCAATGTTAGACCCGCCATTAGGAATCTCTGGTAAATAGTCAGAAAATACACACATAGAAAAATCTTTTTATTTGAAAAAAAACACAAACAAAATTCGGACTCCATCTTTATTATAAAGATCCGACGTAGTCCACAACGAAGGTCCCACGACGCTCGATCGCCTCCGACGTAGTCCACAACGAAGGTCCCACAACGTTCGATCGCCTCCGACGTAGTCCACAACGAAGGTCCCACGACGCTCGATTGCCTCTGCTCACTCCAGAGACTGCTGCAAGGGATCAAGTGTCCTCTTCCTACAGTCTCAGGGGTCAGAGTTATGGTGCACTGTATGACAATGATCAGTTATACAGTGCACCATGACTATGATCCCAGAGACTATAACAAGAGGACACTTGATCCCTTGTTGCACCCATCCATCCACCTATGCACCCATCATCCACGCACGCACATCCACGTACGCACATCCACGTACGCACATCCACGTACGCACATCCACGTGCTGACATCCACGCATGCACACAACCACGCACGCACATCCACGCATGCACACATCCACGCACGCATGCTGACATCCACGCACATCCACACAGACATCCACGTACATCCACGTACGCACACATCCACGTACGCACACATGCACACATCCACGCACATCCACGTACGCACATCCACCCACGCACGCACATCCACGTACGCACATCCACGTACGCACATCCACGTACGCACATCCATGTACGCACATCCACGTACGCACATCCACGTGCTGACATCCACGCACGCACATCCACGCATGCACACATCCACGCACGCATGCTGACATCCACGCACATCCACACAGACATCCACGTGCATCCACATCCACGCACATCCACATACGCACACATCCACGTACGCACACATCCACGCATGCACACATGTACGCATATCCACGTTTGCACATCCACGTACGCACATCCACGTGCTGACATCCACGCACGTACATCCATGCATGCACACATCCACGCACGCATGCTGACATCCACGCACATCCACACAGACATCCACGTGCATCCACATCCACGCACATCCACATACGCACACATCCACGTACGCACACATCCACGCATGCACACATGTACGCATATCCACGTACGCACATCCACGTACGCACATCCAAGCACGCACATCCACGCATGCACACATCCATCCATTCACCCATCCATCCACCTATTCATTCATTCATTCATTCATTCATACTTACCCACCGATGAGGAGGAGGAGCCACACCGGAGACTGCAGAGGACTCGGAGGCCGACGGTGCAGGCGCGTGCAGCCCGGAATAGGTGAGTATGAGCAGGGGGGTGAGCAGGAGCAGGGGGGTGGGCAGAAGCAGGGGGGTGGGTAAGAGCGGGGTGGGTAGGAGCAGGGGGGAGGGAGCCCTGCAACTTGACCGACGGGCACATGAGCCCGCGGCCCGCCGGTAGAAACACCAGGAGGGCGGGCGGATGGCGGGGAGCGGTATGGGGGGGGTGCCGGCCGGACACAGGGGGGAATGGCACAGGGGGGTCTGGACAGCACACAGGGGGGGCTAGACAGGACACAGAGGGGGGCTGGATGGAGCGGGGACAGAAGCCAAAGGGGACCGGAGTATTAGATAATGGCCGCGGGTGCAGTGCAGCCCGCCGGTAGAAACACCAGGAGGGCGGGCGGATGGCGGGGAGCGGTATGGGGGGGTGCCGGCCGCACACAGGGGGGAATGGCACAGGGGGGGC
This sequence comes from Allobates femoralis, assembly GCA_033576535.1. Lineage (NCBI taxonomy): Eukaryota > Metazoa > Chordata > Amphibia > Anura > Aromobatidae > Allobates > Allobates femoralis. The sequence goes on from JARQOC010000004.1 coordinate 210,816,039, forward strand.
TGGACAGCACACAGGGGGGGCTAGACAGGACACAGAGAGGGGCTGGATGGAGCGGGGACAGGACACAGGGGGCCCGGAGAATTAGATAATGGCCGCATAATGGTGCAGTGCAGCCCGCCAGCATATAAGTATGTTTGGGGGGAGGAAGGGGGGGTTAGGGGTTAACAGGGGTGCCCACACCTCTGCCCCTGACCCTCAGCTGTCACTGACAGCTTTTAGATTTGAGCTGTCACTGTTCGTTTAGAAGCAGTGACAGTTCAAAGCCATGACGAGTATACTCGTCATGATGCGGGAACTGACATCTTTTCATGACGAGTATACTCGTCATTGGTCGTAAAGAGGTTAATTCCCCCTTTACGGTCCTGGAAATTGACTATTAGGACAACTAAAAAAGGCTCAGCCTCGGGCCCTGAAGGGTTTTCTAATGGTTACTATCATTGCTTTCCATGAATCTTAGCCTCTTACCTCCTTAGAACCTTTAACTATTGGAAAAATAAAGCGAATATATGAAAGGAGAATCTAGAACAGGGGTGGGCAGCTTCAGGCCTCGAGGGCCGCACACAGTCCAGGTTTTCTGGATATCCTTAGCATTTGACAGTTGGAATCATCACCTGGCAGGAGATTAAATTGCCAACTGTCAAATGCTAAGGATATACAGAAAACCTGGACTGTGTGCAGCCCTCGAGGCCTGGAGTTGCCCACCCCTGATCTAGAAGCTGTTATCTTAGCTATTCCTAAACCGGGGAAAGCCCCAGACGCTCTGAGTAATTTCTGGCCCATTTCTTTAATAAACTGCGACCTAAACATTTTCTCAAAGATGGTGGCGTCTAGAACAATGAGAATTCTTCCAGTTCTGATATCTCCAGATCAGGACACGTTTGTCCCTGAAAGGCAAGCGAAGGATGGTACTAGAAGAGTGATAAATCTCTTGGAATTAATGGAAAACAGTGGGATCCCTGGTGTACTCCTGGCTCTTGACGCTGAAAAGGCATTCAACAGAGTACACTGGTGATATATGGAGCAGGTGCTGGAAGAATTTGGCTTCTTGGACATTAAGAGGACAATTTTATCGTTATACTCCAACGCTAATGCCATGGTGAATGTTTCAGGCATGTACTCTGACCTTTTTCCAATCAAGTATGGTACCCGTCAAGTTGCCCGTTGTCACCCATTATCTTTGCTCTTATGATAGAATCACACGCAGAAGCCCTTAGACTCAACAGGGTGATTAAAGGGATCAAAGTGGGAGATCAGAGGCATGTAATAGGGGGTTATATGCAGATGACGTGATCATTTCATGTACTGATAGAGTCATCCTTATCTGCAGCCTTAAATACGCTATCTGAATTCTTGATAATCTTGTACTATAAGTTGAACACCACAAAATTGATAGCTTTCTCAGTCAATGTCCCGGTTGTGGAAAGGTCTTTCTTAATGAAAACATTCCTGTTTCACTTATTTAGGTATCAAATTTTCAAGATGCCTGCCTTGGTAAGGTTTGATAGTGAGTCCATTATTCGTGAAATTTGGCATGATTTAGACAGACAAATTCTTCTCCCCTTATCAGGGATTGCAAGGAATTGAAGTCGTAAATGACTCTTTACCTAAAATAACATACCTTTTTCGTTGCCTCCTTCTAAAAATCCCTTTGGTGTGGAAAACACGTGTACAATCTATTCTTGGAACATTTATTTGGAAAAACAGGAGACCTAGGGTTGCTATGAAAACGTTATATTTTCAGTATACTGATGTTGGAATGGAGGACCCAGATTTACTCTTATACCATAGAGCCGTGATACTGGAAGCTGTAAAGGATTGCTGGGCTAATAACTGTAATCATAGATGGGTTCAAATGGAATCAAACTTTGCTCCTCAAAAGTCTACCAGAAGTCTACTGGAAATTAATCTTTTGAAACCTTCAAAGCAGTTGTTTCCTTTACAATCCATTTCATCCTTACTTTGGTATTGGAATAGGTTGGATAGGGACCTCCTTTGTTCTTTAAATAAATATATTGTGATCACAGCTTTTGAAGCACACATTCCTGCGTTGTCCCTTCAGAAATGGGTTACGGCGGGAATAGTGTCTTTGGATAGTCTGTTTGAGGGATACGTACTTTTGTCCTTTACAGAGCTATCCCAAAGATTTCAAATTCACAGATTCGGCTTCTTTCAGTACCTGCAAATCCGACATTTTATTCATTCCTGCACCCTTCCTGACTGTTGGACGTTGAGGCTGAATGATCCAGGAATATTTTAAATTAGACTATCCTAATCCTAATAACCACGGTTTATCCCTGTTTTATAGAACTTTAAATTTGCCGGTACAATCTATCAAGACATCTTATATGTTACGGTGGGAAAAGGCTCTGACATTTTCATACACTCTTGAGGATTGGTGGCTGGTGGCCAGGTGACCAAAAAAATTCTCTTCTTGTATTAATCATTTAGAGCAGTTGAAAAAGAACCATATTCACTGATATTTAACGCCGTATAAAATCTCTAAATTTGATAAGTCATCCACACCGTTATGCTGGAACGGTTGTGGTACACTAGGGGACATGGGGCATGTGTGGTGGGGGTGTCAGAATCTTTTGGTCTCAGGTTGAAGATCTAATTTAAAAAATTTCTGGAGTAAACTTCCATTTAGACGGCCCTCTAGCAGTGTTGAGCATTGGTTTTGACTCTATTCCTCCGGTGTTGTCTCCGGTCTTGTCTCACATATTGACTGCTGCGCTACAATGTCTGACTAAATGTTGGAGGTCTGAGATTCTACCTACTCAAAAGGAACTAATTGAAAGAATTAACCCACACTATCATCACGAATGGTATCTCTTGTCTTCTCTCAAACAACAAGAATGTATTGGCAACCTTTGGGACTTGTGGGCGTTGGAATTTGCGTTACCAATATCTTAATTTTCTTTGAGACTGTTTAATTTGAAATGTATTTAATTTTGTCATTACAACCTGGGCTCTTTCCCCTCCCTTAATCTTACCCTTCTGTGTATACTCCCTCCCTCTTCTCTCGACCTGACCCAGCCACATTTCCCTTTCGTGTACTCCTACTGTTTCATAATGCCCATTATATGTTTATATTGGCATTGTAGTTACTGCTACTTTACTGTTATTGCAATTGATCTTCCTCAATAAAAAAAAAATGTATGGTTTAAAAAAAAAAAATCCGTTCTTCTAGGACGTTTATTGACATTTATGCAAGTATAATAAGGTAAATGTTTTTCTTTCCTTGTCAGTACAATTCAGTGATACTTATGCATCCAGTATAACAGGCTACAGTATATCCTGGAAAGTCTATATTTACCAAGGATTTCATAGACATGCAGAAATATACATTTGCATTACAGCATTTTGTGTAGTCTCTTTAACCCCAAATATGAAGCCTATATATGGTAAGATTATTCATAGATTCACTTTGTCATTGAAGATAAGTACAAAACAGATTTTTTTTTTCCTTGATCAGCAGAATGATCTTGTACCAGTACATGCAAGTGGACCTGACTGAGGATAGAAGATGATCATCTTCAGCAGGAAACAGCTACTTTCTGTTCCCTCTTAAAGAAAATACCATTTCCTCTTGACAAAAAAATATAATGTCAAATTCTTGTGTCAATCTTAAAGGCCCCGTCTCACGCTTTAATGGTCGAACGATCCGATCAACGATCCGACTTGACCTAGATCGCTTGAACGATGTTCAGTGATCGATAGTGAAATGTCACACGTCTATATATCGTTAACGACACAGCAACGATTCTCAACAAGCAAACGATACTTGCGGTCGTTAGATTGTCTACGTCCTTCACTTCTCAATAGGTGAGGATGTTAATGACATAGTTATCGAGGTGTCACACACCCATGCTGCAGGTTGAACAAGCGCTCATTTTTTGGTTTAAGGTCCAGTTCACAAACCTCCCATGAACGATCTGCCCGATTATCGTTGATCGGATGTACATGTCACACTGAACGACGTTGTTATGAATGACGTTTCAACGATATTGTAGTGTGTGACGGGGCCTGGTATACCATCATTTTCATCACACATCCTTTAAGATCAGAATAATAAACTATAGTAAGGCAACTTTGTCATTAAAGGAATTGTGCCAATACTGCAACTTCCATAACTAGAAACCAAGAAATCAACATATATCTATTCATTGACATATCTGTGTCAATAACTGCACACGAAGTGTGCAGGGAAAAAGGGGCCTATCCTACAATTACTAACTCACAACAACAAAATTAAACGACATTGCAGCCCAGATGAATGAAAAGTGAAATTTTATATTCAATAAGGGGATCACAGAGGAACGGTGTGGGAAAGCAAGATATAACAGGACACAATGGGTCACAACAAAGGTTGTTAAGTATTGCAGTAGGTAATAGGACACTAAAACAATACAATGATTGAAAAATGTCCTAATTAGAATTGGAAACCCAATAACCATAGTAGTCGCATTGTGAATATGAAAAAAAGTGCTATAGTGCATACATTAAAAGGAAATAATACTCTGAGCATACAATTAGATACATGGGATGGAACAGTACCAATATACCATATAATTACAATATAGCATTGATTAGTTAAATCCAAGGTATGAGCAACACAGCTACTATAAATAACCTTAACCAAAATCTGAGATATAGATATCCAGGGTGATATATAGCTTATGTTGCTGTCAATCAACAAAAAACGTCACACCAAAGGTATAAATCCAAAAAGCACTAATATGTAGCACAAAATTATCAACACCAATGCAGTACCACATGGTAACGATGGACAGAAAGCCTTACTTAGAGAGTAAATCTTGACCATTGTATTCATGACATTACCAGGACATGCCTTAAATAGCAGCACATAGTCCAAACAGAATGTAGAGATAAAGAGGCTGAATCACCATGTCTAGCATTGCCACATAACAACGCCTCCTCAATGAAGACTATAGATAGAAACCAAGTCAATAATCAAAGTGTGCTCTACAACAAAAACAGCCAATGATGTATACAACCATATCGCTAGCTACTGGGGAACCAACATTAACAAACCAAGAGTATATGAAGCATATTTACCTCAGCGCCGCTGTCAGTGAAGAAACCGCCCTACACGTGTTTCGGTAGTGTACCTTCGTCACGGGGCGTGTCTGAACAAAGGGGAATGTGTCTTTAAAAAGGCCGCCCAGCCAATCGCCATCCCGGAGACTGATTACGCTGACGTCTCATCATGGTTGTCCTAGTGATGAGGCAGCACGGCGGCGTCAAATCACGTGATGTATCACCTGATCCCAGTCACTAGGGAAACAGACGCCACCGCAACCAATGGGAGACTATACAGCTCAGACCAAGGAAGCAATTAGTCATGGGAAACTGGAGCGATTCTTCAAAAGGAAATCCACAAACTACAGGAATAACTGCATAAATCAAATATAAGAAATATATGATATAAATAGAGATAATATTAAAGTATGTAATAGATATGTAGAAATGTTATACCAAGTACACCAAGCATATAAGTATACTACAAAGCAGGGGCTATCAGGTTGCCATTAGATAGAACATTAGAATGACAAGTAAAAAAGAATATACCGTATATACTCGTGTATAAGCCGACCCGTGTATAAGCCGACCCCCCTACTTTTGCCCCAAAAATCTGGAAAAACCTATTGACTCGTGTATAAGCCAAGGGTGGACCCCAGCACAGGTATACAGCCCCCAGCAGTGTGGTATACAGGCCCCCCCCAGTGGTATACATGCCTCCCCAGTGGTAGTATACAGCAGCCCCAGTGGTAGTATACAGCAGCCCCAGTGGTAGTATACAGCAGTCCCAGTGGTAGTATACAGCAGCCCCAGTGGTAGTATACAGCAGCCCCATTGGTAGTATACAGCAGCCCCAGTGGTAGTATATAGCAGCCCCAGTGGTAGTATACAGCAGCCCCAGTGGTAGTATACAGCAGCCCCAGTGGTAGTATACAGCAGCCCCAGTGGTAGTATATAGCAGCCCCAGTGGTAGTATACAGCAGCCCCAGTGGTAGTATATAGCAGCCCCAGTGGTAGTATACAGCAGTCCCAGTGGTAGTATATAGCAGCCCCAGCAGTAGTATACAGCAGCCCTAGTGGTATACAGCAGGCCCCCAGGGGTACATATAGTAGCCCCCAGGCGGTACCCAGCAGCCCCCTGGGGGTCCCCAGCAGCCCCCTGGGGGTACCCAGCAGCCACCAAATGCTGGCACTGGCCCCCCCTTGCAAGGCCCCCTCCCCCCCCCAGCTTCTCTTACCATCCCGATCTTCTGATCAGCGCTGCTCCTCGGCGCTCCGTCCTCGCTGCTCCCGTCCTGCTACATCCGGGATCCCCGACCGTCGCGCGATGACGTCATATGCCTGCGACGGCCGGAGATCCCGGATGTAGCAGGACGGACGGAGGAGCTCTGAGGAGCGGCGCTGATCAGAAGACCGGGATGGTAATATAACCATGTGGGGGGGGGGGCCCTTACAAGGGGGGGCGAGTGCCAGCATTTGGGGGCTATATGCACTGCTTCCCCCTGCCACTGATTGACAGGGGGAAGCAGTGCATATTTAATGAGCGGCCCCACGTGACGGGGCCGCTCATACAGCAGCCTCCTCCAGCCTCCACAGCCCCCACCTTATATACCGTATATGACCCGTGTATAAGCCGAGGGGGAGACTTTTCAGCCCAAATTTTGGGCTGAAAAACTCGGCTTATACACGAGTATATACGGTAAATACTCATATTTGAATGTAAGTATAATAAACACCCTATATACGCATACAGTTACCCAACAAAGGAACCCTGTATATCATATGTATATACTCATAGTTTAAATATAACAACAGAGAAACAGATATAAATAGCATTAATACATATATTCAAATTACATCTCATAAACATTCTATACATACATACATATAGTTACACAGATGCAGGCATCATAGACACCATATGCATACACTAATGCACATGATGTAAAATATCAATCAGTATATATATACATGGAAAGAACATATGATTGAAACCTTGATTGAAGTTATTTTCGTCATATTCCGTGTGGAGATGGATTCACTTAAGTAGAATTAGAAGCATCAAAACCATTACTAGAGGCCTAATAAAATCAAAATATAAAAACAAAATCAGAACACAAACTGACAGTTAAATAAACTTCCATAACTAGTGGAGCTCACAGAGTGCTGCAGGCAACTATGTCTTGATATCCCATAAACTGAGTTGAGGGCAGGTTGTAAGCTCGACCATGACTCCTATTCATTCTGGCATTTATTAGACCCTTCTACTCGATTTGTATAGGGCAAAGTTCCCCAAGGAACTGCAGCTTATCACCTATCTTGTGTATAGTTGCAAGCTTGCTACATCTTTAAAAGTTGATCAAGTGTTTCCACCATCAAACTCTTCCACTTATAATTTAAACAATGTTTACTCTTTAATTTAATCATAAATCACCAGAACACATGAAAATAAGCTACTTTGTAATATATCTTATTAGAAAAATCTGCTTTCTCTCTTCCCCTGGACTTATCTTTTACTCTTCATTCAGGAAGGAAATATGTACCGTATATACTCGCGTATAAGCCGAGTTTTTCAGCCCAAAAATTGGGCTGAAAAGTACCCCCTCGGCTTATACGCGAGTCAGTGCGGGGGCTGCTGTATACAGCGGTATACAGCAGCCCCCGCATCCCCAGTAATGCAGGGCCCCCCCCCTCATGCTCCGGTCACCTGTAAAGCAAGTTATACTTATCAGTGCCCGCTGTTGTCCGCGCCCGCCGCTGCCGACATGCGATCCTCCATCTTCATTCATCTTCTTCCTGCTTCTGTGCGCGTCGCAGGCAATGACGTCATTACCGGCGACGCGCACAGGAAACAGGAAGAAGATGCATGAAGACGGAGGATCGGGATGTCGGCAGATGCGGGCGCGGACGGCAGCGGGCACTGATAAGTATAATTTGCTTTACAGGAGACCGGAGCATGAGGGGGGGCCCTGCATTACTGGGGCTGCCTGTATACTACCACTGGGGCTGCTGTATATAGGGGCCCTGCATTACTGGGGCTGCAATACCACTGGGGCTGCAATACCACTGGGGCTGCCTGTATATAGGGGCCCTGCATTACTGGGGCTGCAATACCACTGGGGCTGCTGTATATAGGGGCTGCAATACCACTGGGGCTGCAATACCACTGGGGCTGCTGTATATAGGGGCTGCAATACCACTGGGGCTGCAATACCACTGGGGCTGCTGTATATAGGGGCTGCAATACCACTGGGGTTGCTGTATATAGGGGCCCTGCATTACTGGGGCTGCAATACCACTGGGGCTGCTGTATATAGGGGCTGCAATACCACTGGGGCTGCAATACCACTGGGGCTGCTGTATATTGGGGCTGCTGTATACACCTCTGGGGCTGCATATACCTCTGGGGCTGCTGTATACTACCACTGGGGCTGCTGCTGTATACTACCACTGGGGAGGCTGCTGTATACCTCACTGCTGGGGGTTGTATACCTGTGCTGGAGTCCACCCTCGGCTTATACGCGAGTCAATAGATTTTCCCAGGTTTTGGGGGCAAAAGTAGGGGGGTCGGCTTATACACGGGTCGGCTTATACACGAGTATATATGGTATTCCTTACATACAGACTTTGGCATAAGAGATGACAGTTGGTGCATTACAAATTATGTGGAGGTATGAGCTAGAGGCACACGCATATTCTGCTGTACGTTCTACTGAAACATTAATTAGTTCTCCATAGAGCTTTGAGCACCAGATGTTCTCTTATCTTAGTAATGGGAATGACTCTTACTGAAGACAGATTTAATCCATGAATTGAGAATTGTGAGACTAAGTGATCAGTCTAGGGGGAAAAAGATGCAAATTTTTCTGATATGTTACTCTGTAAAGTAACCAAACTCAAAATTTGTGTGGGTTTCCTCCGGGTTATCCAGTTTCCTCCCACACTCCGAAGACATACTGATAGGATGTTTAGATTGTGAGTCTCAATGGGGGCAGTGTTGCAAATGTATATAAAGCACTTGGAATTAATAGCGCTAAATAAATGAATAAATCTTATAATTTGGAGCTGCACAAATAGTTAAGTGGCTGACCTATACTTTTTATGTTTTGTCTTTTATTTTTACTTAAACAGGATTGTGGCATACTGTATGATTGTAAATTTCTATATTTAGTCACATTGTCTAAACTACAGCCCTACCCATAATGAATAAACTGCTTGCAACAAAGCAGTCTGCTGGTAGAAATAAGCATTTACTTATTATTTTTCTTTTTTTATCTGATAATATAACTTGTGAGTTACATGGATATTTAGAGGACTCCCAAACATTGTACTGTTGAACTGAATGTTCTGTTAGTAAAACCAACACTAAGCATATGTGAACACTTTTTTTTTCCAAGATGGGCCACTCCAAAACCCAACTGAAAAAGCTCCTATTAAATACTTAAAAGAATGAACATACCGGTATATATTTCTGGGTAAAAATGGCTTGCTGTTCATATTTTCAGTCTTTCGAGCATCGTTTATCTGCTTTAGGTTCCCAAAGATGCAAAGTGGTTATAAGAAGTGATTGCACTTCGCTCATTGTTAGACAATACTGTAGCTCAGATCAGCGATGTTTAATTATTCCCTAGTCAGACTAAGGAAAAAATAGCAGCATGCTGCGAATGTCAGTGAATCTCAGCTCATTCGCACCCATACAAGTCTATAGGTGCGAGTAAAAGATTGGACTGCACTGATGTGCAAAAAAATCAAAATAGATGGTTGCGCCACACTGCAAATTTAGGGGTATAAATTCCCGTTACACTGTACGTTTCACTCACCTAAGTTGGTTGTGCCCTCTGCACAACTAGATTAACCGCAAGTAGGTGAGATTTTTTTATGCAGGATCCCTGTCTTCATCTATTGCCTGTCTCCCCTTTGCACCCAGGTCTGTGCTCCGTCTCTCACACGTGCACCGTCCCGTGCATGTGCAGGGGCCAGGTTTCTGTTTTCTTCAGCAAGGTCCTCTCCCAGAGCTGCTCGCACCACTCTCCCCGAAGGGAGAAAGGAACGTAATGCAATAATAAATGTGGTATATAGAAATGAGCGCTAGGGATAACGGAACAAGCCGAACGCTTTTGTAGACATTACCTATTAGTTTATTACGATAAACACAGTGCAGGTCCTTCTCCCACAACGCGTTTCGACGCTACATGCGTCTTTCTCAAGTGAGAAAGATGCATGTAGCGTCGAAACGCGTTGTGGGAGAAGGACCTGCACTGTGTTTATCGTAATAAACTAATAGGTAATGTCTACAAAAGCGTTCGGCTTGTTCCGTTATCCCTAGCGCTCATTTCTATATACCACATTTATTATTGCATTATGGACTGCACTGATGACATTCGAGTACAGAGTGATGTACGCTGAGACTGAAAATGGAGGAGATGTTATCTGTATTTTTTTGTGAAGCAGATGAGGCAGTGATACTGGTGATTACCGCTGTATTCATTCTTACATTGTAGTGTATTCAATTACTAGAGAATTCTGCAGATTCCTATTTTCTTCATTGTGGCTGTGTAAAAATGTGTGGCTTTCACATCCACACTGAACATAATCTATACACATCCTAACCCACTCAACCATGTCAATCTGCATGGTATAATACCAGTATGTCAAAATCGACATGAAAATATCCTCATCTTTCCAATTCTTAGGTCTTGTTTCTTCACTTTCAAAGAGTTTATTTCCATTTAATACACTAATCCTACGCAAAGTAAATGCAATAAATGGCGGAGAAGAAAAGTCCCACCTCTGGTTTCACAACTCTTTACAGAGTGGGGAGCCCTGACCTACCGTAGTTGTGCCTGGAGAGTTTTGGTGATTCTGTTTTTAATTAGAGCCACAAATGTATTTTTTTGTCATTTGTATCAGAGGTCTTATGTGAAAAAAAATATCTAGAAAAACGACTTCAAAAATTGGTTCTGGGCTCATGAAGAGATAGTTAATATCCAATAATTTGTGTTTTCTTTTAACAATATATCCTCAACGCAGTATTATATGATTTGGTATAATTCAGTATAGCCTTGCACACATGCGATGCATGATCGTCAGGTTTTTAGTCTTCTCTGCATATATTCACCATCAGTAAGGAGACATCTTGAAAATTGGGAGGAATTTCAATTCAACATTGTTGGGTTTCATTCAGATGTCAGTTTTTCACATGTTCCATGATGGAACACACACAGTTGAAACCAGAAGTTTACATACACTGTATAAAGACACATGCATGTTTTTCTCACTATCTGCCAAAATCAGAATAAACCTTTCCTGTTAGAAGTCAATTAGGATTACCATCATTACTTTTATTTGCCAAATGTCAGAATAATGAGAGAATGTTTAAAGACATTTTAAGTACTTTCTGCAAAGTCACAAGTTTACATATATTAGGCCCCTTTCACATCAGTGTTATTAGAAAAATGCGGCAGTTGCAGTGAAAAAAATGCATCTGCGGCATTTACCACATAACGGCCGCATTTGCGGCAAGTCCCATGCATTGTCTATGGGGCTTGCTGTAAGTGTGCGGCAAATGCGGTTTCGGGAGTTGCGGACGCGAAAAATCTGTGGTCAGCCGCGTTTTTTTTGTGGCCGCATCTGCCACAAGTGCCGGAACCGCACTTGCCGCACACTTACCGCAAGCCCCATAGACAATGCATGGGGCTTGCCGCAAGTGCGGCCATTATGCGGCAGATGCGTTTTGTTCACCGCAACTGGCACATTTTTCTAATAACACTGATGTGAAAGGGGCCTAACATATATTTCTTTAGTATTTGGTACCATTGCCCTTAAACTGTATGACTTGGGTAAAACCTTTTGGGTATCCTTCCACAAGCTTCTCACAATGGTTTGCAGGAATTTGGGCCCATTCTCTCTGACACAACTAGTGTAGCTGAGTCATGTTTGTAGGTCGCCTTGCTCGCACCTGCCTTTTCAACTTTGCCAATAAATTTTCAATAGGATTGAGATTAGGCCTTTGTGATGGCCATTCCTTAACATTGACTTTGTTATCCTTAAGTCACTTTGTAAACAGTTTGGTAGTATGGTTCAGGTCATTGTCCATTTGGAAGACCCATCTCTGCCCAAGCTATAACTTCCTGGCTGATGTCTTTGAGATGTTGCTTCAGTATTGCCTCATAATCTTCTTTCCCCATGATGCTATCTATTTTGTGTAGTGCACAAGTCCCTCCTGCAGCAAAACAAACCCCCAACATGATGCTGCCACCCCTGTGTTTTACAGTTGGGATGGTGTTGTTGGGCTTCCAAGCTTCTCTCTACACAAAGAAGCAGTATCTTTTATGTGTGCTTCTAAATAACTCAGATGTTGCCAATTAACCTATCGGAAGCTTTCAAACACATGACATCATCATACGGGCCATCCCAAATTGTTTAAAGGCATAATGAGCTAAGTGTTTGTAAACTTGTGACTTTTCTGAAAGTAATATAAATAATGTGTTTGATTTCTAATAAAGGAATTTTCTATATGTTTATTAACTATTTACTTACCAGATTGTTAATGGGGCAGGTATCATAGACCCTGACCATTACCAATATGGGCTTAATGACAAGCTAGCAATACTCAGCTATAACCCCTTTTAATACCTCGATGCTATGACACCAGTACATAACTATGGACCCCACCACACTGAGAATACCAGCCCTCAACTGCCTAGGTTTACCTTGGCTGGCAAATATAGGGCGAAAGGCATGCATTTTTATTTCTTTAAATTAAAGAAAAAATGGCCTCCCTTGTATTTTTCATTGCCACCCAAGGTAAAACTAGGTAGCTGGGGTGGCAGACCCCAGCTGTCCACCTTATCTGTGGTGAGAAAGAAATGTTTGGGGGATGCCTATGCATTTTGAATGCATTTATTTTACACACTATGGTGGCAGGTTGGTTGCCATACACTAATGTATATGGCAGCCAAGCGCAGACACCGGTACATCTTGTTGGAGCGCACTCTGAGTGCAACTGCCAATGACAGACACTCTTCGCCAGATTACACTGGTTCGCCGCTGGCGCAGAAAAACGCAGTTTCTCCCTATTTGCTGTCCGTGAGTGATAGGTCTTTCACTATACACAACCTGTCACTCCAGAGCAACGGATAGACAGAAGCTGCCTAGTTCCCACCTATCTGTCATATATGGCTAAGAACATACAACCAGCCTCTGTTATATGCTTCTCATGGATCTGGCAGGATGTGTAAGCTGTCAGGTCCCCTTTAACATTAAAATTTAAATAAGCTTTCTAAATTTTATTTTTTAATTTGTAAAAATCACAAATGATACTGACACACTGCTGAAAATCAGAAAAGAAACTGATGAAACGCTTAGTATTTTTTGTATGGAAAAAATTATGGAAGTGAAGAATGAGGCCTGAGCTACTTTTCTCATTATCCAGCAAATAAGCTTTATTTGCACAAAACCTCATTAATTGTTAATTTGTTTCATATTTTAAATCATATATTTTGTGTTCATATTATTACAGTTTTTATCTACTCTTTCAGATGAATAGTGAGTATTTTAAAGAAGAAAAGGTAAATTTGCCACCCAGTTACCTCCACATTATTCGGAGCCCCGGCACTGTTAAATAAACTGCTTACGCTGCATGCTTTGAACTCTGTTGAGCTTTGGTGCCGTCATTTTCAGTCTGTGCTGATGCAGCATTGAGAGCTTATGACTTGATATGGCTGAGTCATGAGCTCTGAAGCAACTGACCCTGTGACTGGCCTATGGTCAGAGTCAGAAATAGAGTTCTAATATCCCACCTTGTATCATACACAGATGAAAGAAAAAAGACAATTCCTTTAGTATAGAATGACAAAGCTGTGTTCTTATCATTAGTGTGCATTTTTACACCAGGGGTTTTCATAATAATGTCTCCTTATGTCAGCAGGCAGATTCCTCTCCATGAGGAGATAGCTAGTCCCCCAAACCTCATCTCAGCCTCTCATACAGCCAGATCAGAGCTCCCACACACTGCACTGATGAGGGGCAGTCACCCCGAAATCCAGTGACGGCAGTTTGGGGTTCTGATCTGGCACAAATAGCAAGTCATATTAAAAGGCTTGTTAAAGAGTCGATTATGACTACAAGGATCCTTATTGGATGGCATTAGAGGTTTTCCCTTCCTCACTGAAGTGACAATTTGTATACAAAGCACTTGTGAGAGAAAAAAACACTGTGTGATATATTTCTGCTAATTTTAGTGCACACTTTGAAGGGTGAGATAGTATAGGGGTTTTGTTTTGTGTACCAAGGAGTTGTTACCAATGGACAAAAATCATGATCTACCTTGATCTACAATATTTTTTTTTTAACACCTATCTGACCTAAGACGTTGTACAACGTTATGGGCCGGTAAGGGGGTTTGATGTGAGCTCCGGCGTGGAGCTCACATCAAACAGCCGACATCTCAGCTCATGTGATCAGCTGAGATGTGGGGCTAACAGCACCGATCGGATCCGGGATCCGATCAGTGCTGTTAACCCTTTGGATCCCGCCGTCAATCTCTGACAGCGGGAACCAAAGGCTCCACGGTGGGGAACGCGCTGTTCCCCGCTTGCAGCAGAGAGCCCGCGATAGTATCGTGGGATCTCCGGCGCTCACCGTGACAGCCCGGGGTCCTGGCTAGACCCCGGATGCTGTCACAGAGCATTCTGGGTTGTGGTTGGCAGGTGCTGCCAACCACAACTAGTCCGCGATTCTGAGAGATACAGATAAGCTGCAGCTCATCTGTATCTCCCAGAAGCGATCATCCTGTGCAGCAGGGTGCCTCTCAAAGAGGCAGTGTAAAAATAAGAATGAATTACAAAACAAAGTTTTTAAAAACCTGCAAAAAAAAAAAACAAAACATAAAAGTTCAAATCACCCCCCTTTTCCCCCAATCGCAATAAAAGTATTATAAAAAAAAATGCACATATTTAGTATCGCCATGTTCAGAATCGCCCGATCTAACAACATATTAAATCCGTTAATGAGAGCCGTAAACTCCGTAACGGGAAAAAAAAAATCCAAACGCCAAAATTATGAAAAATTCCCGGGTCCTGACGGGGATAAGCATTGCTGGTTTTGAATTTGAATGTAAGACCCCTCCCCCAGTATTACCTGCTGCTGTTTTTATCCTTTTTTGGTGCTGTTTCAGACGCGCGGCACCATCTATGGACCATTACTTCTGGCTGGCCCAAGTTACCGTATGCCACATGCGCTCAATGTAGTTTTATGAGAGACAGAACGAGACTCTTATAGAGCTACATTAAGTTGTGACTTTTGGCGTTTTCCATGAAACATTTGAGCTGTCAGCAGATCACAAATGGGAGACTGACAGGAGCCACTTGGGAAAAAATATGAATACTGCAGCAGAAGATTATTATACGGGGCAGGGGACTTACATTTGAGATTTCATCATTTAAACCCCTGCTCTTTCTTGGATTTTGTGTCCAGTGGGCGGTCCTATCAGTGACAGCTGTTTCTGTATGCACACTTATACAAGGATAGCTGCCAGTTACTGGTCGGACTGCCCTCTGGACCCAAAATCCCAGAAAGGGCAGGTGTTTAAATGATAAAAATACAGATTATACTGAATCTTTCCTCACAAAACTATATATCAATCTACTCCGTTCCCTCTGCTCTATAACATGGTGCCTGCAGATTGCACTGCATTTTCATGGTGACGGGTTCTCTTTAAGTCTCTAAAAAGTTCCCAGATTGTGTGGACATGGACACAATGCGGATGGCTGATGGGTGCAGAGAGAAGACCGAACAGCGAAGTGAAGGGAGCCATTTTGGAGATAACATGACTACCATGATAACAGAGCAACCTGAGATCACTGGCAGGTCTGTGATAAAGTCCATCAAGATGTGTTGCCAAGAAGTAGATGGCGCTAGTAGGGGAAGAAGATGACTGGCAGGAAGCTTTCTAGGGGTCTTGTTGCGGGCACATGAAGGAGAAGTAGAGACAAAGTATACCAGATTTTGCACAGGATAAGCAACCAGTAGTGCCGAGAGGTGAACAGATTAGTTGTCTTTTGTCTGGCATGATCAACCAGTTTAGATGAGTGACCCCACTGCAACACATGCCCTCCTGTGTGTTTCTGCAGCAAAAGTCTTACCAGGTGGCATCCGGGACAACTCTACTGGATGCTACAGTGAGCATCTTGGAGAGCTCAGTAATGTGCTGAGATTCTTCCTCCTGGATGACTAACTGAAGACCCTGGAAAGTGCATTTGCCTTGATATTCTTTTCAGCCAGTCAGAAATGAAGTTTGAAATCAAATCGGCCGAAGCACAGCTACCATCAGGCTTTGCGCGTGTTCAGCCTCTGGGCAACTGTAGATAGGCCAGGCTCATGAGGTCGGTGTAGATGACAATGGGATGCAATGCAGCTTCCAGGAAGTATTGCCAATCCTCCAGCACCATTTTAATCATCAACAATAAAATAGTTTTGTTGACATGCAGAGAAGGCCTTGGAAAAGAAACCACAGTTCACCATCCGACCAGCAGCAGATTTCTGAGTGAGGACCATGCCAGCTTCAGAGGAATAGTCATCCACTTCCAAGAAGAACTGCTTGTTGATCTCTGTCCTATGCAGTGCTGGAGCTGGAGAGAAGGTTTGCTTGAGGTTGACAAAAGCACTCTCCACTTCTAGACTACCCAGCTTGGGATTCGCCCCCTTGCGGGTTATGGCAGTGATAGGAAGAACTTGTGAAGAGAAGTGCAGAATGTACTGGCAGTTAGTGAAGACCTGGCTTGTTGACAATGCACAATGCACCAGGCCGGATATGACGTTCCGGCCGGGGCATTACATGATCAGAAGAGGTGGGCATTTCGAATAGGAGGTGGCACAGCCCAAGGGGAGTAAGGATGTCCAGCGGGGCGTGTAGAGACAAAATGAGGAATGGGGAATGGAGCCTGGAGCACGCCTATCCACTCTCTAGCTGGAGACTGTATGTAAGTATATGTTATTTTTCTCCCTAGTTATAGGACCCCTTTAGCTCAGACAGAGATGGTTAGGGATTAGATAGGAAAGTGCAGGGACAGGTAGTGATAGGTTAGGGGGTAGCACGATCTGACCGGTTCCCTTTAAACGCTGCAGAATCTGATGTACATTTCTCCTGGGTGTAGGCAGATCAGGAGAGAACACCAGAATATCATTCAGGTATACAACCATACTTAAGTAAGGAGGAGGTTGTGGCCTAGCTGGCATGTGAACAGATGTGTGCAGCAGTAGCTACAGAGACCGTGCCTAAAAATCCCTCTTGCCCAGTTGCCAATGTGTGCAGGGACTCCCTAAACTGCAGCAGAGACTCGCAGGAGTGTGGTGGGATGCAACGGGAGACATCACAATACCTGGCGGGCCATGTGGAGGTGGAGAGTCAAGATGGCGCTGTGGGGAGCCCTGAGGCAGCTGCAGCTGGCAGGGAGTAGCTGAATCAGCTGGAGGTGGCTTAGCAGCTGGCTCAGTTCACCGGAACACCCAGGCAGCAGAAGCTGCAAATGATCTCCCCTGCTCTCCCTGTGTCAACAAGCCAGGTCCTGAGCAGCAATGAGGATGCAGGCTCACAGGAAGACACAGGGGAGAGATGAAGAGCTACAGGCTGTGCAGGCGCATGAGACCACAACTGATAGTGCCTGCAGCCAGCATAGTGTAAAAAGTGGGGCACTACAAGACATACAGGGGAAAGAGAAGAAGCCCACTTTAAAAGATGAGCTTAAAGCCATAGCACAGTGCAATACAGATCTCGCAGGCCATATGGGCCCTCTCAAGAGTGACATCTCGCATATAAGGCAAGATATTCAGAAGAGTAGGGAGAGACTTACAGTGGCAGAGGGCAGAGTGAGTGATTTGGAAGATACTGTGAACCACGTCTAAAGATTTCCAAGTGGCAACAACATCTATTGGCTATCTTATGAACAATAAGGATGATCTGGAAAATCATTTGCGACAAAATAACTTTGCGACATAATAAATGGGGGTCCCTGTGAAAGCAGAGGGCAGAGATGTGCTGGACTTTTTTGGAAAATGGCTATTTAAAACACTGGGTGCAGATAATTTTTCCAAGCTATTCGACATTGAACAAGCCCACAGAGTCCCCACCAGACCCCTTCCTACTGGAGCGCCACCGAGAGCCGTACTAATCAAAATACTCCACTTTAGAGACAGGAATAAAATATTGCAGCTGGATCACAACACACCGGATATGCATATTGAGGGATCTCACATTTCTATATGCCAAGATTTCTCTGCAGAAGTTCAAAAGAGGAGGGCCCAATTTGCTGACGTTAAAAGGAGACTCAGACGACTTCAAGTCCCATAAGTCTCGTTTTACCTAGCAAAACTAAGGGTAGCGGCACTAGGAGGGACACACTTTTTTGAAAGCCCTAAAGAAACAATGAGGTGACTTGATCTTAAGAAGCAACAATTACATGCTGGCTGATGGTAGTTGGAGGATGATGTTGGCTTTTATTATAGGGTTGCGAATCACAGGACTCTGAACTGATTGAAATATGCTACCTGGAAAATACCGTAATATCATGGCTGTTTTTTTTATTTTCTTCTCTCTACAGTATATACGGTAGGTAAATTTGCAATATTATATCCTGTTAAACTGATAGGATTTCTTTAAAATATCCTACCCCCGGGCAAGACGGTATGTGTCATGTTTGCTTGATAGGTTATTATAACAGCAGGGGAGAAACAATGATAGGTTTCTCACCCTTGAATGTTAAAGGCAGTGGTGAGGAGGGTAGAAGGGAGACAGTTAAGGTCCAACGTTCTCCCACTATGAAGATCCATATAACATGAGCACTGTGTGTGCTCATCTGGTTTGGCATCTCGGCTAATGATTTTCTTTCCCTTAGAAAAGGGAGGGAGGAGGGGGGAGTTAGTGTAGATGGGGTATATTGGCTGATTGTTGCTTGCTCCATGTGCCAGGTTGTGATTGAAGATATGCCTGTAGGAAAATATCAGAGGCGAGATATGCTACATCCTGAAGGGGATCACTCTGTTTGATAATGGCGGAGCAGGTTAAAGTAATATCCTGGGATATTAGAGGCAATTTTTCGATATCTTAAGAAGCAAAGTAACTCAATTATATGCTTACAAGAAATGCATTATACCAAAGATACGGTTCTTCCAATTCAGGAGAGGCCCCACTTATCATTCTACAGACAGTTCATATTCTAGAGCTGTTAGCATTTAGGTCCATATTGCATTACCCTTTACCTGTGAAAGGTATATCATAGATCCAGAAGGGAGATTCATATGTTTGGTGTGTATATATATGCCACCCAGCTTTTCTATGAAGATACTACACGTAATAATGCCCTGGCTCCTGGAGTACGCTACTATTCCTCTCCTGATTAATAGGGGATTTTAATACATATCTTAACATTACATTGGATAAATATGGTGGAGAAGTGGGAAGAGGAGGAATAAGTGAAACAGCTTTAGCGCAGGTGTTAGGAGAGCTGCAACTAGTCGATATCTGGCAACAGCAGATTCCCATAGGCCAAGCAGTATTCATGCATCTTAGGCTGGAAACACACTCTCTTACTTACATGCAAGTCTCTCGGACGAGACTTGGATGAGACTGGATCAGTGACCCTAAATGGCCTCTCCCTCTCTGGATGGGGAGTGTGATGCTGCACAAAAACATAAGCAGCTGACATTCTCGTCCAGAGAGGGAGAGGCCGTTCAGGGTCACTGATCCAGTCTCATCTGAGTCTCGTCTGAGAAACTTGCATGTAAGTAGGAGAGTGTGTTTCCAGCCTTAGCGTCTTATCTTCCTTGTCAAAGATAGACCTGACCCTGGGGAATGCTGCAATAATGACACTTGAGTAGGGAGGGTCCCAGAAGATGACATCCACGAATTCCTGGAAAACCTCTGGAGCATTGCTTAGCCTGAATGGCATTACCCGGTACTAGTAGTGACCGGCGAAGGTGTTAAAGGCGGTTTTCCATTCGTCATCCAAGTGAATACAGAACCAGGGTGCATGCATCACAGTGGTTGATTTTGGAGTAGATTCTGGAACCTCGGAGATGGTCAAACAACTCTGGTATAAGTTCCAGCGGTTACTTATTCTTCACTGTGATTTGGTTGAGACCCCTATAATTGATACATTGTCAAAGAGAACTGTCATTTTTCTTTACAAAGAAGAACCCAGCTCTGACCAGGGAGGAGGATTTCTCAATAAATTCCCTTGCCAGATTCTCTTTGAAGTATTTGGACAGGGCTTGGGTCACTGCCTAGGACAGAGGGTACATTCGACCATGGAGAGGTGAGACACCAGGAAATGGGACAATCATATAGCCAGTGTGGCGGCAGAGTCTCGACCTCTTTCTTGTCAAAGACATCCGTGTAGGACCAGTAAGTGGACGGTTGGCACGGACGGTTGGATGGCATCATGGGAAGGTGGTTTGGGCGAATAGGAATGGGACACTTCTTGTGACAGGACTGTCCCCATCTGAGTAAGCCTCCTGATCTCCAATACAAGACCGGCTCATGCATCTGGAGCCATGGAAGACCCAGCAGCAGTATATGAGACCGGCCTGAACTCACAAGGAAGGGGATTTTCTCAGAGAGCACTATACCCACTGGAGGTTTCACTTGTTCGGTGATTAACTGGACTGCTTCAGGCAAGGGTTTTCCATCCATAGACGAGATGGTAATTGACACTTGAAAACGCTGGATGGAAATCTTTTACCGATCCACTCTGGCCTGTTTCTTGAAATTCTTGGCAGAACCAGAGTCCAGAAATGCTGACTCAGTGAATTGGAAGGATTCACAGGATATTTAAACTGAGAGATTCAGGAATGAAAAGGACTTGCTCTCACAAAGGGTGGCCTCTCCTATGGACCCTACGCCGGGAAATTATCCAGCTTCACAGGACAACCTCGGATCTGGTGTTTCAAGCTTTCACAGTAGAAGCACTTTCCTTTGGTGCTTCAGACATTCAGATGACATTTAGCCATATCTACATGGTCTACTTCCATAGGTTCAGGAGTAGCAGCTGGTATTGTGGGCCGTAGTAACATAGGTCTCTAAAAGAAAAGAGCCAGGTGAATAGACCTCTTCTCTTGGTTACCGTCTCTGGAACATTCTTGTAACTGGAGATCAATTTGGTTAGCCAGGGATATTAGATCATCCATGGTGGAAAGAACATCTTGGCCAGCCAGTTTGTCTTTGATTCTTCAAGACAGACACTCCCAGAAGGCGGCTACTGGTGCTTCATTATTCCAGCCTAGTTTGGAGGACAGGGTACGGAAACAGACACCATACTGGCCTATGATGAGATTTCCCTGGCGAAGCCTCAGGAGACTTGATGCAGAAGAGGTGATTGGACCAGGTTCATCAAACATCTTGCGGAAGGCCTCTTCTAGTAAGGTTGGCAAGTTGGAGACTACTGGGTTGCTTCTTTCCCAGAGTGAATTAATCCAGACTAGAGCCTCACTGGACAGATGTGATATCAGGAAGGCCACCCTGGAGCGATCAGAGGCAAAGTGATGAGGCGATAGTTAGAAGTGCAATGAGCACTGGTTGAGAAAGTCTTTGCGCACTGCTTAGAGTCATCATCGAATTGTGGAGGAACAGCCAGATGAGAACGAAAATGGGGAGTAGGAATAAGAACCGTAGCCAGAGCTGCAACCTAGGTAGAAGTTGCAGTTTGCAGAGTATACAAGTGGGTTTATACAGATTACATGAAGTCCAGAATTTGGGTTTGCATTACCTGTTGGCCGGCGATTTTCTGCCACACACCTGCAAGCTGGCTGGCTCTGAAGCCAGTGGGTGTCCATGATCTGAGCAAAGTGTAATGCTCGCCATAGGCTGGGAAGCATTTCCATGTAGGGCATCCTGGCCCTTTAAGGAGCAGGGGCATGCCGCGCGCATGGCCTAACCATGCTCCCAGCAGACCTGTGCGGTGTGCACAGGCCGTGGAAGTATGAAGCATCTAATGCTGCCCAGACAGACACGGCGGGACCACTGTAGTGGTGAGTACGCCACGGTTACCTGTCTCCCTACTGTGGACTTGCTGGTCCTGTAGCAGATGTAAAGTACCCCCCATGCCCTCTCCTTTCCAGGCCCCAAATGAATGTAACAAGGGTATTGGTTGTTTTGTGCACATAGTGGTTGCTACCTTGGTGGGTAGGAGCCAGTTATGGTGTACTACGTCAGTTAGTACATTTGTCCCTAATACAGAGGTTGATAGAGCTAAACAGACATTGTACGACCAGTCTCTTTGACAGATAAACCAGTCAATCAAGCTCTGCTGGTGATCATTCATCTTCGGAACAAACTCAGGTGTGCCTCATAATTAGCTGCATTTTCCTCTGCATTTTGAACATTTAGCTCTCCACTCCAGTACCATCTATTCTTCCTGCTACAATGTACGCAATTGCAGGACAACTGTTTTTTTTTTTTTGTTTCTTAGCAAGACCAAGTTTCATAATCAGCAAATGTGGTTTTAGAGGCTTGCTTTTCTTTGTGAATAATAATTTCTGGGAAAATGTACTTGTTTGGTAGCTCAATGTCTGTAAGTTTTCAATAGGTTCTGGAATTATATCAATTTTACCCTAAAGATCAAAAGGTGCTTCATCTATTATAAGCACAGTAGTGTGTACAGTGCTCACATTGGTGCCATATTAGATGTATTTCTAAACACTGACAAAAATACTATAATAAAATTTGAGGTGCGTTCCCCAGAATTTACAAAAAAGATTCATAAAAGTGAGTGAAAAAAATAAAATTGTAATTTTTCAAACTTGTGTTGAATCATTTGCGTAAAAAATTGTGGTTTTAATGTACTTACTACCTCCGTAGATAAATACATTAGAGGGTGTAATTTACAAACAAGACATTTATGGGGATTTCTACTGTTCTTGAGCCACACAGGCTCTGCAAATATGACATTACATTCTAGTCCAATTAGAGCCGAATTTGTGTTCCAACATTGAAATAGTGCCCCTTCCCTTCAGAACCCTGCCTTTCTCCAAACGGACGTTTTTGACTACATATGGGTTATTGACGCGCTCATAAGACAGTGGGTAACAAGTTGTGGTGTCCACTTTTGGTGTTGCTGCTTCCAGGAGTGCTGAATTTGGGGCTAGTGCAACATTTTTATGAAAAAAATTAACATTTTCAATATGAGGACCAAATTTGATCAAATTCTGTGAAGTACCTGTGAGTTGAAATGTACTATATGTCTGCATAAAATCCTTGAGGGGTCTAATTTCCAAGATAGTGTACTTGTGGGGAGGTTTCTGCTGCTTAGGTACCTTAGGGCCCTGCAAATGCAAAATAGTGCCCACAATCTATTACAACCAAATTTGTGTTCTAAAGTTCAAATATTGCTTCTTCCCTTTTGAGCCCTCCAGTTTGTCCAAACAGACGTTTTTGACTACATATGGGTTATTGACGCGCTCATAAGACAGTGGGTAACAAGTTGTGGTGTCCACTTTTGGTGTTGCTGCTTCCAGGAGTGCTGAATTTGGGGCTAGTGCAACATTTTTATGAAAAAAATTAACATTTTCAATATGAGGACCAAATTTGATCAAATTCTGTGAAGTACCTGTGAGTTGAAAATGCTCACTATATGTCTGCATAAAATCCTTGAGGGGTCTAATTTCCAAGATAGTGTCACTTGTGGGGAGGTTTCTGCTGCTTAGGTACCTTAGGGGCCCTGCAAATGCAAAATAGTGCCCACAATCTATTACAACCAAATTTGTGTTCTAAAGTTCAAATATTGCTTCTTCCCTTTTGAGCCCTCCAGTTTGTCCAAACAGACGTTTTTGACTAGATGTGGGTAATAAACTGTTGTTTCCACTTTTTGGTGTTTCCCCTTGCAAAAGTGAGAAATTTGAGGCTTAAACAACATTTCTCTGAACTAAACAAAAATATTCAACATAACCTAAAATAACCTTATATAACCTTCAATATAAAGACCTAATATAAAATTATATGTAGTAGCTGTGGGTTCGAAATTCTCACTATACCCCTGAATACAATCCTTGAAGTGTGCTGTTTCCAAAATGCTAAAACGATGATGAATGTGCCCTGATGAAGTAGCAGACCGCTACGAAACGCGTTGGCCTCAATATAAAGTTGAAATCCATCTGGACCTGTCTGCTTCATCAGCAGAGCAGAGTTGAAGACCCGATTCTCCTCTTGATTCTTTTTTTCCAAAATGCTGTTACTTGTGGGGGTTCTGCTGTTTAGGTACCTTAGGGGCCTTGCAAGTGACATGATTCACACAACGTTTTGTTAAACGTAAACAAACAAGGGTTTGTTTTTTTTTTCTTTTACAGAAAAAGAATTTAACCCCTTAGTGACGAAGAAATTTGTCATTTTTCATTTTCGTTTTTTCGCTCCTCGGCTTCCAAGAGCCATAACTTTTTTATTTTTCTGTCGACACAGACATATGATGGCTTGTTTTTTGCGGGATGAGTTGTACTTTCAGATGCAATAATTTGTTTTACCATATAGTGTACAGGGAAATTGCAAAAAAATTCTAAATGCAGTGAAATTGACAAAAAAAGTGCAATAAGACGTTTGTTTTTTGGGTTTTGTAGTCGCCGTGTTCACTATATGGTAAAACCGACGTGACCATGTGATGCCTCGGGTCAGTACGAGTTTGTAGATACCAAACATGTATACCTTTATTGGTATCTAGGTGGTGGAAAAAAATTCAAAAGCATGAAAAAAAAAAAAACATTGCACTTTTTGCGCCATGTTCTGTGACCGTAGTGTCCTCATTTTTCTGGATCTGGGGCTGGGCGATGGCTTATTTTTTGCGTCTCGAGCTGATGTTTTTAATGATACCATACTTGAGTGGATGCACTGTTTTGATCGCCCGTTATTGCATTTTTTAGCATTGTTGCAGTGACCAAAAAAACGTAATTTTGGCGTTTGAACCATTTTTTGGCTACGCAGTTTAAGGATCTCATTATTTGATTATTTATATTGATAGATCGGGCGATTATGAAGCGGCGATACCAAATATGTGTATTTTTTTTTTTTTTATATAATATACTTTTATTGCGGATGGGAGAAAAGGGGGTGATTTGAACTTTATGTTTTTTGTTTTTTTTTTCAACTTTGTAAAAACTTTATTTGCTTATTGATTCTTACTTTTACACAGCCCCTGTGAGAGGCATGCAGCTGCACAGTCCTATCGCTTCTGACAGATACAGAGGAGCTGCAGCTCCTCTGTATCTGTCAGAATCGCGGACCTGTTGTGGTTGGCAGCCTCTGCCAACCACAACCCGGAAATGCTCAGTGACAGGCTCCGGGGTCAAGCCAGGACCCGGCCTGTCACGTCAGCACGGGAGATCTTGCGATACTATCGCGAGATCTCCCCTGGAGCCCGGTAAGCGCGCGCTGCCCGCTCCGGCTCCCTTAGATCCGCTCTCAGAGATTGAGGGCGGGATCTAAGGGGTTAACAGCACCGATTGGATGGCGGGACCGATTGGTGCTGTTACTCCCACATCTCAGCTAGTGAGATCAGCTGAGATGTGGGAGGTTTGAAGTGAGCTCCATGCCGGAGTTCACTTCAAACACCGGATAACGGACAGCCTGACATCTAGAGACGTAAGGCTGTCGTTAAGGCGTTAATTGGAATTTTTGTTCTGAAACCTTTTGCTTAATGCTTTGTTAGTTTCCTGGAGACTTTTGTTAATGTTTTATTATATTTTTCTGTTAAACCTTTTTTTTTTATTTTGCCATTTAGCATACATAAGAGTCTTTTTGGCCCATTTTTTTTTCACGTTATTTGAATTCCATCAGGAAGATACTGTGTGAACCAGCTGATGCGGAGAGGACCAGAGTGGTGCTGGAGAGTGCAAAAGACAATGACCGGTTAGTATTTTAATGCACTAACTAAGCATACCGTATATACTCGTGTATAAGCCGACCCCCCTACTTTTGCCCCCAAAAACTGGGAAAACTATATTGACTCGCGTATAAGCCGAGGGTGGACACCAGCACAGGTATGCAGCCCCCAGCAGTGAGGTATACAGCCCCCAGCAGTGTGGTATACAGGCCCTCCCAGTGGTATACAGGCCCCAGTAGTATGGTATACAGCCACCAGGACAGGTATACAGCCCAGCAGTGAGGTATACAGGCCCCCAGTGGTATACAGGCCCACAGCATGGTATACAGCAGCCCCTAGGGGTATATACAGCAGGCCCCAGGATTACACAGCAGGCCCAGGGTATATACAGCAAGCCCCTAGGGGTATATAGAGCAGGCCCCAGGGGTATATAGAGCAGGCCCCCAGGGGTATATACAGCAGGCCCCCAGGGGTATATACAGCAGGCCCCAGGATACACCAGGCCCCAGGGGTATATACAGCAGGCCCCCAGGATACAGCAGGCCCCTAGGGGTATATACAGCAGGCCCCCAGGGGTATATACAGCAGGCCCCCAGGGTATATACAGCAGGCCCCAGGGGTATATACAGCAGACCCCCAGGGGTATATACAGCAGCAGGCCCCAGGATACAGCAGGCCCCAAGGGGTATATACAGCAGGCCCCCAGGGGTATATACAGCAGGCCCCAGTGGCACTCGCCCCCCCATCATGAGAAGAGCCCCCCACACTTTGTAGAGCCCCCCCCCCGCTGCATTATCTTACCATCTAGGGTCTTCTTCACCGCGGGTCCTGCAGTCCATCCTCGCGCGCTGTGTTCCCGGTCTCTTGTGACCCGGCGGTCGCAGTGGAATTACATCATCGCGCCGGGTCACGTGAGACCGGAACGCGCAATGATGACTGCAGGACCCGCGGTGAAGACCCTGGATGGTAAGATAATGCAGCGGGGGGGCTCTGCAAACTGTGGGGGGCTCTTCACATGATGGGGGGCTAGTGCCACTGGGGGGCTGCTGTATACACTGGGGGGCTTTATGCACAGCTCCCTCTGCCGCTGTGATGGGCGGGGGGAGCCGTGCATATCTAATGAGCGGCCCCACGTGATGGGCCGCTCATTCAGCAGCCTCCCCCCGCCTCCTCCAGCCTCCCCAGCACCCGGACACCATAGGATTACTGTATTGACCCGTGTATTTCGGCTGAAAACTCAGCTATATACGAGTATATACGGTACTTTACTGAAAGCTATCAGATGCTAAAACAAAAAAAAATGCTGGAATAGTACTACTTGGTGATTTTTAAGCATTTTTTTAGAACAGTCATCAAGAAAAATAAAAAAATATGACCCTGATTCATCAAAGTGTTTTTGACAGATTTATGGCATAAAACATTTTGATAAGTCTAAACATTTTTGTCCACCTTGAACTTGTGTAAAAGTTTTGGACTTGGCATTTCCACGCCACTTTCATCAGCTCCTATAAAATAGGCAGAGCCTGCGCACAATAGGCAAATGATGTCACAGTTCGCGTAACTCATGATGCAAAAAAATTGTGGCCAGGTGAGTTCAGGGCTGTGTCACTTACTAGGCTGTATGTTGCTGTTTCCACACAATGAAGGTTTATTACCAAGAGATTATCACTGCCTAGACTACAGCTTGCGTGAGCCCCTGTCCAACCACACTTCCTCCTTTGATAAGCAGCTTATCTTGGTAGACAATGTACATAGAAAGCTATGATGTGGGCAAGGTTAGCTTTCTGAGTTCTGTTACATCTAAGAACTCTTGACTACGGACTCATGAGCAGTTGTCTGACCACACCACTTCCTCTTCTTAAGCAGCACATTGTCAATAGACAATGTACATAGTGCGCTGTTGTCTTGGTGGGGTTAGCTTTCTGAGACCTGCTACAGCCTATAATCTAAAAACACTGATGGTGTCACAAGTCACCCAGTAAACTAAGGCTGGTTTCACACCACGTTTTAATCCGATCCAGGGCTGTCCGTTATAAACCAGACAACCCCGGACCAGATCAGCACACAGAACCGGAGGGATAATATGCCCTCTGGTCCAGTGTGCAGCCAGACGCAGCTGCTGCTGATGATGATTCAGGACCGCGACTCGCAGGGAGCTAGCCGTGGTCCTGAAATAACAGCGGCGTGCAGCCGCAGGTGTCCAGTTCCCAGGTCCTCCCGGATTCTCCCGGATCGGGGCAATCCAGCCCTATAGACTCCCATGTTAGGGAGTGCCAGATTGCCCCGGATCGGGTTGATCCAGGAGAATCCGGAAGAAGCCAATTTGGGGACATTTTTCTCATCGGACACAAAAATGCTTCATGTTCCGTTTTTTTTTTGTGTCCGAGAGAAAAATCTGATTCCTCCCGGAGTCTCCCGGACACGTTGAAACCGGATGGCAGAGAGCTGACATCCGGCTTCCATCCGGCCCCATAGGATACTATGGGGCCAAAATCCGGTCCAGGGCTGTCCAGTTAATAACGGACAGCCCTGGATCGGATAAAAACGTGGTGTGAAACCATCCTTAGTGATATATCATTAGAATTAGGGTCTCTTTTCCTACATTATTCTTCTCTCAGATAAGGTAAATACCTGGTGACAGATTCCCTCTAAAGAGAACTTATCACAATTTGGGATATTAAAGTGAAGGCATGGCCATAATGGTGCTGTTCTTCAGGTTACTTAGATGCTTTTAGTGAATAAACCTGCATCTGAATTGTTCTTTAATTCACATTTGAACTTTGCTTGTAATAGGCTTTCAGTCTATTGGGGCGGGACTGTGGGTAGAGTTTCAGTTTGTGCCCGTCAGCCTCTGGCTTTTGTATTTTTAAATTTTTTTTTAAAGTTCATGGCGGCACCAGATGTTCACATGATATAAATGCATGTAAAAAAACGTACAATGAAATACATGTAAAAACCGCAAGTAACCTGATTTACAATAGGCATAGAAATGGTGCAGAAGTTCATGCAACATAAAAAACTCACCCAAAGCTCATTATTGGAATGTAGCCTAACCCTGCTATCTCCACTAGTCTATCAGACAATGATTGGAGGAGCTGTTCTGTGTATTTATCATTCCGACTCCATTTTGGAAATGACAATTTTTAGTAATGGGCATAATATAGCGGGTGCATATGTTACAATTGTACCTGAGCCCTGAAGCGTATGGGGTCCAAAGGTTTCCTTTGCCCTATGATTGTTGGGGACCCTGTTGGAGATTTTGCATCCAAGAGCTTCAAGTTATACTACTGTCTTTTAGGCAATTGTGCCCCCCCATTCCATTTCTATGATCTTCATGTAGTGTTATAATGAAGAGCCCTCTGTTAAATGAGAATTAGGCTTCATTTAGTTTTATTTTACGTATGAGAAAAACGGACTGAGTTTCATCAGTAATTTTGCTCTCAGTGTTATCAGTTTTTCAATGATTAGGGAAGAAAAAAAGTTTCTCCACTTTGTTCTATCAGTCCATGAAAAACAAAGAGGACACAGATGTCACCCGAGTGCTTTCCAATTGTTTACGGACCCATGAATTTTCATTGCCAAGTTTAATCTGACACTCAGACCAATATCATATACGTCTCCACGTCTTTGCAAGGATCGCCCAGTCTGCAAAAAATCACAGACATGCGAACAGCCCCAAACATTTTCATCGGTATGAGCGTTATTCTCTAAAAACTATCCTCTGAATGAGCATAGGTCTCACTAGTAATTCTGTTTCCATGTGGCCGCCATGAAGATAAACATTTCTTTACCTCACATGGTTTATTCTGTTTGTAAATGAGATGTAACATACAATGAAAGAAAATAGTTACCACATTTTACCAGGGCAGGAAAACACTGGTGGGAGGATGTGGAAGGGACCTTTTAACATCCCTCTGTTGTTGTCATTGCAGAGGTCAAAGGTCAATCTCCAGGTGGTGCCATCATGCTGGGACTCTTGGAAATCTGATTACCAGTGAGACTTAAGGTCCAGTCACACACAACAATGCTCCAGTGATCCCGACAGCGGATAACGACCTGCCGGGATCACTGGAGCGTCGTTACCTGGTCGATGGGGAGCTGTCAAACAGGCAGATCTCCCAGCGATCAGGGACTTGGGAGCCACCTCCCACATCGCTGGAAGTGATGTTACCAGCGTCCTCCCTGCTTAGCTCAGCCTGTAAGCAGGGAGGAAGCTGGTAGCTATGATAAACACCAGGTATCTAAGGCAGCACGCACTGCCTAGATACCCGGTGTTTATCATAGTTACCAGCTTTCTCCCTGCTTACAAGCTGTGCTAAGCAGGGAGGAAGCTGGCTACTATAATAAACACCGGGTATCCAGGCAGCGCGCGCTGCCTAGATGCCCGTTGTTTACCATGGTTACCAGCCTGTGAGGTCACTGATCGCTGGTCTCTCGCTGTCACACGCAGCAATGCGTGCTGACCAGCGGGAGGCCAATGACCAAAAAATGGTCCTGAGCACTTTGCAGCGATCAGCGACCTCACAGCAGGGGCCTGATCGCTGCTAGATGTCACACATAGCGACATCGCTGGAGAGATCGTTGTAAAGTCACAAAACCTGTGATGTTACAACGATCTCACTAACGATCTCCTTGTGTGTGACTGGGGCTTTATTCTAATTCTTGCTTAACAATGTAGCTTTTAGGAATGTAGTTTCTTGACATACATGTCAAAGATAAACTGTCACCAGGTTTTCCCAATAGAAATTTTATCCATCACCCATGTGCTGTCTCAAAATTGTACTCCTGCAACCCCTTAAGATTATACCTCCCTCACATACCTAGTGCCTTTTTAAATTATTCCTCTCCATTTGCTAACCGGCGCTCAGTGCTTTCGATGCTTTTACCCAGTGCTTTTTTGTAAACAAATATTTCCTGGTACGCATGCGGGGGGGGGGAGTGCCGTCAGGCGCCGGCCAAGCTTGAGGAGTGGGGGAGGGGTGCTGCGGCGCTACGTCCCCGCCTGGGTTCTTCGCTCCCCACTGCTAGCTCCATCCTCCATCCCCTTGGTCTCTCCACTCTCCATCCACCTGATCTCTCCATCCCTCTGCACCCTCCATCCTCAATCCCTCTGATCTCTCCATCCCCCTGTTCCCTCCATCCTCCTGCACCCTCCATTCTCCATCCCCCTGGTCTCTCCATCCTCCTTCCCCCTGCTCCTTTCATCCTCCATCCCACTGCTTCTTCCAACCACCATTCCCCTGCTCCTTTCATCCTTTATCCCCCTGTTCCCTCCATCCTCCATCTCCCTGCTCCTTCCATCCTCTATCCCCATGCTCCCTCCATTCTCCATCCCCCTGGTCTCTCCATCCTCCATCCCTTGGTCTCTATCCTCATCCCCCTGGTCTCCCCATGCTCCATCCCCCCTGCTCTCTCATCCACCTGATCCCTCCATCCTCCAGGTCTCTCCATCCTCCATGATCCACCTGATCTCTCCATACCTCTGTGCCCTCCATCCTCCGCTCCCTCCATTCTCCACCCCCCTGTTCCCTCCATCCAATGCTCCCTCCATCCTCCATCCCCCTGCTCCTTCCATCCTCCATCCCCCTGCTCCTTCCATCCTCTATTCCCCTGCTCCTTTCATCCTTCATCCCCCTGTTTCCTCCATCCCCCTGCTCCTTCCATCCTCCATCCCCCTGCTCCTTCCATCCTCCATCCCCCTGCTCCTTTCATCCTTCATCCCCCTGTTCCCTCCATCCTCCTGCTCCCTCCATTCTTCATCCCCCTGATCTCTCCATCCCCCTGCTCCGAGTCCTTTCAATTCATCCTCCATCCCCCTGCTCCTTCAATCCTCCATCCCTCTTGTCTCAATTTCTCCATACCCTGCCTGTCCTGATCTCTATCCCCCTGCATCCTCTCCCCCTGAACAGCCTGCCGCCCTCTGCACTCATCACAGTCACTGTCACTGACAGTCTGTCAGTGCTGTTGTCACATACCCTGCACTGCAGCCTGCATTAGTTGTCCTCCTCCATCTTCTTTCCCTCTGGGCGAAACTCCGCCCACCCAAGTCACATGTTGTGACATCATCGCAGGTCCTCCGGCACTGAGGGAAACTGTGCTAGTACTACACACAGCCTGTGACACAGCAGGTCAATGCTGATCTTTAGATTTTCCGGTACGCCGTACCGGTATGTACTGCCGATCTTCAGATTTTCCGGTACGGCGTATCGGTATGTACCCCTGTAATGAGGTGTACAATTCAGATTGTATTATCGAAATTGATACTAAAATGAGCTGTGCACAGTCCGCCACTGCCCCCTTGTGGACAATTGCTGAAATGACTGCAGAGAGAAAAAAAACAGCTTTGATTGCTGCTCCCCTCCCCCAACAGCCATGTGCTGAGGAGGAGAGAGGGCGGGAGATGAGTACAGACACAGAGTTGAACAAGAGAACATCTGCTTGTGGATGTCTGTTGAAAGAGGGCTACTTTGCAACACCTTGCCGGAAAAATCACCCCGCAGAAGCCCCTGTGACTGATCCTGGGCCACTGGACTTTGGTGCTGTGACTCTGGCCGCTCTGCAAAACCTTGCCCGCCGTGCACC
The DNA here is from genome assembly GCA_033576535.1 of Allobates femoralis. Lineage (NCBI taxonomy): Eukaryota > Metazoa > Chordata > Amphibia > Anura > Aromobatidae > Allobates > Allobates femoralis. The sequence goes on from JARQOC010000004.1 coordinate 210,848,522, forward strand.
CAGAGTGCTTGTGCAGGGGCCGTGACCTACATAAGGGAGCCATTTGTGCTGCTGTGATCTCCCTTCTCCTGATCTGTGTGCCTGAGACTGGGAGAGACAGACTGTTACCTGCAGAAGGAGACCAAAGAAGAGTGAGGAGATCCCCAGGCCTGCTACGTGGGAGCGACATCTTCTTCTGTGATAAGACTGGTACGTGATTTTAGGGAAAGTTAGGGAAAGATACCTTCATTGTTGTGTTTTCTTTTCTTGCCGCGTACCCGGAAGAAGTGAAGATTCAGAGACTCTAATATATACAAGTGCGCATATAGTTCGGTTGACTGTGAGATAAATATGTTTTACAGTAAAGAAATGTTATTATCGGTTAAACCTGAGTATGGGGATTCTGTTGAGAAAGATCATACACACACACCCGCGGCCTTACCACCGGTCGCTACATCTGGCGTAGTCGGCAGGATGTGTGATCAACAGAATCTCCTCCCGGTAGTAGCTTATAACCAGACTTATACTACGGCCTGCAGGTCCATATCCGGTGCCAGCAGTCCGAGCAGTGACACGGAAGAATTGAAGCAGATAGTAGCAGAGTTGCAGAAACAGATACTACAGCTACAGCTCATGCTAGACCAACAAGCGGACAGGCAAGCGAGACAGCAACCCAGTCGGCCTATGGGAAGGTGCTGGACATGCGGCGACCCCCGCCATAGGGCAAACCGTTGTCCGCATCCTCCACCCGTGGTCCGATATACCAGAACCAGCAAGTCATGTCCCACAACAGCAGCCACCTTTAAACTAGACGCCCCAGCCAAAGCGGTTCGCTCGGCAGGGGAGATCAGGGAAAAGGGTGTGAAGAGACAGAGCCAGACCGATAAGCAAGTGCTGGCCACTCGGGTCCAGGGGACGGTGAAGTGGTTTAATGTCCGCGATGGGTATGGCTTCATCAACAGGAATGACACAAAGGATGACGTGTTTGTACATCAGACTGCCATAAAGTGTAACAATCCTCGTAAGTGCCTCCGCAGCGTTGGTGATGGGGAGGTGGTACAGTTTGATGTTGTGAAGGGAGAGAAGGGTACAGAGGCCGCCGACGTCACCGGTCCCGGGGGTGTTCCCGTTAAAGGAAGCAGATTTGCCCCCAACCGGCGCCGCTACCGCCGGCGATCCTACTCTCCCCGGGTAGAAAATGTGACTGAGTTTATTGGAGATATTGTGAGCCCTGAACAAGGGAGCGAAGGTGAACGGGGGGATGACGGTTTCCCCCAACAGAGGTCCCTACTCCGCCGGAGATCAATCCCTGTGATATCAACGGCCATCACTGCCTTGGAGCCGATGGTTGTTGACAGGGACTGTCAACCTTTAAGTGGGGGGTATGTAATGAGGTGTACAATTCAGATTGTATTATCGAAATTGATACTAAAATGAGCTGTGCACAGTCCGCCACTGCCCCCTTGTGGACAATTGCTGAAATGACTGCAGAGAGAAAAAAAACAGCTTTGATTGCTGCTCCCCTCCCCCAACAGCCATGTGCTGAGGAGGAGAGAGGGCGGGAGATGAGTACAGACACAGAGTTGAACAAGAGAACATCTGCTTGTGGATGTCTGTTGAAAGAGGGCTACTTTGCAACACCTTGCCGGAAAAATCACCCCGCAGAAGCCCCTGTGACTGATCCTGGGCCACTGGACTTTGGTGCTGTGACTCTGGCCGCTCTGCAAAACCTTGCCCGCCGTGCACCCAGAGTGCTTGTGCAGGGGCCGTGACCTACATAAGGGAGCCATTTGTGCTGCTGTGATCTCCCTTCTCCTGATCTGTGTGCCTGAGACTGGGAGAGACAGACTGTTACCTGCAGAAGGAGACCAAAGAAGAGTGAGGAGATCCCCAGGCCTGCTACGTGGGAGCGACATCTTCTTCTGTGATAAGACTGGTACGTGATTTTAGGGAAAGTTAGGGAAAGATACCTTCATTGTTGTGTTTTCTTTTCTTGCCGCGTACCCGGAAGAAGTGAAGATTCAGAGACTCTAATATATACAAGTGCGCATATAGTTCGGTTGACTGTGAGATAAATATGTTTTACAGTAAAGAAATGTTATTATCGGTTAAACCTGAGTATGGGGATTCTGTTGAGAAAGATCATACACACACACCCGCGGCCTTACCACCGGTCGCTACACCCCCACAAAAAAAGCACTGCTTTTACCCATACTTTGCTCGGTGTCTCCTCTTTCCCTGTAATTGCTTTTCTCTCTAGCCTTGCTTGACATGGCTGATATCATCCACAACGCCCGTTGTGTCTGCGCACCTCTTGCTCTCTACTGTGTAGGCACAAGAGTTGAACAGCCTGCGTGGATGATTTAGGAGAGGTTACCCATGCCAGCCAACACTGGAGAGACAGAGATTGCAGGGACAGCACCGGCTATTAGCATCTGGCAGAAACCATTCTAAAGCTGGGGTCAGACGGCCATATAACACAGATGGTGATCACATCAAAATGCAGGGACTGGCCGGCATCTCCCCTGACCCGAGCGCAACAGCTGCATATTAATACATTACGCTGTCAAGCTCGGGTCAGGAGAGCCACCACCAGTCCATGCTCTGTGATCCTAGCACGAATCATACAGCTGTATGTCCCTGGCCTAGAAAGAATTATCTTGGGCATATGGGGGCTGCTGTGAATGTTCTGAAGGGGTTGCAGGAGAGCTTTAACGACAACTCAAAAGTGTTGCATGTAGTTTATATATGTAAAATGTGAAGACAAGTTCCTTTTAAATACTTCCCTGTCATGGAATATGGTTTTAAACTCCCATTTACTTAAATTTGATTTGGCAGATAGAATTTATCTTAGGTACCAGAACTTCGAAATTTGCAGATCAGTTAAGTCAGCATTAGATCTTAAAGTTGATGGTGTAGACAGATAATAATATTATACATACATAAGGTTCATGAAGTGCATTAAATAGGAGGCTCAATAAAGATATGCACCTGCAGACAAGTGTTCAGTGTCTGTGTGCCAGTAACAGCAGTTCCCTTCCTGACCCATTCCACTGCCGGACATAAGTAAACAGTGGTGCCTTATTCTTTCCTCTAACATCTCGGATAACGGACAGAGAGCACAGTGTGTGTGTCTTACCCCCAATTACCAGCTCTGGCACAAACATGAAGTGGAACTTGGAAAAATGAAACTAGTATGTGTGGGTGTGATACTGTCGTTACAAATAAATATGCTGTTCTGCTCTCTTGCAGCATAGCATCTTAAAGCGAACCTGTCACCCCCTCCAGGCATCTAAAGATAACATAGCCACCTTCTGCAGCACTAAGGCTGCATTCTGACAAGGTGTCTATAGCATTTATGCTCCCTTGATTCACTGAAATAAAGACTTATATAAAATCTGTTTCAAACCTGATCCAAGACCGGGAGGCGGGTTTTCAAGTGTCTGTCTCCTTCCTCTGTGGTGTCAGTCATCCCTCTCTGCTCTCTGTGCACCGCCTCCAGGGCCATCTCCCTGCATTACAGAGCTTAGTCAGCTCTGCTACAACATAAAGCTGCTGTTATAGGAGACCCCACAGTAGTAAATCTAGCAGGATGATCCTGAGCAGACAAAGCTCTGCCTGCTACGTAGCAGTCCTTGAGCTGAGCAGTTTTCACTTTCAGTTTCTTGTACCCAGCAGCATTGCTCCTCAGCCCCTGATCTAAAGCACAAACTCAACTCTGCTGCACTGCTGACAGCTCAGCTCAAGGGCTTTGTCTGTTCAGGATCCCCTGCTAGATTTACTACTTGGGGTCTCTTATACCAGCAGCTGTATGTTGTAGCAGAGCTAATGCAGGAGGTGGCCCTGGAGGCGGTGCACAGAGAGCAGAGAGGGATGACTGACACCACAGAGAAGGGAGATAGACACATGAAAACCCGCCTCCCGGTCTTGGATCAGGTTTGAAACAGATTTTATATAAGTCTTTATTTCAGTGAATCAAGGGAGCATAAATGCTATAGACACCTTGTCAGACTGCAGCCTTAGTGCTGCAGAAGGTGGCTTGGTATTTTTAGATGCCTGGAGGGGGTGACAGGTTCGCTTTAAATATGACAGGTATTTCCAAAAATACATGAAGTTTAGTTTAGCATTTACATAATTACATTTATTTTTTAAAGTGATATGTCATCAAAACAGCAAACAATCTTACAGGCTGTCCCTAAAAACAAATACCTATTAAAACAGTTATGAAAGTCCACTTCTATTGGGTAAGATCCATTTCTTACGGCCACTACACGTCCCGATATCGGTGTCCAACTCCAACAAAAAGTCACGTGTTTCGTGCGTTGGCCCCGATATCGTTCGTGCGTTGTGAGGTGAAATGTACAATTCGATGCAGGAACGATGCCAAAACGATATCGAGGGAGAAATGAGCAGGCTCTCCAACTGGCTGATATTGGATGGACGATCTGGCAGGATCGTGCTGTGTGACAGCCCAACAACGATTTGGAGTACAACTTCCCCTATTCTCTCCCATGTTGAATGGTCGTTCCTGGGTCGCCCCTACAAGGGGGCGTAGACATCGCAGTTGTGTTGCCTGCTGATATCCCGCTGTGTGACAGCTCCTATGCGATCTTGGATTTCTGGCCAAAAAATGCGCGCTCCTGCGCCGTTGGATACAATATCGGGACAATATCGGGACGTGTAAAGTGGCCATTACACCGGATGTAATGGGATCCATCTCTTCTAAAATAAAAAATCTACCTTTGACTCCTCAGTCTACAGGATATTATCCCAAAAGTGTTGAAGGTCATCTTGATGTATTTGTGGCAGATGTGAGATTATCCTTTATTATATTTTTTTGGGTCAGCAGAAGGTCGCGGTTTCCACTTTCCAATGGATGATGTTTTGGCTCAATGTTTTTCTAACTGTGATACCGGGTACATTGTCCTGAAGTGAGGCAAGTGAGGTCTGCAGGTCTTTAGCTCTTTATCTGGATTGTTTTGTGTTCTCCTGGATGCATTATTCACTGTTGCTGAAATCCTGATAGACTTGTCACTCCTGGGAAGGTTCACCACTAGTCAAAATTTTCTCAATTTGTGGATAACGACTCCCACCATATTCTGCTGTGACTTTGTAACTCTGGCTGATTTAGTGACTGAGGGGAAATTACTTTTTCAAATACAACTGAACAGCATGTTACGTTAACAATTAATTAAAAACAGTGTTATGCGATTATTTGGTTTCTCTTGTCAAATATTAAAAGTAGTTTGATGACCTAAAACATGTGACTGTTATCCAAAAAAAAAGAAGAAATTGGAAAGGTTGCAAATACTTTTTCATTGCAATGCAATTCTTATAAAATCCATGATTAGTCCACCTGACTTAAAATATTGTAGTCTGTTGGTTTCAGGGAATTTTACTCCCACGCAGACTTCCTGCAGCCTGGTATGTTAATATTATGGTAAGTATCCAAACCAGCTGGATGTTCATGTACGGGACTCGGTTAATATCAGATTGGTGACCTAAGAGGAACTTCTTGTCAAAACACATTCATTCTGTGTTAAAAGGAATGTATGGCTAGACAAGCCTTTTTTTTGCCGTAGGCAGATAAGTCAAATTACACTTCACCCCTTCCCATCACCAGGTAAAATCTAAACTACCTTATGTGTTAATATAATTGATGTAAGGTATTGTCATGTGAAAACATGAGTTATCCTTACGATGGGTAATAACTTGCTGAATAATAGATGTCCCATTGCTGGCATCTGCAAAACCAGCAGATCAAAGAATTTTTATCTGTGATGGGAAACTTTTATTCCCATTCTGAAATGGCGCAGTAGGTCAAATGCCCAACCTTCACTCCAATCATTCTTTATGGGGCTGTTGCATGAATGGAGCACTGGTTGAGCATGTACACTGTTACTCCATTCTAACAATGATAAAAGTTCCCCACTCTGCCGACCAGTGTGGGTCAAAGTAGTCTGACCCCTACCGATCAACAAGTTATTACTGGACAACTCTTATAAACACACATTATAAGTAAATTCTAGTTAAAAAAATATTTTCCAAAACCTATATTTTTTTTGTAAAATAATTTCCAATCCAATGCTTATAATTTACTGAAAAAAAAAACTTGCACATCAGCCATTTCAGGTCCAAGTCATGTGGTCCGCTTCAGTTCTGCAGGCACTGTAGATTATGTGGTGTACACGTGACACATATTTGCAGACTTTTTTCTTTCTCCATGTATGTGTGCGCTCTGAAGCTGGGCCCAAGGTCTACTTCTAATACTGGTTTCCAGATAACTTGCATGGGTCATGCTCAATGCTAGACAATGTTAGGATGACATCTGTGTTTGCTGGTACAATTGTAACACACCATATCAATTAGCTGGGTATGAGGTCTCCAAACTGAGGTATATTATCACTCATAGTTTGAAAGCTAGATTACCAAAGTAACAAGTGTCAGGTTAGTGCATTTAAAACTTAACCATTAATATATTTATTTAAAAAGGGCCTCATCGGGGTGGTGGTGATGTAACACTGGAAGCACGATGGCGCGGTCGGTGGTGTATCAATTCCGTACTGCCGGAAGCGCGAGAGAGACAGCATTTAAAAGTGGTGCTTCTTCTGCGACGCTGCACACCTAGGAGGATAACTGAATGGGCCACATCTGGTGAGTAAAGTATGAGTAACCAGCCCGGGCATCTGGGGTCCCCAGGTGTACTATGGGGATACCAGGTGAAAGTGATATTTATGCGTTGTTGGTTTTTTTTTTTTTTACTTAGAAACCATACTCTGCATACCATTCTAATATGGGGATATCCAAGGACTTGTGATCCCTCTAAAAGGCTATAACTCCCCTGATGAGTGGGGCAATGAAACGCGTAGGAAGTGTGTGATGCGTGACAAAGATGGCAACTTTGACTGAATTGATGGTCCATAGTACTGAAGTGTTTCTGCATGAAGGACACATGTACTGACGTGGCTATCGGAAAGTGTGATCCTGGGGAATAAGCCAGTGAGTGTGTTCCATTAAGTAGGACAGGTTTATTTTTCTCCTACACACTACCTACCTCTTGTTTTGCTTGTGTATACCTGATTTGTGCTTATAGGAACTGTGGGGTAACAAAAAACATAGAGTGGGGTGCCTGTTTAAACCTATTGGAATGTACTTTTGAGCCTGTGTACTCTATTAAGTGTTCACTCTTGGAACCAGAGTAACACACCTTTGTAGACTCAAGTTAAGTTTATTTGGGATAATATCCTTGATACTTGACCTGCAAAGTGTTGGTGTCGTTATATGATGTTTGTTTAGTTGGTTTTATTCTCCTGGGGATAACACCATCCAGGTGCAACCCTTTTTAAATAAATATATTAAAGGTTAAGTTTTAAATGCTCTAACCTGAAACTTGCTACTTGGGTAAAATTGTGACACACCCCAATACCGGTAGTTGTGTGAAAGTAGCCCAGGACAGTAGTCGCAGGCAAGGGGCTCGGTGCTCTGCTGGCAGTCCATGCCCCTGCCACCCCAGCAGATCAAGGGGCTAGGGTTGGTTGCCTTGATCCTGGCTGGGTGTGTGGTCTTAGTGTATGCAAGCCTTACCTGTTGTAAGACTCCCCATGCAGGGGATTGACACTTGGATGCATTTGTGTTTTTCAACAGTGTTTTATTTAACATTTGACACCGTAACTCAAACACTTCAATACAATTCCACTTTAAGGAACAACGTTACACTGGGCTGCTCCATGCTTCCTGGCATTTCAGACGGTATACTTCCATACTCCTCCACTCTACCTGGCACCACAGTCCTGCACAATAAAGTATTTATTTCTCCCTCGCCAGGGTCTCACTCACCCATGGGAACCCATTATCAGTAACAGTGCGAGACACCATCAGACTAATATCATCTAGCGTTCGTTGCTGTGCTGACCTGTTTGCCCAGGTGTATGTCAAGTCTCCGCTTTAGGACTCGTACCACTTGCAGGCAGTTCTCTGACAAGGGAACCTCTTGATGTTTGCGCCTGAAACTTGCAATTGCAGAATGAAAGAACTCCTCTGAAAACATTCCCATTTGGAGTACTACCTGGGTGCTCCATTCCCATTATCCACCAATGGTGTGGTGACACATGCCACGAACTCCCACTTATTGCGGCCTATGTAATTTTCTGGCTTGCACACTGTTCCTACTCACTATACTTACTACTAGGACAGCTTCTACTTCACTAACTCTAAGATGGAGTCTCCCCTCTAGGCCTAAAGGCTAGCTCCACCCCGGTGGGTTAGTCCCACTTCTTTACTGCTTGCCCTACAGTCCTGTAGCTAAAGAAGCTTACTACTTATGCCTACATGTCCTATTTTATCCTAAGTGCTACGGCATACTGTATACTATCGCATAACATCACACCTTTTACTCTATACATGAACATAATACATCGCATTATATACAATAACGCAAGACACAGATCACATGGTGCGGTTGGTGCCTTCAGGGCAAGAGTATCCGGGTACTGACCACCCCCTTATACTTGTGGATCAAAACTTGTGGGACATGCATCAGGAATATCTGAGTGCAGAACAGAAAACAATAAATGTAGTGGTTGATTTTTTTATTATTTAATAAAGAAGAAGAAAAAATGTTTACAGAGTGATGTGGGGATTTTCAAAGTTTCACAAAAAGGGGAACACAAACACCTCATCCCACAGTCAGGGACAATTATCTAATGCTTTTTTAGACACAAGTGTTGCCTAATATCATACAGACACCAATATGACCAATAATACCACTGTACAGTGACTATGTTGTGGTCTAATATCAGGTTTGCAATTCTGCAGACTATACAAGTGAAAAAAGCACTGATAAAACCCAGTCACATGAACATCGAGTCCAGGTAATGCTGTCTCTGATTGGAATCTTTGGCCATGTGCACATGTTGAGTATTTGGGGAGTTTGTACCTCAGTATTTGTGGCCAAAACCAGAAGCAAGAGAATCAGAGGGAAAGTATAACAGAGACGCGCTCCACTTCTGCATTTTTTACCCATTCTGGGTCTTGTCTTACAAATGCTGGGGTACAAAACTCTCCAAACACTCAATGTGTGTATGTGGCCTTACACTTTTCTTTTATTCTCCATTCAACCAAGGCAATCATGATTACTTCTGATAATTGCAGAGTTTTCTGACAAGACATCTTTGTCAGCTTCTGTAACCATTCCTACCATCCTTTACCACTTCCATCCTGTTGCTAGCACCAATACTGTGCCCTTTTTGTGCCTGCTGCTTCCTGATGCACTCCAGTACTGTGCTTAGGCTGCCTTCAGACTTGCAGATGCATCTGCAACGTTTTGCAGATGCATCTGCAAGCATCTGCATGCAGACCGCGGCCCCTATGTTTATAATGGAGCGCATGGCGGTCTGCAGATGCATTTGTCCTGACTTGTCCACCCAGTGTCTGCTCCTGCTCGGCTCCTGGTTGCTGCTCCTGCAGCCACTTCGCTGATAAACCGCACACAATCCAGGGGCCCGCACCTCCCCTCCAGGCCTGTGACTTCCGGTTTGCGGGCCGCAGCAGCGGTAATGATTGGACAGGGTCAGGACCCACTCAAGTGGTGAGGGAGCAGGGCTCGGCGGTGATTGATTTGACAGGAAAGGGGGGGGCCGTGCAAGATGTGAGGGGGTGGGTCCAGAGATTGGGGCCCACCCCCTCAAGTCTTGCACAGGCTCCACTTTTCCTGTCAATCACCGCTGGGCCCCTCACAGCTGTAAGACTGTAAGGCCCTGACGGCAGCCCTGGTTATACCCCATTAAGGGCTCATTTAGATGTCTGTGCACATCGGTACTATTATCAGCCACAATGCATGGACTGGCCACAAGTCTCCAGACCTGATCTTAGCAGACCCATATTCATATCTGAGGCAAGTCAGGAGACCCACAGCCAGTCCACGTATTGTGGTCCATTATCAGACCGATGAGCATGGATGTATGAATGATTCCTCAGGGCTAGACACTGCACTTTTTAATTTATGCACAAACATATCATTAAAGCTTCAGGCCGAACTGTTCCTCTGAGGCCCCCACACAAACCTTTATTTTTCGCTTACACGTGAGAATGAACAAGAATTTCTAGTGTTATCTTGGTATATGGCCAAAATCCTGGTACATGATCTCCCATCCTGGTATGTGCCCCATATCCTGATACATGATCTCCCATCCTGGTATGTGCCCCATATCCTGGCACATGATCCTCCATCCTGGTATGTCTCCCATATTCTGGTACATGATCCCCTATCCTCGTATGTGCCCCATACCCTGTTACATGATCCTCCATCCTGGTATGTGCCCCATATATTGGCATATGATCTCCCATCCTGGTATATGTCCCATATTCTGGTACATGATCCCCCATCCTGGTATGTGTCCAATATCCTGGTACATGATCCCCCATCCTGGTATGTGCCTCATATCCTGGTACAATGATCCACTATCCTGGTATGTTCCCCATATCCTTGTACATGATCCCCCATCCTGGTATGTGCCCACATACTGGTGCATGATCCCCCATCATGACAAGGCCCCATCAAGAGATGTTAAGGAGAGCAAGGATCAGCCATATGTGAGGTAGGTGGGGACTCCTCTTCCTATCACCAGCGCCTTCCTTTACATCTTCCCTAGTGTACCCATCCTGATGCGCCACGCGTCAGGTATTTCTTCGCCCCAGCATGAAACATGAGGTTTATCAGTATCCTTATTCATTTTTGTTATTCATGTTTGTTCTTATCTGACCAAGAGCACTTTCTTCCACATGCTATCTGTGTCCTCTACAAGGCTTTTTGTAAACGGTAGATGATACTTCTTATGGATCGCTTTCAAAAATGGCTTTCTTCTTGCCACTCTTCCATAACAGCCAGATTTGTCAAGTATATGACTAATAGTTGTCCTTTGGACATATTCTCCCTACCGAGTTGTTGATCTCTCCAGGTCTTTCAGAATGTCCATGGACCTACTTCTATTTTTGGATGATGAATTGAACCATACTCTGTGAGAAGTCCATGGCTTTAGCTAAATTTTTTTATAACCTAACCCTGCTTTACTCTTCTCCACAACTTTATCCTTGACGTGTCTGGTGTGCTCCTTTGTTTTCAAGAAGTTCTTTGATTCCTAATGTTCTCAAACAAACCGGTGAGTTCTTCACAGAACAGCTGTAATTGTATTGGGAAAAAATTATACACAGGTGTACTACTAATTATGTGACTTCTGGAGGCAATTGGTCACTCAGGGTTTTATTTAAGGTTATCAGACTACAGGGCACTGAATACAAATGCATGTGACAATTTTCAGGTATATACGGTATTTAGAAAACCATGCATAATTTTCCTGACTCTTCATAAATGCTACATAGTGTTGTTATAGCAAACAAAATACCAAAAAAATGCATTTAAATGGAATAAATCAGCAGGGTTTTGCGAGCTTATCTGAATGCATCATAATGTCGCAAAAGAGACCCCAATTCAAATGATGTATGACTTAGCTTACTGGCTGAATCAGTTGTGACACAATCAGAGTTTTTAGATTTATCATGCAGCAGAGCTGAAAAAGCTTACCACACCCACAACAGGCTCTCTTTGTACAATGTCTATAAAACTGAGCTGCTTATCACAGAAGAAGAGCTTTCACATTGCTGTAGGCCGTAGCTACACACATGGTCAAAATTGCTGGTACCCCTCATTTAATGAAAGAAAAACCCACAATGGTCACAGAAATAACTTAAATCTGACAAAAGTAATAATAAATAAAAAATCTATGAAAATGAACAAATGAAAGTCAGACATTGCTTTTCAACCCTGCTGTCACAGAATTAAAAAAAAAACAAAAAAACATTAAACTCATGAAATATGCCTGGACAGACATGATGGCACCACTGAAAATAATGTGACAAAAGGGACATGTTAAATCAAGGTGTGTCCACTAATTAGCATCACAGGTGTCTACAATCTTGTAATCAGTCAGTGGGCTACATATATAGAGCTACAGTACTCACTGTGCTGTTTGGTGACATCGTGTGTACCACACTCAACATGGACCAGAGGAAGGAAAGAGTTGTCTCAGGAGAGAAGAAAGAAAATTATAGACAGTCATGTTAAAGATAAAGGTTATAAGACCATCCCTAAGCAGCTTGATGTTCCTTTGACTACAGTTGCACATATTAATCAGAAATTTAGGATCCATGAAACTGTAGCTAACCTCCCTTGACATGGTCGCACGAGGAAAATTGATGACAAATCAAAGAGACGTATAATACTAATGGTAACAAAGGAGCCTAGGAAAACATCAAAAGAGATTAAAGGTGGAATGTCAAGCTCATCAGTATCAGATCGCACCATCCATCGTTGTTTGAGCCAAAGTGGACTTCATGAAAGACAACCAAGGAAAACACCATTGTTGAAAACAAATCATAAAAAAGCCAAGCTAGAATTTGCTAAACTACATGTTGACAAGCCACAAAGCTTCTGGGAGAATGTCCTATGGATACATGAGACAAAAATTTAACTTTATGGCAAGGCACATCAGCTCTATGTTCAGAGACAGAAAAATGAAGCATATCAAGAAAAGAACACTGTCCCTACTGTGAAACAAGGAGGAGGCTCTGTTATGTTCTGGAGCTGGTTTGCTGCATCTGGCATAGGGTGTCTTGAATCTGTGCAGGGTACAATGGAATCTCAAGACTATCAAGGGATTCTAGAGACAAATATGCTGCCCAGTGTCAGAAAGCTTGGTCTCAATTTCAGATCATGGGTCTTGCATCAGGATAATGACCCAAAACACACAGCTAAAAACACACAAGAATGGCTAAGAGAAAAACATTGGACTATTCTGAAGTGGCCTTCTATGAGCCCTGACCTAAATCCTATTGAGCTTCTTTGGAAAGAGCTGAAACATGCTGTCTAGAAAAGGCAACCTTCAAATAGAGACAACTGGAGCAGTTTGCTCTTGAGGAGTGGGCCAAAATATATGTCGAGAGGTGCAGAAGTCTCATTGACAGTTACAAGAATTGTTTGCAGTGATTGCCTCAAAAGGTTGTGCAACAAAATATTAAGTTAAGGGTACCATCATTTCTGTACAAGTCTATTTCATGAGTTTAATTTTTCTTTAAATTCTGCGGAAGCACTGTTGAAAAGCAATGCCTGACTTTCGTTTGTTCATTTTCATATTTTTTTAAATTTATCATTACTTTTGTCAAATTCAAGTTATTTTTGTCACCATTGTGGGTTTTTCTTAAGGTACCGTCACACGTGGCAATTTTGCTAGCAATTTCACTGGCAATTTGCTGGTTGCAGTGAAATCATGGACACATTGTTCTATTTTGTTGCTGTGTACAAATGGAACAATGTGTCCATGATTTCACTGCAACCAGCAAATTGCCAGTGAAATTGCTAGCAAAATTGCCGTATGTGACGGTACCTTTACATTAATCAAGGGGTACCAACAATTTTGACCACATGTGTAATGTATACCAAGTAATGATAAGGTCCTGGGGCTAAAGCTAATATTGCAAATAAACAACAGTACTTACCTTGATAAGAGACACATCTTTGAATTTTGTGTTTTAATCCCAACAACATGCTGAACTCAGATGCTGGCAGATTCCCTTTAAGTTTGTGAATGTAATATGAAATTATGTGAAACGTTTACGGGGTATGTATACTGTAATTAAGAGCTAATCATTCCTTAATCCTGATGCTGGCTGGAGACTGTGAAAAGCACTGAAGAAGACCATGGAGCAAGAAGTTAATATGTGGAGGTATTGGGTCCAAGATCTGAATTAATTTTGTGGTCTAGAGGTTTGCTATGGCATACAACATTTTATAGTTTTTTTCTTTCATCTGAATCCGTTTCCTCAGGCATTATTATTTGGGCAGTATGGTATTTGAGAGCATGAAGCAGCACTTGCCATGGGATAGGGAATAACTGTTGCATCATTGACCTCTGCTCCACTTGTACCCCGAGCGATCATGAAGTTATCTCCTATGCCTTGATATAGAATATCTTCTAAACTTGAGAATACCTCATTAAGGCTGCCTTCAGACTTGCAGATGCATCTGCAGCGTTTTGCAGATGCATCTGCAAGCATCTGCATGCAGACCGCGGCCCCTATGTTTATAATGGAGCGCACGGCGGTCTGCAGATGCTTGCAGACCGCCGTGCGCTCTCATTGCCCGCCATTAGTGATCTGTGCGCAGGTGGATGCCTGCGCACAAATCACACACTCTCGCCCGCACCAGGGACGCGACATGTTGCGGCTGACCGCGGTTTTTTTCGCGGCCGCACCTGCCGCAAGTGCAAAACCGCACTTGCCGCACCTGCCGCAAGTCCGCCTATACTTTGCAAGGAAAAAAACCGCAACCGCGCCGCAAGTGCAGCCGGTAAGCGGTACTCGCGGCAGATGCGTTTTTTTCACCGCATCTGCCGCGATTTGAAAAAAACGCTGATGTGAAAGGGCCCTTAGGTCTATGGGACATGTATGCAGGTATTTCTCCAAACCCTACTGTAATGACACCACAAAAAAAAAAAAAAATCAAGACATACAGTTGTGGCCAAAAGTAATGACACCCCTGCAATTCTGTCAGATAATATTCAGTTTCTTCCTGAAAATAATTGCAATTACAAATGCTTTGGTATTATTATCTTCATTTAATTTGTCTTCAATGAAAAAACACAAAAGAGAATGAAGCAAAAAGCAAAACATTGATCATTTCACACAAAACTCCAAAAATGGGCCAGACAAAAGTATTGGCACCCTCAGCCTAATACTTGATTGCACAACCTTTAGCCAAAATAACTGCGATCAACCGCTTCCGGTAACCATCAATGAGTTTCTTACAATGCTCTGCTGGAATTTTAGACCATTCTTCTTTGGCAAACTGCTCTAGGTCCCTGATATTTGAAGGATGCCTTCTCCAAACTGCCATTTTTAGATCTCTCCACAGGTGTTCTCTGGGATTCAGGTCTGGACTCATTGCTGGCCACATTAGAAGTCTCCAGTGCTTTCTCTCAAACCATTTTCTAGTGCTTTTTGAAGTGTGTTTTGGGTCATTGTCCTGCTGGAAGGCTTATAACCTCAGAGGGAAACCCAGCTTTCTCTCACTGGGCCCTACATTATGCTGCAAAATTTGTTGGTAGTCTTCAGACTTCATAATGCCATGCACACGGTCAAGCAGTCCAGTGCCAGAGGCAGCAAAGCAACCCCAAAACATCAGGGAACCTCCGCCATGTTTGACTGTAGGGACCGTGTTCTTTTCTTTGAATGCCTCTTTTTTTCTCCTGTAAACTCTATGTTGATGCCTTTGCCCAAAAAGCTCTACTTTTGTCTCATCTGACCACAGAACATTCTTCCAAAACATTTTAGGCTTTTTCAGGTAAGTGTTGGCAAGCTCCAGCCTGGCTTTTTTATGTCTCGGAGTAAGAAGTGGGGACTTCCTGGGTATCCTACCATACAGTCCCTTTTCATTCAGATGCCGACGTATAGTACGGGTTGACACTGTTTTACCCTCGGACTGCAGGGCAGCTTGAACTTGTTTGGATGTTAGTCGAGGTTCTTCATCCACCATCCGCACAATCTTGCGTTGAAATCTCTCGTCAATTTTTCTTTTCTGTCCACATCTAGGGAGGTTGGCCACAGTGCCATGGGCTTTAAACGTCTTGATGACACTGCGCACGGTAGACACAGGAACATTCAGGTCTTTGGAGATGGACTTGTAGCCTTGAGATTGCTCATGCTTCCTCACAATTTGGTTTCTCAAGTCCTCAGACAGTTCTTTGGTCTTTCTTTTCTCCATGCTCAATGTGCTACACAGAAGGACAAAGGACAGAGGTTGAGTCAACTTTAATCCATGTCAACTGGCTGCAAGTGTGATTTAGTTATTGCCAACACCTGTTAGGTGCTACAGGTAAGTTACAGGTGCTGTTATTTACACAAATTAGAGAAGTATCACATGATTTTCCTAACAGTGCCAATACTTTTGTCCACCCCCTTTTTTATGTTTGGTGTGGAATTATATCCAATTTGGCTTTAGGACAATTCTTTTTGTGTTTTTCATTGAAGACAAATTTAATGAAGATAATAATACCAAAGAATTTGTGATTGCGAACATTTTCAGGAAGAAACTGAGTATTATCTGACAGAATTGCAGGGGTCTCAATACTTTTGGCCACAACGGTACTAACCTCAGTGTCAGCAGACGCTGTTCTTCTGCTGTAATACTTGGCCGCATTTGGGTATTTAGAAATGTGATGCCAGGCCGCAGAATCTCCAAGAGTCGGTCAAATGTGGGTATGGTCATCCTGGTATATGCGGATAACCAGTGGCGTAACTTCAGGCCCAAGGGCCCCGATGCAAAAGCTCCAACGGGGCCCCCAAATATTGCAAATCTTTAATAGTATTAGTCTTTTTCTATAGGCCAAAAGGACTTTTGGGGCCCCCCTAGGCTGCAGGGCCCGGGTGCGATCGCAACCCCTGCACCTGTGGTAGTTACACCCCTTCGGATGACAGTGTAACTGACCATACAGCCTCTGAAAATGGCCACGAGAGCTATGCTGAAGGAGGAACGGATGGACCCACATTCTTCGCTGCCTCCTCGGATCACAAACAATTGGGTAGGGTGTCCCAAATCGTCGGGAAATGACCCAATGGAATAACACCCGCTTTGTGGTGTTTAGGGTCAGGTTATTCTCCATTTTGTAAGCAGCTGGACACGTACAAAACATTGCCTACTGAGGGGATAGATGGTCAGCTCACTGAACACATATGTCCATTGGATATAGCCTCCAAAGAGCCCTGATTGGAACACAGCATTTAAATCACAATTGCCACACATTGCAGACAATTTACTGGCAAATTAAACAGAAAAATCGCATGAGTTAAGCGGATTGCACATGGACCACACACGGATTACACTCGGACACCACTCTGATGTGATCTGAGAAAATGTCGGACACTCGCATAGCTGTTGCATGGCATACGGATCAAAAAACGTATGACACTTGTCCGACTTTCCTGGATGAGAAACGGACCGATTTTTAAAACCGTCAGTGTGTTTCCACCATTTGGTTAGGTTTATCCACATCTGAGAAAAATGGTCCAATAATGCTGATAATATTGATCAGAGTTTGATCACAGTGGGATCAGATTTTGCCCCCCCCCCAACCATCTCCGGTTTTCAATCTAAGTGCATGTATGCTGCATTCAGGCAAGGGGTCCCCCATGTGTGTGTGCACTTGGTACCCCGAGATATAGCCTTTGTAAAACTCACAGAGGCCATGAGGCAGTCCCTGGTGCTTGGAGCCACCTCGATTCACTCGTGCATTTCACGCCCCCTGGGTCTCTGTGCCGCCTTCTTTCCTGTTCCTCGTTGCCTCACTCCTGGTCATCATGCCATCCTCGCCTGCGCCTGCTTGTGCTTGCTTGACGCAGGCGCAGAGTGAGGTATTGCTTCTTGTGGTCCCGGGAACCTGTCCGCCTCCTGCTCTGACGTCGGCTCCTTTGCCCGCCCTGCTCCGTGCATAACACGGATAACATAGATTGTCGATTCGGAGCGAAAACGTGGATCAAAATTGGGTATATCACCAAATTTTTTCTTCAGACCACTTGGTCCAAGGAAAAAATCAGATGTGTTCACAGCCCAATAGAATAACAAAGGTTCGAGAATGATCCGTCAAAACCACAGAGAGCACTTGTCCGATATAAATAGTTGTGCGCACGAGGTCTTATGGAAAGAGTGTGGCACCCCAGGGGTTAACGTGCCACAGTAGCATCACACGGGTTCCCTCCCCACAACACACTGACACTACACTAGCACCTCTGGGCCAGGAGGGAGAGCTAAACCAGCTCCCTTATATACTCCGGGTCAAGAGGAAGTAGTAGTCAGAAGTCTAGAGTTAGTTCCAGTTCCTGGGAGAACTGAGGGAGACTGTAGTGTAAAGGAGCTGCGCCAAGCTTCTCTACAATCCGCTCATCGATTCCAGGCCTAGCCAGGGTCTGAGGGAAGGAGACGAAAGACAGAGAAACACATCTGGGAGCCTGAGTGCCACCGCCACTCACCCCGGAGGAGCACACAGAACGGACACCGGATCCAAGACTGTAACTGACACACACAGCACAGTAAATCCAGGAATAGTGGAGATTCTAGATCAGTGATGGCGAACTCCAGGCCTCGAGTGCCGCACACAGTCCAGGTTTTCAGGATTTCCATTGCATTTGACAGTTGGCAATCAAATTACCAACTGTCAAACTCTAAGGAAATCCTGAAAACCTGCACTGTGTGCGGCACTCGAGGCCTGGAGTTCGCCATCACTGTTCTAGATCGATACTGTACCAGAGCGAAGCAACACGGTAGGGTCAACAGCACACGGAAGACTCAAGTTGCCTAGCCAAGGGGTACCTGTGAGGAGAGAGACAGTGCCAGCAGCTCAGCTAGACGCAGCAGCAGGGCCACACACACACAGCGCAGCAGGAGCAAGCTGAGGACCCGGACAGGGTGGGAGAAACCCGGCCCCAGTACAGACTCCGTGGACAATAACCTGCTGCAACATCTGCAGTAAAGCTTTGGAAAACTACAGAAACGTGAGTGTGTGTTCCCTCAACCCGTCTCCCCACTATCAATCCCCTATTATCACATCCACCATAGACTCTAATCACTACTGCCCCGGGGAACCAGCCTCTACCTACGGAGAACCGTTCCATCTAAGCTGCCCAACATCATCCCCGGAGGTTCTGCAGCAGCGGTGGTCCCATCACTGACCACACACCGTGGGTGGCGTCACGACAGACATTCATCCCTTGCAAATACCCCCTTTTACGTGCGGAAAACAGGACACGATCCGGACCAGGCTCTCCGTGACATCCCCAGTAGCAACCCGGTCCGGCACCGAGTACCCCCGTCCCAGTGGGCTCCACAAGAGACTAGCAGCTCTGGGTGGGATTACTCTCTAAAGTAAAGGGGTTGTCCTGGGCTATCACATTTACTGATTATCTTTCTGTAGGATAGGTCATGAATATGATATAGGTGGGTGTCTGACACCTGGCGTTCCGACCAATTAGCTATTCGCACAGTGATCCATTACAGATTCATACTTAAGGCCACTTTCACATCAGCGTTTTTGCTGAATTGCGGCAGATTTCCCGCATCTGCAGCTTAACAGTCGAACTTGCGGCACGCCCCATTCATTCTTTATGGAGCTTGCAGTCAGGTGTGGCAAGTGCAGTTTGCTGGATCCGTCAGATCTGGCACTTGCGGAGCGGGTAAAAGATCGCTGCTAGCTGCGTTTTTTTGACCCGCTGCAAGTGACGGATCCGGCAAACCACACTTGCTGCACCTGACCGCAACCCCATAGAGAATGAATGGGGCGTGCTGCAAGTGCGACTGTTACGCAGCAGATGCGGGAAATCTGCCGCAATTCAGCGAAAATGCTGATGTGAAAGTGGCCTTAGGCTACCTTCACATTACGATTTTGAAGGGAGCCGATGCTGTCCGATAAATTCGGACAGCATCGGCTTCCTTCTGATGCCTGGAATCTGATGCCAAGCATCCGATTCCGGCATAAAATCGTAGCCTCCGGGCTGAAAAAAAAAGTTTATGCTCACCTTTCCCCGAGCCCCCGCCGTCTCCCGGTTTCTGCAGAGGTCTTCTACTGCAGTATAGGACCTGCGGTGATGTCACAGTCACGTGACTGCAGGTTACCATGGTGGAGGTGAGCATAAACTTTTTTTTTTTTAACCCCTGCCTTCCAGTTTGGAGCAATTCTACTGTACTGAGCATGCTCAGTACAGTAAAATCGGGTCCGAAGAGACATCCGATGTTTCCTCGGACCCCGCTCCATAGGGCCCCATGATAAATTCATCGGACCAAATCGGATGTGCACTAAATGCCATCCGATTTGGTCCGATTTTATTTTCGGTGCAAAAATCGGAGCATGCTCCGATTTTTGCACCGATAAAATAATCGGACAGAATCGGATCGGAAAAAATCGGATGGCATTTAGTGCACATTCGATTCGGTCCGATGCCCATAGGGCTGCATGGGGCCCAAAATCGGTCCAATGCAGTCCGATTTTTATCGGACAGCATCGGATTTAAAAAATCCATAGTGTGAAACCAGCCTTAGTGACTGCAGTTGTTCTCCCATTCACATGCATACTTGGTACACACTGTTTTGAGCCTTCTTCATACTCAGTTTATTGCAATTTTGTGCATTTTTTTTTCTTTTCGTATTGACTTCAATGATGAAAATGCCAGAAGTGTATTTTTCATTATTGTCCTGTGTGACCCTGGTATAAAGAGATTGTCCTCAGTACATGGCACTACCCGGGCTCCTGAGGGTGAACATGAGGGGACCCACAGCATGGGCCGGGAAGAACTGACCGTCCTCTTATGTGGACCATGTTTCTGTCTGAGGACCGGACATGCTGGCAGGAGGAGGAGGAGGAGGAGGAGGGCGGTGTGAGGGGCGGGAGGGGACTGACAGTGCGGTCCATGAATGGAGCCGGGGAGGGGAGTGTGGGGAGAGCTGTGTGTGGGGAGGGCACTGAGGGCTGTGTTATATGTGGGGAGGGCACTGAGGGCTGTGTTATATGTGGGGAGGGCACTGAGGGCTGTGTTATATGTGGGGAGGGCACTGAGGGCTGTGTTATACGTGAGGAGGGCAGTGACTGTGTTACCAAGTTCCATCAAACAGCTGAAGGCACAGATGGGGGTGGGGTGGCACGGAGACCTCAGATGTGGTGTGTAGCCCTGGGCACCGCACTCTGCCAGGGCACACACATCCCGGGGGCATGGCACGGCCCTGAGCTGGGCACCTGGTCAGCTCCATCCTGGCTGCACGGAGGAGGAGAATGCTAGAAGTGTGTATCCCATCAGTGGGGCACCAGGTGTACAAGACTGACAAGACCCACACGGTAGGTGCCAGCCTGTGCCCATTATTCTCCGCTCCAGTTGCTGCTCCCAGCTTGGCTTTGTTTGCACAGTATGAAGGACCCGGAGCTGGTGACTGGCCACAGAGGTGCCATCCTGCCTGGCACACTTACACTGTGGAGCAGACTCATAGCTTTCTTTACCTTCCAGCAGATTTTGCATGAAATATCAACACAGCAAAATCTTCTATAGTCCCCATAGTCATACTGTGCCCTCCAGTAATGATCATGCCAGCCTAGGGCACCATTACCTTCAATCAAAGTTAAGAAATGTTCAGAAATATAAAGTTCATTCAAAAGTTAGACATGTCTGATAGTTTTAGTAGTAGATATGACCTGATTATTACTGGTAAATCTGCCTTTTGACCCTGCCTCTGCTGGGCACCCTTGGCATATGCTTTCCACATATAGCATTGGTGATGTTGGCATATGTGAGTGTTCCAGCAGTTCTGCAGATTATGTAGCTCTTTACCTACAGAGGATCGCCCTGTGTCTAGACTTTGATCTGTGACAATGTGCTGTGGTTTGGAGTCAGTTCCTCTGATATTCAGTCTCGTGTTCTGGTTTTATGCCAATACTGGGAAATTAGGAAATAATAGATCCTGCTCATAACTGAACCCCTTTTTCTTTCTCACTGAAGAAGGTGATAAGAAGACATTCACTGACTTTACCTTCTGCATTTTGCAGCTGACACTGTTGGGTTATTTTTTGTTCATGTAGGTTTTCTTTCCCAGGGCTACAATCCAGTTTTCCGTAATTGTCCTATTAATACTCTGGCACAGGCTCCATTTAATTTTTAACAACGTTTTCATGTTGTAAAAGGTGCGCCCATCAGCCTAAATAACCAAACTGCATATAAATATGTGGTACGCTCATAGGATTGTATCCAAATGCTTCTCCATAAAATATGCAATAATATCCATGATTAGGGTATGTGCACACAATCGATGGGGCACTGCGTCTAGTTCCTCTAGATCTGAGAGCTGCCTTGTACTCATAATTTAGTGCAGGGCAGCTTTTCCCTGCATTCACCCATTGGTGATCGCTTCCAACTCCGCAGCAATAAATTAACGTAATGTGGAGAAGCAGAATCACAGCAAACTGCACCACAGCTGATATAACACTGCAGAGGGAAGAAGCACAGTGGGCATGGGTTTTCTAAAAATCGCATCCAGTGTATTTGTAATGCAGATGTAGATGTTACAAAAAACAGGTAGCCTAACGGGTGGCTGCAAGTGGATCCCAGGTGGTATGGTGGAACCCTGGGTGTACCTTCGTTAACTAACCCGTGTCCGTTCTTCCCCGCTTTGGATCGATCTATACCCAGTAGCTCCGTGTAGGTAGTACCGCGAGTCCCCTCCCTCGTTGGTGAGGAAGCAGGCAGACCTCGCCGATGGCAGGGGGCTGCGGCTGATGAACAAGCCCAGCAGCCGGTTCCCGACTGCAAGCTGGACTTTCCCGGTTTCTAGGGCCCGGCGTTCCCCTGGGTGGACTGGAGTATCCCATAAAGTATGGACGCTCCACTCTGAGGATGTCCCTTTCTTTCTAGGGCCCGTACTTCTCTTGTCGGCCTCCCTCTTTCAGGACCTCCTCAAGGTCCCTTCTTTTCTCCTCCAGTGCGGCTTGTAACCGACATGGTGTGACCTTCCGCCTCGTTCCACTTAGCTATCTTCCTAGTTCTCTTGTCTTCCTCCATCTTTCCCTGGTCCCTCAGCCGAGAGACCCTAAGCTCAAAGACTTAGAGGCACAGACCAAGACAAAGACCAAGACCTTCTTGTTCCCCCTAGTGGTGAATGTATCACCTCCCAGGTAACCTCCCACCTAAACTAATGTGGCAGTGCTGGGAATGAGTCCCACCCACCATCCTAGGTCCACCTGCAGCTGGAGCATTTACATCTCTTTTACAGATGTAATACTCCTCTGTGATGCCTGCATTGGCTGGGCACCACATAATCAAGTCTCCATATAAATGCACCTGCTCTGTGATAGTCTCAGGGTTCTGTTTCAAGTGCAGAGAGCATCATGAAGACCAAGGAACACACCAGGCAGGTCCAAGATACTGTTGTAGCGAAGGTTAAAGCCGGATTTGGATACAAAAAGATTTCCCAAGTTTTAAACATTTCAAGGAGCACTGAGCAAGCGAACATATTGAAATGGAAGGAGTATCAGACCACTGCCAATCTACCAAGACCCGGTCGTCCCTCTAAGCTTTAATCTCAAACAAGGAGAAGACTGATCAGAGCAGAGATGCAGCCAAAAGGCCGATGATCACTCTGGATCAACTGCAGATATCTACAGCTGAGGTGGGAGAGTCTGTCCATAGGACAACAATCAGTCGTACACTGCACAAATCTGGCCTTTATGGAAGAGTGGCAAGAAGAAAGCCATTTCTCAAAGATATCCATATAAGTCTTGTTTGAAGTCTGCCACAAGCCACCTGGGAGACACATCAAACATGTTGAATAAGGTGCTCTGATCAGATGAAGGCAAAATCGAACTTTTTGGCCACAATGCAAAACGATATGTTTGACGTAAAAGCAACACAGCTCATGACCCTCAAAACACCATCCCCACTGTCAAACATGGTGGTGGCAGCATCATGGTTTGGGGCTGCTTTTTTTCAGCAGGTACAGGGAAGATGATTAAAATTGATGGGAAGATGGATGGAGACAAATACAGGATCATTCTGGAAGAAAACCTATTGGAGTTTGAAAAAGACCTGAGACTGGGACGGAGATTTATTTTCCAACAAGACAATGATCTCAAACATAAAGCAAATCTACAATGGAATGGCTCAAAAATAAACGTATCCAGGTGTTAGAATGGCCAAGTCACATCCAGACCTGAATCCAATCGAGAATCTGTGGAAGGAGCTGAAAACTGCTGTTCACAAACGCTCTCCATCCAACCTCACTGAGCTCCAGCTGTTTTGCAAGGAAGAATGGGTAAGAATTTCAGTCTCTCGATGTGCAAAACTGATAGATTCATACCACAAGCGACTTGCAACTGTAATCGCAGCAAAAGGTGGTGCTACAAAGTATTAACTCAAGGGGCCGAATAATATTGCACGCCCCACTTTTCAGTTTTTTATTTGTTAAAAAAGTTTAAAATATCCAATAAATTTCATTCCACTTCACGATTGTGTCCCACTTGTTGATTCTTCACAAAAAAATTAGAATTTCTATCTTTATGTTTGAAGCCTGAAATGTGGCAAAAGGTTGAAAAGTTCAAGGGGGCCAAATACTTTCACAAGGCACTGTATCTATCTATTAATATTGTGAATATTAGATGGGCATATGTGAAGTATTAATGTGACTCAATAGGGCACATTTACTGGTTTACTGTGAAATAGTACATCAATATTACATACACCCCCTGAGAAAGCTTGGTGAAACGTGCATTGGATTATAAACTGGCTGGACTTCTCATTCATGTCATTTAAATGTGTTATCACCGACTCATGCCACTGGCCGGTATGTTACCCCCTGTGGACTACACATCACCATGTTTACACCCTTTTATTTATGCTTCATGTAACATGATAAGTTTAGCAGCCCTCCCCAAGTGTTTTTTTTCTCTTCCGCCTTTAATGAACTACTTTTTATTCATCTGTTTTTTATTCTGAGTATCTTTCATATTTTTAAGAGATGTAGCGTTAAGGCGTTTCCACGCCACCTTTTTTGGGGGGAGGGGTTCTTAATTATCAATATTGCACTGTATGGTGCCCTGTTGAGGAATGGCCTGCACTAACAACTACATCACAGACCTGGCAGCATTTTAAAACTTGCAAAATAGTTTAATATACACAAATTAGAACATAAAATCCATTCTCCCCTCATTTTCCTAGCCCATACAAAAATATTAAACATTATCAAAAAATTGTCATGTTCTTGATAAATATGATAAATTGTCATGTTTTTGATAAATTGTCATGTCCTTGTCATGTGTACTTTTCATTATTGCATTAATAAATATGGCATTGTGGATATTTCCGAACTGGAATGACAAAGTTCTTCTGTTAAGGAGTTGCATCTTCCATGACTGTTCTCCTCATGATTAGCTGATTATTGGCACCTAAATACCGTAATCGGAAAAACTACTTGTTCATTCACATTTGGCTGGGAGATGTAGTTCTACACAATACCAAAAAGCTGAGTTTCTGAAAATAAAACATTTACATCTTCAAGTTCATAAAAAGAAATTCACTTGTTAGCTGTTGTAAAACCTTGCTGAGGAGTTAAAGGGAAACTGTCACCAGGTTTATGCCATCCCATCTGACAGCAGCATAATGTAGAGCTAGAGAGACCCTGATTCCAGCGATGTGTCACTTATGGCCACTTTACACGCGGCAACAGGAAGATAGAAACCGGCAGGTGTCGGAGACAATTGTACCTTTTACCTTCAAAACACCTTGAAGTGACTGCGTGTAATTCAGGTATCTGCAAGGTGTTTTGAAGGTAAAAGGTACAATTGTCTCCAACACCTGCCGGTTTCTATCTTCCTGTTGCCGTGTGTAAAGTGGCCATTACTGAGCTGCTTGCTGTCATTATGATAAAATTACTGTTTTCTCTGCTTTAGATTTAGCAGTAAATGAATATGTTGGACTACTTGATTAGTCCTATCATGTAAATCTCCAGGTGATTAAACAGTGATTTTATGAAAACTTCACTGAGCAGCCCAGTAAGTAATATATTATACTATATTATGCTGCTGTCAGATGAGATGGCAAAAACCTGGTGACGATGTCCCTTTAAGAGAGTCCAGCAAGGAGTCATCAACAAGATACCATGGCTAGCCCAGGCTATTTAGTCTATTTAGATAATGGTTAGGGCAATAGTTCGACTGGAAAGCCTATTTATGACCCTGTTCCTGCTCTGTGGCCATTCATGCAAATTTAAGACTTTGAATAGTAGTAAGTGTGATATTTATGAGGCTTTCGTTGTTTTTGTTTTACACTATTCTAGAAGTTGTATTATTAGCTGATCCAGTCGACAGGGTATGAATACCCTTGGATACCGGGACAGGGGGCTACTTCAGTGGGGATCACGGCTGGTCGGTTCCCGGTTCCATGCCCTGAACCCTCAGTGGCGGGGTGGGGGTGATGATGTTGGGGGATTTGTAACGTGACGCCACCTGTGGGACCTGGTATTAGGGATACCAGCGCTGCGGCCGGCCACTGAGGTGATGGGAATGCAGCTTTGGTAGTACAGCTCCCCACAGGTGGAGCTTTACCTCAGGGCAGCGGGGTGGACGAGGGGAGTAGTAGTCCTCACCTCGATGGTATTGTAGAAGCCCTCCCAGCGGCAAATAACTGAGACAGAGTCCAGATTAGCTCGAACAGGTCTTTACTTATGTAATGAGGTGTACAATTCAGATTGTATTATTGAAATTGAAATGAGCTGTGCACAGTCCGCCACTGCCCCCTTGTGGACAATTGCTGAAATGACTGCAGAGAGAAAAAAAAAAACAGCATTGATTGCTGCTCCCCTCCCCCAACAGCCATGTGCTGAGGAGGAGAGAGGGCGGGAGATCAGTACAGACACAGAGTTGAACAAGAGAACATCTGCCTGTGGATGTCTGTTGAAAGAGGGCTACTTTGCAACACCTTGCCGGAAAAATCACCCCGCAGAAGCCCCTGTGACTGATCCTGGGCCACTGGACTTTGGTGCTGTGACTCTGGCCGCTCTGCAAAACCTTGCCCGCCGTGCACCCAGAGTGCTTGTGCAGGGGCCGTGACCTACATAAGGGAGCCATTTGTGCTGCTGTGATCTCCCTTCTCCTGATCTGTGTGCCCTGAGACTGGGAGAGACAGACTGTTACCTGCAGAAGGAGACCAAAGAAGAAGAGTGAGGAGATCCCCAGGCCTGCTACGTGGGAGCGACATCTTCTTCTGTGATAAGACTGGTACGTGATTTTAGGGAAAGTTAGGGAAAGATACCTTCATTGTTGTGTTTTCTTTTCTTGCCGCGTACCCGGAAGAAGTGAAGATTCAGAGACTCTAATATATACAAGTGCGCATATAGTTCGGTTGACTGTGAGATAAATATGTTTTACAGTAAAGAAATGTTATTATCGGTTAAACCTGAGTATGGGGATTCTGTTAAGAAAGATCATACACACACACCCGCGGCCTTACCACCGGTCGCTACATCTGGCGTAGTCGGCAGGATGTGTGATCAACAGAATCTCCTCCCGGTAGTAACTTATAACCAGCCTTATACTACGGCCTGCAGGTCCATATCCGGTGCCAGCAGTCCGAGCAGTGACACGGAAGAATTGAAGCAGATAGTAGCAGAGTTGCAGAAACAGATACTACAGCTGCAGCTCATGCTAGACCAACAGGCGGACAGGCAAGCGAGACAGCAACCCAGTCGGCCTATGGGAAGGTGCTGGACATGCGGCGACCCCCGCCATAGGGCAAACCGTTGTCCGCATCCTCCACCCGTGGTCCGATATACCAGAACCAGCAAGTCATGTCCCACAACAGCAGCCACCTTTAAACTAGACGCCCCAGCCAAAGCGGTTCGCTCGGCAGGGGAGATCAGGGAAAAGGGTGTGAAGAGACAGAGCCAGACCGATAAGCAAGTGCTGGCCACTCGGGTCCAGGGGACAGTGAAGTGGTTTAATGTCCGCGATGGGTATGGCTTCATCAACAGGAATGACACAAAGGATGACGTGTTTGTACATCAGACTGCCATAAAGTGTAACAATCCTCGTAAGTGCCTCCGCAGCGTTGGTGATGGGGAGGTGGTACAGTTTGATGTTGTGAAGGGAGAGAAGGGTACAGAGGCCGCCAACGTCACCGGTCCCGGGGGTGTTCCCGTTAAAGGAAGCAGATTTGCCCCCAACCGGCGCCGCTACCGCCGGCGATCCTACTCTCCCCGGGTAGAAAATGTGACTGAGTTTATTGGAGATATTGTGAGCCCTGAACAAGGGAGCGAAGGTGAACGGGGGGATGACGGTTTCCCCCGACAGAGGTCCCTACTCCGCCGGAGAGCAATCCCTATGATATCAACGGCCATCACTGCCTTGGAGCCGATGGTTGTTGACAGGGACTGTCAACCTTTAAGTGGGGGGGTATGTAATGAGGTGTACAATTCAGATTGTATTATTGAAATTGAAATGAGCTGTGCACAGTCCGCCACTGCCCCCTTGTGGACAATTGCTGAAATGACTGCAGAGAGAAAAAAAAAAACAGCATTGATTGCTGCTCCCCTCCCCCAACAGCCATGTGCTGAGGAGGAGAGAGGGCGGGAGATCAGTACAGACACAGAGTTGAACAAGAGAACATCTGCCTGTGGATGTCTGTTGAAAGAGGGCTACTTTGCAACACCTTGCCGGAAAAATCACCCCGCAGAAGCCCCTGTGACTGATCCTGGGCCACTGGACTTTGGTGCTGTGACTCTGGCCGCTCTGCAAAACCTTGCCCGCCGTGCACCCAGAGTGCTTGTGCAGGGGCCGTGACCTACATAAGGGAGCCATTTGTGCTGCTGTGATCTCCCTTCTCCTGATCTGTGTGCCCTGAGACTGGGAGAGACAGACTGTTACCTGCAGAAGGAGACCAAAGAAGAAGAGTGAGGAGATCCCCAGGCCTGCTACGTGGGAGCGACATCTTCTTCTGTGATAAGACTGGTACGTGATTTTAGGGAAAGTTAGGGAAATATACCTTCATTGTTGTGTTTTCTTTTCTTGCCGCGTACCCGGAAGAAGTGAAGATTCAGAGACTCTAATATATACAAGTGCGCATATAGTTCGGTTGACTGTGAGATAAATATGTTTTACAGTAAAGAAATGTTATTATCGGTTAAACCTGAGTATGGGGATTCTGTTGAGAAAGATCATACACACACACCCGCGGCCTTACCACCGGTCGCTACACTTACACCAGGTGGGAAATAATACAAGATACAGTCTGGTTGAACAGGGTTGGTAGCCGCAGATCTTGGAGGACTTTCCAGAGTCTGGCATTGGTGCTTTTAGTATGGCGTTCCTGGTCATGTCCCTCTGTCTTTGTCTGTATTTGCCCCTCTTGAGCCAAGTCTCTAGTCCTCAGGGTCTGTTACCTAAAGTCTCTTACTTGTCGGTGTCGTGGACCCAGCAGCGGGACTGATGTTGGGCTTCTTTAGGGGTGCTGAGGCTTCCTTGTGTCGGGCCCTCAGCTTGCCGGTCTGCAGTTAGGGATTGACCTTTGGCTAACTGCCTTGGTTGCGGTATGCCGGTGGTGACCTGGGCCTCCAGCTGGCTCCAACCAGTCCTGGAGTAACCCCCTTCAGAGTCTGGGTCGTCCCTCTCCTAAGAGGCACGCTCCAGTTGCAGCCGCAGGGTCCCCTGTGTCTGCCTTTGCTACTCTCCTCACACCGTCTGCCTGACACTATTGTCACTCCCTGTCTCCCTCTCTCTAGGCTCCAACCCCTGGGACCTACTGAATATCAGTCCCCTGTGTTAAAGTGGTCTACTGTTTGGATGCAGGGTGCAGACTATGTAGGGTCCTCCATATCCACGGATATGGAGGCACTACACCTTCTGTTTGGGGTGCAGTACCTCCCTGTGGCGCCTTGCCATAGGAGCGCCACATTAGCCATTTCCACTTGCCTCTTTTGGAAATCTCTCAGGAAATAAATTGAGGTAATTAAAAAACATACAACTGAAGTATGTGTATATACTGGTTCAGGTCATACTTGTAACCCCCCACCACCACCCACCCTCGCTGCTCAAGATCCTGTTGTTTTTACTTTGTTTTCCCTGTGACATTCTATTGTTCTTTTCTTATCTCATTAAAGGGATCCTGTCACCTCCAAAAGGCCACCTAAGCTACAAAAACACATCCCTGCAGCATCCCATCACTATTCTCACACTCCTTTTGTGTCCTAAAAGCATCCTGTCAAAGTAGAGAAAAACGATTTTATACTCCCTCATTAGCCATGTTAATTAGCAGGGGCTATATTCTTTAGCCCTTAGGGCGTGTTTGTTTTTTGCCTGTCGTCATAAGATGACGCCCTAATGGACGTGATCTTTTATTCATGCTCTATTCAGGCGCCCTCCCTGCTCGGCGCTGGCTGGGTATGAATGATGCGAATCGCGTCATTTCCGGGATCAGGTGACGTCAGTACACCCACTCCGCTGTGTTCTGCTTCAAGCACCGCCGTGGAGAGCAGGGAGGGCGCCTGAATAGTACATGAATAAAAGATCACGTCCATTAGGGCGTGATCTTATGATGACAGGCAAAAAACAAACACTCCCAAGGGTTAAAGAATATAGCCCCTACTAATTATAATCCCTAATGAGGGAGTATTAAATAGTTTTTATCTACTTTCACAGGATGCTTTTAGGACACAAAAAGACTGTGAGAATAGTGATAGGATGCTGCAGGGACATGTTTTTTTTAGCTTAGGTGGCTTTTTGGAGGTGACAGGATCCCTTTAATTTGTGATTAATGCATGGCAGAAGGTAAGTACATAAATCATTTACATTACTTTGATGTTAATTAATTCCATTTCCAGGAGATTGATTATTGTAACAAAACAGATGGGGACCCTCAGACATGCCAAGTGTAGTGACACATATCTGCATTCAGGTTAGAATGGGGGTACTGATAGGTAACTGGATCCCTGACACAGCACTTGTTTGTGCCTCGAAAAAATATTTGCAATACATTACTTAATACTACTGTACAACAAAACATCAGCTGTTTCCTCAGCTCTGATTGTTTGTGTGTCTCCTATTGAATTATAGAGTGCAGGTTTCTCACAACCCAGAAAACACATTTTAGGTCAATGAAGCTCATTCTTGGATCTGGTGATAACTTCTGTAAATGACATCTGCCCCAGTTTAACTCGACTGTTCCTTAAAGCTTTTGTTTCCATTTTGTTATATAAGTTGTGTCCTTCCCTTGTTCCGATCAGGTTACCTGCTGTAAGGTGTCTTCCTATCCTATATCTCATGCGCCTTATTTACAGAGTGTTAGAAGAACCAATATTGGTGACTTGGCAGTATGCTTGGTCAAGTAACGAAGCTACCGTCTGCTACTTTGCGTTACCCTTTATGGTGGTGATAAGTATTGAAATATTGAGATTTTTTTGTCCAGTTGTGTCAACAGAAGATTAATTAACACAGGAGAATCATAAGTATCATGCACAGGGTTTTAAGTTTATTGTGGACACAGTCATGATACATATAGACGGTACAGTTTAAGGCTGGAGGCACACGGTGCGAGGGACTTTCACGAGTGCCATGCGAGGGATACTCGCATTGCACTTGGACCAGTGTTGCCCTATCAGGCAGGGCACACTGATGCGAGTCCCCTGCACCTAACTCACACTGCGAGCCAGAAGCGAGTGCAATCACAGCATGCTGCGACTGCATGCGATTCTGACGCACGTGAGCGCAATGCAAGTGTATGGGGGCGAGAAAATCTCGCCCCCATACAGCACACAGTGCGAGTATGCAGGCAAAAAGGCTTTAAACTCGCTGGCTGTCAAAGCCGGCAAGTTTAAATTTCCCGCTTTGTGGGTACAGTAAGCTATCATCTTGTACTGCTGTGACAGCAGCGGTACAAGATGTTTAGCTAATACAATAATGATTGTAGTAAAATAATGTATTCTGGGGTTATTTTACTGATTAACCCCATCAGCATCCTCTGCACCGCATGTGTGCGCAGAGGAGGCTGATGCGGCTCTAAACCCAGTGCTGAAGGGGTTAATATGCAGCTGGTGTAGTGACACCATGTATGTGGAGAGTGTCCTCACTCTCTGCAGACATGGTGTCATTACACCATGTGTGTGAAGGGGTTAATTTTTATGTATAATGGGTTAAAAGAACTGTCGGGTTTATAAATTCACAGAAAAAGCTGGCTCTCTGTTACTGTGTATGGGGAGTATTTCATTCTTTTTTATTTACAGTCATATGAAAAACTTTGGGCACCCCTCTTAATCTTACTCTTTTTTTTTTTTGTTTAAAATAGTTTTTTTGCAACAGCTATTTCAGTGTGATATATGTAATAACTGATGGACACAGTAATATTTTAAGATTTAGGCTACGTTCACACATTTGCGTATTTTGCTGCGCTTTTTTGCGTGCGCTTTTTCCGCGTTTTTCGGCAGCGCCAAAAAGCGCAACAAAATACGCAGGGGCTTTCACACACTGCGCTTTCTTTACTCCAGAAAGCGCAGTGATGTCACAGAGGGGAGGAAAAATCCTGCTTCCTCCTCCCCTCTGTGACAGCCCCATTAGATTTCACAGTGTATTAATATACACTGTGAAATCTAAATTAAACAGAGGCAAATGTATGGAAAATAAAAAAGAATGAATACTTCACCTGTCCGACGCCTTCGCCCGCTGTCTGGTGCCTTCTGCCGCTCTCCGGTTCCAAGTGAGAGGTGTACTGAGAAGACCTGTGGTGACGTCAGAGGGGGGGCGTTCCCGGGGCGTTCCCAGCGCTGATTGGCTGTTCGCGGTCATGTGATATGTATCACATGACCGCGAGTGCCCGGGAACGCCCCTCTGACATCACCACAGGTCTTGTCAGAAGAGATCTCGAGACCGGATAGCGGCAGAAGGCACCAGACAGCAGGAAAAGGCGTCGGACAGGTGAAGTATTCATTGTTTTTTATTTTTCATTCACTTGCTTTTGTTTAATTTAGATTTCGCAGTGTATATTAATACACTGTGAAATCTAATGGGCGGCCACAGCTGTCAAAGAGGGGAGGAGGAAGCAGGATTCTTCCTCCCCTCTGGGAGAATACGCAGAAGTAGCTGCGTAAACAATTGACATATCAATTGTTTATGGAGCTGCGCTTTCTCCCGGAAAACGCAGTGCGTATTTTTACGCAATGTCTGCACTGCAAAGTGAATTTCCCATTCACTTTGCAGGCAGACAAAAGGCACATTGCATATTATGAAAAGCGTGCGTAAAAAAACGCGGCAAAATACGCAATGTGTGAACGTAGCTTAAAATGAGGTTTATTGTACTAACCGAAAATGTGAAATGTGCATTATTTCAAAAATTGACAGGTGCAGACGTATGGGCACCTCAACAGAAAAGTTACATTAATATTTAGTAGATCCACCTTTTGCAAAATAACAGCCTCTAGTCACTTACTGTAGCTGTTAATGAGTTCCTGGATCCTGGATGAAGGTATTTTTTACCATTCCTCTTTACAAAACAATTTCAGTTCAGTTAAGTTTGATGGTCGCCGAGCATGGACAGCCCGCTTCAAAACATCCCACAGATGTTCAATGATATTCAGGTCTGGGGACTGGGATGGCCATTCCAGAACATTGTAATTGTTCCTCTGCATGAATGCCTGAGTAGATTTGGAGCAGTGTTTTGGATCATTGTCTTGCTGAAAGATCCATCCCCGGTGTAACTTCAACTTTGACACTGACTCTTGAACATTATTCTCAAGAATCTGCTGATACTGAGTGAAATCCTTGCGACCCTCAACTTTAACAAGATTCCCGATGCCGTCATTGGCCACACAGCCCCAAAGCATGATGGACCCTCCCCCAAATTTGACAGTGGGTAGCAAGTGTTTTTCTTGGAATGCTGTGTTTTTGTGGCGCCATGCATAACGCCTTGTTGTATGACCAAACAACTCAATCTTTGTTTCATCAGTCCACAGGACCTTCTTCCAAAATGAAACTGACTTGTCCAAATGTGCTTTTGCATACCTCAGGCGACTCTGTTTGTGGCGTGCATGCAGAAATGGCTTCTTTCGCATCACTCCCCCATACAGCTTCTCCTTGTGCAATGTGCGTTGTATTGTTGACCGATGCACAGTGACACCATCTGCAGCAAGATGATGCTGCAGGTCTTTGGAGGTGGTCTGTGGATTGTTCTTGACTGTTCTCACCATTCTTCTTCTTTGCCTTTCTGATATTTTTGTTGGCCTGTCACTTCTGGCCTTTACAAGAACTGTCCCTGTGGTCTTCCATTTCCTTACTATGTTCCTCACAGTGGAAACTGACAGGTTAAATCTCTGAGATAACTTTTTGTATCCTTCCCCTGAACAACTATGTTGAACAATCTTTTTTTTCAGATCATTTGAGAGCTGTTTTGAGGAGCCCATGATGCCACTCCTCAGAGAAGATGCAACTAGGAGAACAACTTGCAAGTGGACACCTGAAATAGCTTTTCTCATGATTGGATACACCGGACTATGAAGTACAAAGCTCAATGAGGTTACCAAACCAATTTAGTGCTTCAGTAAGTCAGTAAAAAGTAGTTAGGAGTATTCAAATCATGAAAATCAGAAGGGTGCCCATACTTTGGCACCTGTCAAATTTTGAAATAATGCATATTTCACATTTTTGGTTTGTACAATAAACCTCATTTCAAACCTGAAATATTATTGTATCCATCAGTTATTACATATATCACACTGAAATAGCTGTTGCAAAAAAACAATTTTAAACAAAAAAAAAAGAGTAAGATTAAGAGGGGTGCCCAAACTTTTTCATATGACTGTAACATACATTTGCCTTTATTTAATTTTGATTTCGCAGTTTATATTAATACACTGTGAAATCAAATGGGGGTGGTCACACATGTCACAGAGGAGAGGAGGAACCAGGATTCTTCCTCCCCTCTGTGACATCACCTGCGGTGTGTGAAAGCACCCACGCTTTTTTTTGCACTTTTATGCCCGGCTGAAAATTGCAGCAAAAAGCACGCGCAAAAAAGTGCAACAAAATACACAAATGTGTGAACATATCCTTAATGTTGTACAGATGAGGTTTTGTGATTAGGACAAATAAGTGGAGTTTGGAAGTGATGTTTAAATTAAAAAAACACACACTTTTTTGTGGGTAGTTTTAGTGTAGATCGTCTTGCTTTTGTTGAGTGATTAGTTACTAATAACTTTCATTTTTATGATCGGGCGATAAAAATACGTAACAGGTGTCTCGCATGAAATCTGGTAGTCCAAAAAAAAGGAAAATATTTTACTGTTTGACTAAAAGACAACTGAAGTTATGAGGAACGTGGCTCTGTTATGTGTTGGAGAATGCCCCAGTAGATTCCGGCTGAGTGATGATGCCATCTTTTAGTCATGATTTGTGAAGTCTGCTTTTCTTACACGCTTTATTGTACAGGATTTGGGTGTGGGGAATGTTTTTGTTCAACAAGAGCCAAAGAATCTGAGTTCAGGTCTGTCACGTGATCTGACCTTAGATCAAATGTCAAAAGTTAGAACAAGCGAAAACATGTTAATTACACAACTATCCTGATTGTCACCTAGACATATCATATCTGTAATATTGAGATTTCTGATATTTTGCCTATAACACTTTTGTATTTCACAACATATGATCCTTAAACATATAGTTCACCACTTTATTTGATCTTATCTGCCAATGACTGCAGTGAGGGGGAAGGAGGGTTGTTCCAGAGAAGTGAGTTGGGATATATCTGCACCAGCCACCAATTTTCTATATCTGTCCTTTTGTATCAAGCCATATGTGAGGTCCACATAGGAATATGTCTAAGATAGGTAGCGCAATAATATTTGAATAGCACTAATTATACTCCCCCACACTGAACTGAAGAACTATACTTATTTACGAATTGGCATATCATGATTTTAATAGCTGGCTAAGAAAATACAGATGGGTATAACTTCAATACTAAGAGTTGAAATTGACTAACTGATTAAATGTAGGCAATATGGTACTGAACCAAAAGCAATACTAAAGTTCTAGCTTGCTTTTTCTTAGGTTATGGCTTTCCTTGTTAAATATCACAGTTTCTTTACTTAGTAAACATAGGCCCCTTTCACACTAGTGTTTCTGTCTGGATTCGGTAGATCCGGACAGAAAACCGCATCTGCCTCATTTGCGGTACACTTGCGGCAAACCCCATGCATTCTCTACGGGGTTTGTGGCAAGTGTGGTATTGCTGCGATCCAGCAACTGCAGCAGTTGTGTCTACAAAAAAAATGCAGTCAGCTGTGGTTTTTTTTGTGGCTGCAACTGCCGCAAGTTCTGGATCGTGGCAATACCACACTTGCCACAAACCCCGTAGAGAATGCATGGGGCTTGCCGCAAGTGTACCGAAGATGGCAAATGTGGCAGATGCGGTTTTCTGCCCAGATCTGCCGGATCCGGACAGAAACGCTAGTGTGAAAGGGCCCTTAGGCTGCTTTCACATATCAATTTTTGCACATATGTGGTGATCCTTGAATTTCAAGGATCACACGGACAGGCACGGATCTGTGCCAACAGATGCCTCTGATGCCCATGGATCTGTGTTTTTCATGGATCTGTCATCAGCAGAGATAGGGCTTTACCTTGCTTTTGAGCATGCGCAATACAGCAAATCGGATCCGTTTTACGGATCCCATTTTTTTGACAGATATGTTTTGATCCATCACCATAGAGCTCTATGTAATTCGAAACAGACAGAAACGTCTGGATGAAGGCCTGAGCCAAAATGTGCATGTAGAGTGCAGCTATACTTGTATACACACCAGATAATTAGCCCCTCTTGATCTTTATTTTTTGAGTTTCACTTTCTATGGTCTTATCTATGACTAGTCACCTATGTGAGGCTGCCTTCACATTTGCGTATGGGAACGCAGCGTATGCTGCGTTCCCATAAGCATTCAAACGCATGCGCACTGCGTTCCTATGTTTAACATAGGAACGCATAGTGCCTGCGTTTGCTGCGTTCGGGTGCGGATGCGGACGATATCTGCTCCTTCCGGTGTCCAGCATCTGCACCCGGGACGCAGCTTGCAGCATTTTTTTGTGCGTTTGGGGATCTTGGAAGATCAGCAAGCGTCCCCAAGCGCACAAAAAATGCATTGCCGTCAATGGGTCCGCAGTGTTCAGCGCTTGACAGCGCGGGAGAACGCTGTGGACCCATTGAAAAATCTCCCGGTGGCCGCCGGTGATGTCACAGGAGCTCACCGACGGCCACCGGGAGATCAGCTGACCCTCTGCTGTCCTCCTCCTCCCCGCCGCCTGTAATCTCCTAGCGATGTCGGCGGGAGAACAGCTGATGTGACAGCTGTTTGAATCTTCCCGCGCCGACATCTCCTCACAGTGTCGGCGCGGGAAGATTCAAACAGCTGTCAAATCAGCTGTTCTCCCCGCCGACAGTCCCGGAGCTTACCGGCGGCCGGGGGGCGGAGATCTCCGGCGCTGATCTCCGCCCCCGGCCCGCCCCCGGACAGCGCCGATTGGCTGACGGGCTCCATAGTGATGTGTCCGCCGGCGGACATTATCCGCTGCGGACACATCATTTGGACCCTGCTTCTGACAGCGTTTGTGTCTGCATGCCATCAGCATGCAGACACAAACGCTAATGTGAAGCCAGCCTGAGAGATAGGTGTCAGCTAGAAGAATCACTGGGATTTTATTTAACACATAGATCTGTCCTAATAGGATCACTGGAATAGAGATCATTTCACAGTGTTTAGGGTTGTGTATACAGTTTTTATTTTTATTTTTATTATTTTTTTCTCTTTTTGTATGTAATTAGGAATTTTGTGGTCATTTAATTATGTTTATGTACTTCTTGATTAAAAACTCACTGTAATTATTGTAATTTTTATTTTATTTTGTGTAAACTTTTTATTCATAATTAAATTTGACTTTTTTTAAAACATCACCTTATTTTCTCTGATTGTTTAATATTTATGGGTGAGCACATTTTCCATGATATAGAGGGGTGATTTATTTGTGTGGAATCATCTTCTGTATGCCTAATTTTTATATACTCTATAAAACTGGCCATAGTAGAAAACATGCAGTGTACATGCAGACAACTTCCTGATGCGTTTTAGGTGAACATGTCACCCTTAGTCATCCATTGACTAAGAGTGACACGTTCCCCTGAAACACGTTATTAAGTTGTTCTGCGTGTGCATTGCATATTTTTAATCATGCACTAATAAAACAAGAAGAATCCAATTTTAATGGAATCATGGAGGTGCCAACTGTTTTTTCCTATTCTACTTTTGTCTCTGAGGCAGACAAAGTCTGAGCACTCCACTCACATCAGCTGGAATCACTTGACGTATCTACACATCCACCTTTTCATCTCCTTCTTTACTCTACTAAACTGCTTTGTCTTTAGTACTATAGAAATCTCAGCTTTTTACTACATACCAATCAAACTGAAGTTAAGCTAAAGGTTATGTTTTACTAGTCATTGCAATAACTGCGTTCAATCCCTGTAAACGTGGTTATACACATATCTGTTGCCAACAACTTTTTTCTTTTTTTTTCTTCAACCCAACTTCACCATTAAAGAGACTCTGTTAGCACAGAAAGACTGTTCAAATCAATTATTATTTCTTGCTATAGTGCCATTTATTCCATGGCGCTTTACATGTGGAAATGAGTATACATAATAAAAACAAGAACAATACCAGGCACAGACTGGTACAAGAGGAGAGAGGACCCTGCGTGTGAGGACTCAGTCTACAAGGGATGGGTGAGGATAGAGCTGGTCATGCAGTGGTTTAGTGGATTGAAGGTCACTGTCAGAAGAGGTGGGTTTTCAGGTTCCTTTTGAAGGTTTCCATAGTAAACGAGAGGCTGATGTGTTGGGGCAGAGAGCTCGAGTATGGGAGATGTACCAGTCGCTCAGTGCATCATGAGGTTGCCAAACATTTAAATGCAGCTTCCCACTTGTTTTCTACCTATCTCCACCTCTCTCTAGCTCTATAAGCCAAAGCTGTCCTTCAAAGAAGAGAGGGTGACAGTAGAGGGAAAATAAGTTAGTGGGAAAGAGCACCTAAATGCTTGGCCACACCAAGGGTGCACCGAGTACCTGTACTTGGTTTGAACAGTCATTCTGTGTGACAGAGAATCTATAACGCTTGCACATTTATTCCAGTAGGAAGAGGGGATTAAACTGTTTGCCTTCTGAGGATTACAGAAAATCATGTTGCTGGCATGTTAAAATTCACCCTATGAATTCATATATAAACATTTGTATTGGGGGATCAAGTTACTTTTGTGTGTCCCCAATTTGAGTAGTGGTCCGTTAAGATAAAATAGTCATATGTGGATTATGAAGAATCTCAAATTTTACATCCTAGATACGTATCTACTCTGTTTCTGGCACTTAGACGTTAGTTTGCTATGTATGGGGGGGGCACCATATGCCACAAATATCCTTTCACAGTACTATGGGCCTACTAGACATGAGCAATGTGGACACTGTATGCATTTTTGAATGATTAGATCTAGCTCTATTCTTTACTAACCATTTACCAGTATGTTCACTTTTATTATGTGTTCTTGAATATTTTATAAAGTTGAATCTGTTCTTTTTAGGTCTTCAAATTAGATGTCTTATGCAATGGCCGTCGACATACACTGGACCGCCGATATAGTGAATTTTATACACTCCATAAGCTGGTAAATAAATGTAATCTTTTAGACTTGTTTGTAAGCTTTCAAGCATGTAATTATTATGTGCAACCCCTAATGCTTATGTAGATTCCTATATCTGTTTTTTATTATTTGTAAACTGCAATATGTTATTATTTGTAACTACTTGACTGTGTATTTGTCACTCTTCTCTAGTTCCCGATTGGTCTCTTTACCCTTGGCCTCCAGTGATGACAACACGTATATTACCTCTTGGCATGTATGGTGTTATGTGAACCAGGGAAGAAAATCCCCAGTGGCAAATTGTTGTTGAAATTTGCTATTCGAGTATTGTGGATTAGTACTGAAATGTTCTTCTCTGGATCACTGGTGTCCGCTGAGGCTGAGAGCTGAAGCTGCAACAATTTTACCTACTTCAGGGGCGGATTAAAATGAGGGTGATATGGGCTACCGCCCGAGGCTCCTGGGGGGCCCACGGCCAAATTGCCCTCATTATAATGTTGAGTGTCCAACACATATTCGCCTCGCTCCTATTTCCCCCCAGCAAAGATCTCCAAGCAGCAGGTGCAGGCTGGGACTGTGGAGGGCCGCTGGTTTGTGAATCAGCCTGGCCTTCTCAGTTAGGTTACACACACGCCTCTCTTAACTGTGACATCACATAGCCCTGCACTTCTACTTCCCACCATAGAGGATCTGCTCCGCAGCGTGCGGGCTGGCCAGAGGGGTGACAGACCAGAGGGAGGTAAAAAAAAAAATAAAGACCCCACGCCTAATACTGTATGTTTGTGTCTATATGTCTATTATATATTAATTTTTATACATGTGCATGTCTGAACATAGGTGCATGCACGTAAGTATCTGCATTCTTGTGCATGCGTGTATCTGTCTGCATTATTGCACCTGTCTGCATGCCTATGCATGTGTGCCTGTCTGCGTTCTTGTGTTTGTGCCTGTCTGAATGTGTGTGTTCTGCTGTATACAGGGGGCTATATGTGGGGCTCCTGCTGCATGCAGGGGGCTATGTTGGGCTCCTGCTGTATCAATTTCCCACCCTAGCTCTATTATATATAGTGCTATGATATGTATAACACTGTATACTGTATATAAGGGGAAAAATATGGAGCAGTGTGCATAGCACGCCACTATTTTCCTTATTTTTGCTTCGACAGATCTGCACCTGTGTGTTAATCATATGACCTATAAAAAGATGATTATGTGACAAATCCCATAATGCTTCGGGTTGAGGGGGTCCTTTGCGTTCTAAACAGCCCAGGGCCCTGGCTACCGCTAATCCGCCCCTGGAGGAGATCCCTCAGGAGAACATCCATCGCTTTAGCAGGAGAACACCCAGGCTTTGTAGGGAGAGGTCATACACAGGCAAGTGGAGGCCACACACACTACTGAACCTCATTTCCTCATCTTGGGCATTTCCACTGAAGTTGGATCAGCCTGTAATTTGATTTTCCGTTTTGATTTTGAGTATCATTCCAAATCCAGACCTCCATGGGTTATTAATTTTGATTTACATTGATCAATTTTATGTTTTATTGTTCTCAATAACTCATTCATTGAGTTCTAGTATGTGGTATTTTAGTGTTCCCATTTTGTTTTTTGATCAGTGTGTGTGTGTATGTATATGTAATATATACATATGTAAAATACTGTATCTTTCAGACTATAAGGCGCACATAGGTTTTAGAGGAGGATAGTAAAAATTGAAGCAAAAAATGTAGTCCTGATGCAATGTTATGGGGAGAACCTGCTGCTGGCACTGTTATGTCGGGTAACGTCCCTCATTTGTGTACTAATGTCCCCTGTCCAGAGCCTCTACTACGTATGTATGTCCTCTCATACTGGTATATGTGATCCCATTCCTGGGCCAATCTGGATGTTTGTCCCCATCCTGGTATATGATCCCCATCATGGACCCGTACTGGTGTATATGCCTCCTATTACGCAGCATGTATTAAAAAAAAAAAAACTTCCACTCACTTTTCCTCTGCTCCTTTGTTGCACTATGTCCTCTTCTGATCTGATGCCAGGAACTGACTTGTGTTTAAGCGGTGCAGCCATAATGTCAATTCCATATGCTCCCTGATGCACTGACATCAGTTGCCAGAATATTCACTGTTCCCCCACGCCCAGGATTATGGGGAGCTGTGAATATACAGCCGCTGTAGTAAGCTTGCGGCTGAATGATCACGTGTGCCAGCTATTAAAGATAATAAACATTAACTGCTCCAAATGCCCATAATCCCACCCACCCAAAAGGTACATTTTTATAGCTTGAAAAATACGGTGTATATACATAATATAAACCATCTGACAAATGTGTGTGTGTGTGTGTGTATATATGTATATATAATATATATAATGTGCTTTCTGTACTGCAGTGAAGATGAAAATTCATAGGTGTAGACATGTCGGCATAATTCTACTCATTTATAGTGTGATTGGATTGTTTAGGACAGAACAAAAATCATTGTTCTCAGCAGCACATTACATGGTGCAAACTGCAGATCTGCCTCAATATGATACAATAGGGAACAAATTGAGCTGTGATTGCTCTATGCTATCATTTTATCTCATCCTGTGTAGAGGCCGGAAAACGAACACTGAAGGACTTGAATAATGTCAATTGCACTCATTTACCTGTCACAGTGTAGTGAACATGTTGATGAGGGAATGGCAGATATGGGCAGGGTGACCAGGACAGATTAGTCTGACCCTAGTCTAGGAACCCTGAATGGCCCTGATCCCGAAGGTATCTATGAAGGTGGGAAGGTTCGGGCCTCCAGCCTCTCCTTGAAACTCCTCCACCAGCCCTGCACTATTCCCCCTCACCTCCCTCCACAGAACTGGGATACAAAAACTCCAAAGGAAAGGACTTCAGCAACACAAACACACAGGTCAGCACAGCACAGCTTCCAGGCATAGAGTGAAACTCTATCAGCAGCACCACCTGGTGGAAGGAGAGGCTACTTAAAGGCCAGGGGAGGGGAGTTCAGGTAAGTCACACATTAACCCCTCAACCAGCAATTGAACCTAACAGTGAATGCAGTTCTGGAGCACAATACAGGAGGCCAGGACCTTCACAACTATCAACCATGCAGCTCTTAAAGACAAACAAATACACAGCAGCATCCAGCAATGTCAGCACCATCTAAGTGCGTGGACAAACACATACACAGCAGCATCCAGCAATGTCAGCGCCATCTAAGCGCGTGACATTACCAGTCTGAACTCGGCTCATGTAAATGCAGCCTTAATATTTGAGTGCAATGGTGCAGTATGTCAGAATCTGGCATCCCACTTTACAATTTTTCCCAAGACCCCACTTTGTGTTAAATCTGCCCAGCCTTTCTCCAATACTCATGCTAAATGGGTGAAATTCTTATCTTCACAGCTTAAGAAGACATGCAAAGTTCCTGACTTTCCACCTAAACGGGTTCCAAATTGGATGTCCAAGGTCCAGGAGCAAAGGCGGCAAGGACTTGAGGCATACATTCAGGTAAGAAAGTATTTTTTATTCAGTAATTGGTTCCTTATTGACTGTAAAACCCATGTTAAAAAAAATAAAAAATAAAGAACAACCCTACGGATCCCATATAATTACCAAATCCTTCAGTACCTGTTGTCAATATAGAACTGTCTAGCAGCCCCAGAGATAAGATATTTGGTAAGAACATGCCAACAATTCGACAACATGCACACTTACACACACATGACATTGCTGCGAAGAAACGGTCTGAGGAAGTTCAGTACTAATTTACAGAAAATGATTCATGATGTTCTGTCTTAGGAGATGTGGAAGAAGAAGCGAGTATGTGAAGGGAACTGAAATGGTTGGAATTCACAAACCACCAGTCTCTGGTGGGAAAATACAGAAATCATGAGAAATCATGTAAAAACTGTCCAAAAAAATCAAAACTACAGGTACAACACCGAATTTCATGCATAACATATGATATTAGAAGTACAGCAGAAGGTTTCTAGATCGTTATATATGACAAGCAGCAATGGAAATTGCCTCTTTAAAAAAAACCTTGAACTCTAGTGCCACCTATTAGTAGTCGCTATCCTAAAAGTCAAGCTACTACCAATAGGCAGCTTTAGAATTCAAGTACTCTTTAAAGAGCTAATTTGCATATAAAATTTCCCAGGGGAGTAAGCAAGGTGTTTAAGTCTCCTCATACACTGACATGCCATCTCTCCATAAGAAGAAACGTTATAGCTTAGATCCCCCAGCAGTAATGGAGAATTGTTGCATGCGGGACCATTGCTTTTTAGGTTGCACAAAGATTGATCTTCTGTTATGTTTAGTTTTAGCAGGAAATTTAAACAGTCTCTCTGGATGTTTATAACTATCCTTATATACCATAGAAAAATAACCGCACCATGGTAAAAGTGGCTTTAGGCCCCTTGGCTATGGGCACATGCACGCTCAAAAAACAAAAGCAGGTAGCACTGCAACTCATAATGTAAAAAAATGGGGTATGTTATTTACCACCCATATCTGTGTCCAGACCAACTATAAGCCTTTGATGCTTGAGAAAGGTTCATTGTTTGTTTTGGAGCAAAACATTGCCCAGCTATGGGTCAATACAGTACACTTTTCCACTTTTTTGCATTTAGAATTCGTGGTCTACTGCCTGCTTTTGTTTTTAGTTATGACATCAGTCATGTAAAAAAAACAAAACAAAACACATGACTAGGGCTCCTTTCACATCAGTGTTTTGCTGATGTATGAAAAGGTGTGTAGGCTCAGCACAATTCTTTTTTATCAATGGCTTATGTCTACTGTGTATCAATGTAACATCACAATATGTATGCTAAAAAAAATTATTAAAATTATTTTTATCAAATTTTTTTTATATAAAATGCTTTAAAACATTAAAATCCTAATGTATATATATATACAGTTATTTCTATAAATTCAATAAGTTTCTTATTACTCTTCTGGACAGGGTTCTGTTCCATAAGTGGGGGTGATGTGTCTCAGAATCCATATGGGGTGCCCTAAAAAATATTTTAGTGTATCAGAGTATATATATATATATATATATATATATATACTAGATGGTAGCCTGATTCTAACGCATCGGTATTCTAGAATATAGAAACAGAGTTTGCATGGGGAAGGCGGTGAGGGCTGAATTGGGAGGAACTTTGAAGAAGGAGTGGCGGGGAAATGAAGGCGTGGCAGGGTGGAGGAGGGAGGACAGAGCAGCAGGGGGGAGGAGGATGGAGGACAGAGGAGGTAGGGGCGGGGTGTGGGAGGATGTAGCAGCACAGGCAGGGGGAGGAAGGAGTGGCACGGGGAGGATGGAGCACAGAGCGGCAGGGGGGAGGAGGTCGGAGGACGAAGCGGCGGGGTGGGGGAGGACGGAGCAGCACAGGCAGGGGGAGGACGAAGGATGGAGTGCCAGAAGGGAGGAGGACAAAGGAAGGAGGAGGAAGTGGTGGGGTGGGGGAGGATGGAGCAGAACAGGCAGGGGGAGGACGGAGCGGCAGGGAGAGGATGAAGCACAGAGCGGCGAGGGGGTGGAGGACAGGATGAAGCGGCGGGGTGGGGGAGGACGGAGCAGCACAGGCGGGAGGACAGAGGATAGAGTGGCGGTGGGGGAGGATGGAGCGGCACAGGCAGGGGGAGGACAGAGTGGCAGGGGAGGATAGAGCGGCAGGGAGGACTGAGCACAGAGCGGCGGGGGAGAGGAGGAT
The DNA here is from genome assembly GCA_033576535.1 of Allobates femoralis. Lineage (NCBI taxonomy): Eukaryota > Metazoa > Chordata > Amphibia > Anura > Aromobatidae > Allobates > Allobates femoralis. The sequence continues at coordinate 210,893,503 of JARQOC010000004.1, forward strand.
GGAGGACGAAGCGGCAGGGTGGGGGAAGCCGGAGCAGCACAGGCAGGGGAGGATGGAGTGGTGGAGGGGAGGAGGACAAAGGAAGGAGGAGGAAGCGGTGGGGTGGGGGAGGATGGAGCGGCACAGGCAGGGGGAGGACGGTGCACAGAGCGGCAGGGGGGAGGAGGACAGAGGACAAAGCAGCGGGTGGGAAGGATGGAACAGCACAGGCAGGGGGGGACAGAGGATGGAGTGGCGGAGGGGAGGAGGAAGCAGTGGGGTTGGGGAGGATGGAGCAGCACAGGCAGGGGGAGGACGGAGCACAGAGTGGCAGGGGGGAGGAGGATAGAGGACAATCAGCGCCGGGAACGCCCCTCTGACATCACGGCAGGTCCTGGCAGAACACACATCGCCTGGCCTCGCTACCGGACACTGGGAAAAGGCATCGGAGAGGTAAGTATTTGATTCTTTTTTATTTTACATACATTTGGCTTTGTTTCATTTACATTTCGCAGTGTATATTAATACACTGCGAAATCTAATGGGGCGGTCACATCTGTCACAGAGGAGAGGAAGGGAAGCAGGATTCTTCCTCCCCTCTGTGACATCACCTGAGCTTTATGGGTATTTGGTCTCGTATTGTGCAGTGGTGCTTTTTTGCACCGTTTTCGCACAAAGGAAGCGTGACTGCATGCTGACGCGGCGCTTTTCCCAAGGCCATTTTAACGTGTAGCCTATGGGAAAATCGCGCCGAAAAAAAAGCCAACTTTTTTTTGAGCGCATGCTTTTGCAGTGAAAGTGCACGCAAAAAAACGTGGCTAAACGAGCGCATTTGCCCATAGCTTTTGCTGGAAGGCGTATCCAGCTTTCTTTGGCACTGCTTTTACGCAAGTGCTAAAAAGCGCTGTGCAAAAGCAGGAATACGCCCGAATTATTCGCTATGTGAACGTAGCCTAAGTGATAGAGGAGGAGAATATAAAAAAGATTGCTTTTGCTTTAGTTACCAGTTACTATGAGTTATTTGATCATATATATGGTCTATGCTTTATACATTGTATTGTTACACAGGTGTTGGCTTATAAAGAATGCACAATTATAATACCTACCACAACTGTGCGAATTGCCAAATATATATTTATGTGTTTGTCATCTACTTATCAGAGAAGCTATCTTTGTATTATTCATCAGTTGTGCTGTTTTAGTGTGGCTTCACACCACGGTTTGTTCCTGTCCATTGGGATCTTGTTTTTTGCAGGACCACACGGACAGGAACGAATTTGCTGAACTGAATGGAAACTAAGCAGGGGCATAACTACAATAGGTGCAGGGGTTGCGATCACACCCGGGCCCTGCAGCCCCCTGCCCCAAAAGTCCCTCTGGCCTATAGAAAAAGACTAACTGTTAAAGATTTGCAATAATTGGTGGCCCCGTTGGAGCTTTCGTATCGGGGCCCCTGGGCCTGAAGTTACGCCATTGAAACTATGACACCGGATCCTGTTTGTAGGATTCGTTTTTGTGAGGAGGGCTGGGAGGAGCTGTAGTTCCTGAGCTGGCAATGTAGGGGAGAGGGAGATGAGGAATAGGAGAGACAGAGAGAGACAGAACAACAAAGGGTTAAACAGACAGCAATGCAAGAGGGTTACACAATAGTTTGGGTTACACAAAGGGTAATTATCAGTTGGTAGAAAAAGGAATCGGTTATGATTTCACTGCAACCAGTAAGTTACCTGGTGACAAGCTACAAATGTAGCCGTGTGTAAAGGTACCCAGAGGGTTAACACATAGATGGGGTAACAAAGGGTTAATATACAAGTGATGGAACTGAATGGATTAAAAGCAGAAGAGCAGCAGGAGGGGAAGGAGATATTCTGAGGCTGTCTGTGCTGTATTCTGATGGCTTAGGGTCCCGTCACACTTGGCGACGTTCCAGCGATCCGACCTGGTAAGGATGCTGGAACGTCGCTAGTGATCCGTGATCGCTGGTTTGACATCTGTCAAACAGTCAGATCTACTCAATGACGCAGCAACGATACGGCGACCCATTAACGACCTCAGGCGGTCGTTGGGACCCTGTCACACAGCAGCTAGTCTGATGACTCAGACCTACGGGGCTGAGATCTGAGTCGCCAATGAGGTAATTGTTAAGGCATCAAACACACCGATCCATGCTGCCCAGCGGGAACCCGGTGATCAAAAAACAGTCCAGGCCATTCCGACACAATCGGCAATGTCACAGTGGGGGCCCGGTCGCTGCTACGTGTCAAACATAGCGAGATCGCTGGTGAGGTCGCTGTTACATCACTAAACCTATATGAACATAGAAAGTAGTAGGCATTAAAAATAAAAAAAAAAAAATGCTCATCTGTCCGGGATCCGAGGCATCCACATCTGATGCAACAAGGATACTGCAAAGACCTTAATCAGCTGATCAACAGCTGATTGGCTGGTAGCAGTCATGTGACATATCAGCTGATCGCTACCAGTCAATCAGCTTTTAAGATCTTTGCAGCATCAAACTTCTTCCCTGGATGGACAGTCACCGGAGAGGTAAGTATTTGATTTTTTTTATTTTTAACCATTCCTTGACTTAATTTCACTTTAGCAGCGTATATAGATACACTATATAGATTGCAAAGTGATTAAACAGTCCAGGTACGGCACGCTCTTGGAAGCACAGAGACGATCAGGCAACTGTTTCCACACTCCATAGGCCCCCATGTTAATGGTCACGTTAGTTCGTCAGTTTGTCACGAGCCCCAGTGGATTCGTGAGGGCAAAACAGGACAAAACTGTTCACCTAAATTCACAAAGACCGATGGCATTGACCTACGGACTAGGTCTGAGCTACTGGGTCTGTCTTTCACAACATGGGGATTGGGGAAGGTCCTTTACTGCTAGCTGTGTTATCAATACACTAAAGACTGTGCCAGTGACACCAGGGTGCCTCTTTAAAGAGATGTTAGTCATAAATTGTTTGTTAGCTGACACAGCAGTTCCTCCTCTTCTCTCCCACTCCTCAGCCCAGGGCAGCTCATATCTCCTATCCCATCACAGGTGGGCTGAGTGCTTTCCATCAGCACTTAGCTCAGATCTCACTTCTGTTAACCCTGTGAGTGCTGCCACAGAGCAAAAGATACAATCCCCCATGTGCTGTGCACCGGTCAGGGGACACATCGGGGTCGCATCACCACAAGATACACTGCAAAAGTGAAATTACACACATGTACCACGGGTACAGAGCACTGCTCTTGTTCTGAGCATGCTCTATACACTGAAACCGGATCTGGGAAACAATTCTGTTTTTTCCTGGATCCGACTCCATAGGCCCCCATGTTAAGTGTCCCGGACCGGATTAGTTTCTGTCCAGTTTTGTCACCGGAGCCCAAAAACAGTGAAGACTTCGTTTTTGGGACTGGGGAAAAACAGGACAGAAACGAATTCGGGACTAAATTCACAAAACCGGATGGCCAATTATGACCAATACGGCACCATAGGGATACATGGGAGGCAAAAACTATTCTGTTCTGTTCTTTTCAAAAACAAACAGAGCAGGATGACAAAAACTGTAGTGTGAAGCTAGCCTTAGCATGATGAGCTGGTGAGCTATCAATTAAGCTAAAGAGGCTGGTGCCAGGTGAGGAAACAACCTAGGGATGCAGTGGCTCTTTTAAAAGAGTAATGTTAAGTCATTAAATTGTTTGTTAGCTGGACAGCATGAAAATAAACAGGTTTGCAATTGACTTTTTCTATCTGCCGTCTTTCTCCATTAATAACAGCTTTTATCTTTTATAGTGCACAGCTAATTTCCATAAAGCTCAGCCAGTAGGGGCCTGCCCAGAATCTGGTCATGAGTGTACATTAGTTTGATTCAGGGAAAGATGTTAACTGTTAATATCTGAGCTACTTCTCTCCAGCCTATCGGTTTCTATCAGTTATCTGATCACCTCCCTCCTAGCTTCTGACTAGTTGCTGTTAAAAGTCTTGCAAAATCACAAGCACACAGCATCACTGCTTAAAAACAGAGATCTCTTACGCTGGCTTCACACTTGCGGACCCCTCCGCAGCGTCCTGCGGAGGGGATCCGCAAGCTGACCGCAGCCACTGCCAGCCCATGTGTTTATAATGGGAACGCACGGTGCTGCGCAGGTCTGGTTTAATGTTACAGCAGCACTTGTGCTGGGTTTTAGCAAAACTACAAAAGTTATCAGTGGTTTGTTCTGGAGTGTATATATTTACATACAGAAATAACATGATGTTTGAACAAGCACACAGGTCAGGACAGTGAGAGCTGGGATTAAGGCTGGCTTCACACTTGCGGACCCCTCCGCAGTGTCCTGCGGAGGGGATCCGCAAGCTGAACACAGCCCCTATGTTTATAATGGGAACGCTCACCGCTGAGCAGGTCTGCGCATGACCGTATGCTCCCATTCACTGCAATATGTGATTTGTACGCAGGCGGATGCCCGCGCACAAATCACACACTCTCGTCCGCACCCTGAACGCGACATGGCCGCGTTCCTGGTGCGGATGAGAGTGTGTGATTTGTGCGCGGGCATCAAGTGCTGGGGGCCCCCTTGTCTGCATGCTGCAGACATGCTGCATCCAGTGCTGTAATTAGATCACCATGCCTAGTTTGGTGACAGGTCCTCTTTAAATAAGACTGTGCCTACTGTGCATTTTGGCTGTGTTTCTACACCATAACGCAGCACCCACAGCTTTGTAATGAAAGTCTATGTGATTTCACAAAAGCTGTGCCCACATGTATGTTTTTGGGTGTTACGTTTGTGCTGCATAATTAGTTTGCAGGGGTTTTTTATGTCCCTGCAATTAACTTTCACATTTATGGGCTGCATTTTCCCCATAGACTTCATTCCAAATCTCCTTCCCCCCCCAAACAAGCATCACAATCGCATGGGTATTCCCACATTGCGTTTGTGATGCTTTTTTAAAGTGATTTCTACAGCATATTAACACTGCAATACTCACACTACCCAGCGATCCCCAGCTCAGATATTAACATTAGGGTACCTTTACACGCCTCTACTGGCGGGTGGATACAACCAGCTACATGCTACAAATGTAGCTTGTATCGGCAATATACCCCATAGTAGCGGCGTGTGAAGACGGTAGGAGGCACCCGGCAACAGATGCATCTGTTTCCGGGCACTGCCCTGAAACAGGTGGCTACACAGCCGATTGTAGCGAGCTGTATCGGCGTGTAAAGAAGGAACAAAAGGGTTGTTTCTACACCATGCTATGTACCTGGTATGTAGCTGGGGCGTGACACAGGCTCCGGGTTACCGCGCCCCATCAGCGATCATTGGAGGAAGCTCCTGCATTACGATTGGTAGTCGCTGCATAGGGCGGCATATTTAAGGAGCTGACCAGTCACACTACACAATTGCTCGAGCGTCATGTATTAAACAGCCTCCTGCGCTGCCTGTGATGAGGCCAGGGCTGTCTGGGGGTACTCGGTCACCGGGTCTGCTGAGTAGGGAGTCACAGGTGGACGGTATCCCGGTGCCGTGCCCTGGGGATCATTTGAAGGGGGTTGTGAGGGAATTATTTACAGGGGGACGTGACGCCACCTGTAGGGTCCGGTAAATTTGGTACCAGCGCTGCCAGCCGGCCGCTGAGGTGATGGAGGGGGCAGCAAAGTGTGGTACAGCTCCCCACAGGTGGAGCTTTACCTCAGGGCAGCAATAAAGGAAGATGGTGAGGGAGAGCAGTGAAGGAGGAAGATGGTGGGTTATAGCCGATGAACAGTCACACATACACACAGGGATAGTTGTTCCGGTACCTTTTACTGGTAGTCACAAAACAGGTACAGTTCTGAGTAATAACCAGGTCCCTGGTGCAATTTAGGATGAACTCCTTAGAAAGATATGAGGCCTCCTTTATCTCTATTCTTTCTATTGAAGGATGAGTCTTGCCTGAGTTTGAGCTCTCCAATTCTCTATTGTCTAAAACTAACAATCCGGCCCTTCTGCGGGAACCCGGTTTATCCTGTGGCCCCTGGTCCTCTGTTTGGTTAGTTTTTAATGTCTTTACTATCTTCTTTCAGGGCTAAACTTCACCTGAAATTGCTGGGCTTTTACTGTGGCTCTGTAAGCCCACAGCATCGGACTCCAGTGTCCGGTTGTGCTCAAGGGGAATGTCTTTTAATCCCTCTTCTTATTCCCTACCTCTTCTCCTTGCCTCCGGCCCCTTCCCTGGGGTGTGAACAGCTGACAAAATGGTCCCTTCTGGTCCTGGCATCTGTCTTTTCCAGAGACCAGCAGCTTTGCCTCCACCTTTCTCCTCTCCTCACACGAACTAACTGCCTAGCAACTGTCTCCTAGGACCAACTGTCTCCTCCTCTCAGCCTGGATCTCATTAAAGGGGAACTGACTTAATGCAGCCAGTAGAGCTCCCCCTTCAGGTCTGGAGTGGAAGGTGTTGTGTGCTGAACAAACCAAGGTGTCAATCCTATCTTGCACCAGTGTAACCTGTGGCAATCCCCCGCAGGGGTGCCACACCTGCCCAATAATGATGTTATTGCTTAGTCCTATCAGCGTACGGATGTCTCGTAATCCACAATTGTGGCACGCCTATGTGCTGTCCCTGCTGCACCAGGTCCGCCCATATTAGCTAGTTGTAGCGGTGTGTAAATGAGGTAAGGTAAGCTACAGATGGCTACTTGTGGCACCCGGCGGTGTATCCAGAGATAGATGTAACGTAGCGTAGCGCACCTTGTTGTGGCGTGTAAAGGTGGTGCGTTTACCGTTTGCAACCGTTTGTGCGTGCTCGTGCACGTGAAGTAGCTGGTTGTATCCACCCGCCAGTAGCGGCGTGTAAAGGTACCCTTACAGTGATTGTGACAGCTACCCCCAATACCTTTAGTTATAGATTGCCTTACTAGAGACTCAAGTATGTACATTTACATTAGGATGATAGTATGGGCACAATACCTGTGCCTACTTGACTTACATCAGGAGCCTGTTTGTGAATGACAATAATGCTTCTCCTGTAATGCCTAGGGTCTTAACATATCCCACTGCTTGTCTTTTCACCACTGATGTTTTCCTTTTCTGTATATTTATTTCGTTTTAGGGAGTTTTGTGGTTTAACAAAGAAGTTCCCAAGGATTTGTTAGATTTTTTAAAAGTGAAGCATTTTCCACAGATCAAAAAGAACTGCTGTCTGGGGTGAGTATACAATATTACAATGGTTGGTGCCCTACAATGTGATTAGAAACCATGGTGAGGTAGATTAACCTGACCTAAGGAATCTTGAATTGTCAGAGCAAAAGGAAATTGGAGAATGTGCCCATAGCAATTTATCTGGATAAAAGACTTAAGGCCCCGTCACACACTACGATGTCCCAGCGATCCGACCAACGATGGGGGTCACTGGGACATTGTTTTCTTATTGCTGGTGAGCTGTCAAACAGGCAGACTCACCAGTGATCAGGACCAACGAGAACGCTGGTAACCAGGGTAAACATCGGGTAACTAAGCAGAGCGCTGCGCTTATTTACCCAATGTTTACCCTTGTTACCAGCCTCCCAGCGTGTGCTGTGCGGCGCTGGGAGCTCGTTGATCATTGGTCTCCCGCTGTCACACACGCCAATGCTGGCCGCCCAGCGGGAGAATAATAATAAGAAAATGGTCCTGGCTATTCTTCCACGATCAACAAACTTATCGTTGGTCGTTGATACGTGTCACACGAAATGATGTCGTTTCGACGTCGCTGCAATGTCACAAAACTGGTGATGTTGCTACGATATTGTTAACGATATTGTTGCAACGTCACCGGTTTGGTGACATTGCAGCGAAGTCGAAACGACATCGTTGTGTGGGACATGTACCAATGACCAGCAATAAGTTCGTTCATCGTTGGTAAATGACCTGGACAATTTTTTTATCATTGGTCTCCCACGCATCGGCGTGTGTGATAGCGGGAGACCAACGATCAACTAGATGGTAACCAGGTTAAACAGGAGGTAACTAAGCACAGCACTCTGCTTAGTTACTTGCTATTTACCCTGGATACCAGTGTTCTTGCTGGTGGCTGATCGCTGGTAAGTCTGTCTGTTTGACAGCTCACCAGCGATCACATAACGATGTCCCAGCGACCCCCATCGTTGGTCGGATCGCGTTACTCTCTTATTCAAGGCCCCGATACAGAACATGATCAGTTAAGAAATGTCCCATAGTAACCAGAGATAAAGGGGTCTATTAATAGTACAAAAGAAAAATATTGTTAATGTCCCTCTAAAGGTACCGTCTCACTCCGCAATCTCGGCTGACGATGTGTGGCGATCTAACATGCACGCTCACGTTTTTCATGGTCGCCTCAGATCGCCGATGGCGGCATCATACGCCGCAATTTTGCCCTGAACCTAAGGCGATGTGTCGCTCCGGAAATCGCCTCCCCTACAGCGGAACCAGTCTTGCCTCATTCCATCACTGCTTCACACGCCACAATCTCAAAGGCAATGTGGGCATACATGTTCAGCGCAGTGAGGACATAGGCGTGCCGCAGTGGTTTACACCGCTCCCCATACACGCTCATTGGACAAAGCAACAGCACTACAATTGGTCAGCCTGCTCTGGAAGGCTGGCTAATACATAATGCCATTGTCTATCGGAGTTTGCGGACAGTTGTGTAGCTGAAGATGTGTGTCGTGCTGAACGGACAGCTCTTAAAATATGGCGCGGTGTCAACTGACAGCCAATGGGAACACAGTAGCCCACACGAATCATCTCAGACGGGGTGCGGACTACAGCACGCTGAGGCACGCCTACGGGAAATCATAGGCATCACTCTTTCCATCATTATCGCCCTGTCACACGCCACAACACTGAAATATCGCCTTAAGGATTGCGGCTGATTACTGAGCACTGTTCAGGAATCAGGTGTCGGCTGAGGGGCGATTTATCGCCGCTAAATTGCCAAATCACACGCCGCAACCGTGAGGCAATTTCATGGCGATTTCCAGGCGATATTGCAGCGTGTGACAGTACCTTTATGGTATGTGCATATGTCCAGTATCTACAGCGGAAAAATCTGCTGCAAATATTGATGCGGTTACAGGTAGAACAGTGCAGAAATGACACGCATTTTATATTCCCCCCCCCCACCCCCCACTCAATTAAATAGGTGAAAAACACTCCATAAAATGCTAAAAGAATTGTCATGCTGCCGATTTGAAACTGCTTACAATTTTTAAGGAAAAAGTAAGCAGTGTGTGCTTGAGTCTTGAGGAATCTCATTCACTTTGCACGAAGAGTAAAACGATGTTGTGTTTCGCAGTTAAAATCCCCCCACAACACACAGCCTTAGCCTGAGGCTCCTAACCTTGCAAATACAATGAGTAAATGGTGAAACATAAAACTGTACTGGAAGCGAATACAAAATCTCCAACAGGACTCTACACTATCATGGGTCTTTTATTACTATTAGTCTTCTCTTATGGGCAAAAGTGACCTCCAAAGGTATAACTGCATACCCTGCACTCAATATAATCATGCCTCTGAAAAAGGTATATTCTTATAACACTAAATTAGGGTATATCACAGGTTAAATGTTAAAGGGGACGCAGTGTTAAACCAGCAGTTGGACACTACCTATCATGATGTAATGCAGTGTCCTAGCATCATTTAGTACTTTTCATTCTAATATTAAATCCTAATAAAGCTTTGACATCTTCAGATACAAATGGGACAGATCAGTAAGAGCAGCTGCCAATAGCAGGGTATCCATACTTTGGGTTTTTAAGGTTGGTGCATATGTCAGAATTTTCAGGCAGTATAGGCGAAGTAAAAAGGAACAAGATGATATGAAAAGAGCCCAAGTGAACTCCTATGCGGCAGATTTCTTGCACATATTCCAGTAACAAATCTTCATATACTGAAAGGGAGATTTCTATTATCACTTGTATTATTAAGCTTCTTGGCCTATGCTTGTGCTATCTTTAAAATTATAAGTTTGTAATTTTCACTATTTGGCACAAATGGCTATTATTACATGGTTTATATAATGTGATATCTGCTGCAAGACATGTAATAAGCCTATAAAGAAAAATGGCCCATAAATTCTAATTTAATTTTATAAATTACAGTATATAAGTACTGAGAACTGTAAAACAAGTCACTTTACTAAATTAGTTCTGTACAACTTTTCTTTCCAGCAGACTTTTGACGAACGCCACTCCAGGAGAAAACAGGTACAGTCTTATGTATCATTCACTTAATGGTTTACTAATTTTTCAAGTTGTTTCTTTTTCTTCATTATGACATCAGTAACCTGTATTTGTTATTACAAAAAAATCCTTTAATAGCAATGAAGTGGAGTTTTTTGGCTAAAGGGACATGCATGTATACCCCCTATTATCTAAAGAACTAACTGTGTTTACATGATTTACAGATATTAACTTTCATTAAAAGGGGTTGTCCACTACTCTATCAACCCATACTTCATATCTATATTTTCCCCTAACAAAATGCCACCTATTCTCACTGTCAGTGCCATTCCAGCTGTTTCAGGACTGCTTCTCTGGGCACTGTCACAAAATCCCTGCAGCCAATCAGCACTGGCTTCACACTCCCTTTCTTCAGCAAAAATCAAGACATTTTGAGGAATTTAGAGAGCAGGATGTCTTGATTTGTTTGAAGGAGAGGAGAGATAAGCCTAATTGGTCTCAGGGATCACTTGACATCAAAATGTCATGTGATCTACAGGACAGTCAGTTCTGGCACTTCTGAAATGGCGCTGGTACCAGAGGTGAGTATAGGTGTTGTTATTTTGCTGGGGGAAACCATTAGGATGTAGAAGGGGTTGTCCGAGTAGTGTACAACTTCTTTAATACCATAACGAACGAGCCCCATAAATTTATGGCATATAGTTCTGGACTTTAACCTAGCACTATTGTAAATTTATGCCACTGGAATAAAGCTCCTGCAATTTGCCAGAGCAGGTCTGTGTCTTGACATCTGGCCCCAGGGAAGAATACTGAAGCTGTTTATTACCTCTTCTATCTTCTATGAGCAGTATGTAGTATAAAGAAGCATCATCCCTGCTAATGCTTCTGTAGGATCCGACAATCACATGATCGTAGTGTTGGACTGGGGTGCTACGGGCCTACCAGTAAAAGACTCTAAGGGCCCACTGTTCAATTACATGTAAATATTAAGTTGCCGTTAAGTCACAGATTTATCCATGCTTCTATATAAGTGGTTGGGAACACCCGGACAGATTACTTTGGGACTGCAGTGATCGTGCCGCAGTCATGTCTTGCTGGCTGTCAGCCCTTTAACCACATTGTGCATGTAGTGTTCATTGCTGAACACTGCGTGCACTTACATGAAGGATTACATCCATATGCTGGTTATGGATGCACTTTGTGGGTGTGGTTGGCGCAATGCGCTCCAGTCCGTCCCACAGAAGAGGGGCTGCATCCCAGTGTCCCAGCATCCACAGTACGGTAGGTGCCCCCAGGGATGCTTGTGACCCCCCAGTACTGTAGGTGCCCCCAGTGTTGTATGTGCCCTTTCCATTATCGCTTTTGACTTGCCATCACATGGTGCTTCAGCAGCCATTGTTACATCTGTTTACAGTGTTATAAACAATTCCCTGATCAGCATTATATAGTATTACCCCTGGTGAGCCAAATCACCAATCAGGGGGTCTTTTGCACAATCTCCAAAAAGTCAATTTTATAAACTGGAGAAACCATGGAGTATATTGCAGTATAAAATTTATTTTTTTGAATCAAGTGCTAAAAAATGTGATAAAAAGTGAATACAGAAGAGGTTCTAAGATGCAACTCAACCAATATGATGTAACCAAAGCATGGTAAGATTGTACTTGACAAAGGTCGTACATAGGGATTACAATGTTCTAATACAAAATGACAAGTTAGTCCAGATACAGAGAGAAACCAAGTGAATGGATAAATATAAAGTGCACAATCACTGTAAACATCTCACAGGTTCTCATAGAAAGTATCTGACTATATAACACGCACATTGTATCCACATGATAATTAAAGCTACAGGTACCGCATAGTCAAAGTAACAACTAAGCATTTTAACTGATCATAGGTATCATACCTACAGTGTTGGCCAAAAGTATTGACACCCCTGCAATTTTGTCAGATAATACTCAGTTTCTTCCTGAAAATGATTGCAATCACAAATTATTTGGTATTATTATCTTCATTTAATTTGTCTTCAATGAAAAAAACACAAAAAGATTTGCCCTAAAGCCAAATTGGATATAGTTCCACACCAAACATAAAAAAGGGGGTGGACAAAAGTATTGGCACTGTTAGAAAAATCATGTGATGCTTCTCTAATTTGTGTAATTAACAGCACCTGTAGCTTACTCGTGGCACCTAACAGGTGTTGGCAATAACTAAATCACACTTGCTGCCAGTTGACATGGATTTAAGTTGACTCAACCTCTGTCCTGTGTCCTTGTGTGTACCACATTGAGCATGGAGAAAAGAAAGTAGACCAAAGAACTGTCTGAAGATCTGAGAAACCAAATCGTGAGGAAGCATGAGCAATCTCAAGGCTACAAGTCCATCTCCAAAGACCTGAATGTTCCTGTGTCTACCGTGTGCAGTGTCATCAATAAGTTTAAAGCCCATGGCACTGTGGCTAACCTCCCTAGATGTGGACGGAAAAGAAAAATTGACGAGAGATTTCAACGCACGATTGTGCAGATGGTGGATTAAGAACCTTGACTAACATCCAAACAAGTTCAAGCTGCCCTGCAGTTCGAGGTTACAGCAGTGTCAACCCGTACTATCCATCGGCGTCTGAATGAAAAGGGACTGTATGGTAGGAGACCCAGGAAGACCCCACTTCTTACTCATAAAAAAAGCCAGGCTGGAGTTTGCCAAAACTTACTTGAGAAAGCCTAAAATGTTTTGGAAGAATGTTCTCTCTTTTTGGGCAAAGGCATCAACATAGAGTTTACAGGAGTAAAAAAGAGGCATTCAAAGAAAAGAACACGGTCCCTACAGTCAAACATGGCGGAGGTTCCCTGATGTTTTGGGGTTGCTTTGCTGCCTCTGGCACTGGACTGCTTGACCGTGTGCATGGCATTATGAAGTCTGAAGACTACCAACAAATTTTGCAGCATAATGTAGGGCCCAGTGTGAGAAAGCTGGGTCTTCCTCAGAGGTCATGGGTCTTCCAGCAGGACAATGACCCAAAATGCACTTGAAAATGGTTTGAGAGAAAGCACTGGAGACTTCTAAGATGGCCAGCAATGAGTCCAGACCTGAATCCCATAGAACACCTGTGGAGAGATCTAAAAATGGCAGTTTGGAGAAGGCACCCTTCAAATATCAGGGACCTGGAGCAGTTAGCCAAAGAAGAATGGTCTAAAATTCCAGCAGAGCATTGTAAGAAACTCACTGATGGTTACCGGAAGCGGTTGATCGCAGTTATTCTGACTAAAGGTTGTGCAACCAAGTATTGGGCTGAGGGTGCCAATACTTTTGTCTGGCCCATTTTTGGAGTTTTGTGTGAAATGATCAATGTTTTGCTTTTTGCTTCATTCTCTTTTGTGTTTTTTCATTGTAGACAAATTAAATGAAGATAATAATACCAAAGAATTTGTGATTGCAATCATTTTCAGGAAGAAACTGAGTATTATCTGACAGAATTGCAGGGGTGTCAATACTTTTGGCCAACACTGTATATGGCCACCAGCAGGAGTGCAGACTCAGAGAGAGGGAGAGTAGGGGCTATAGGACCTACTTGATAAGTGACACATCGCCAAATTCGGTGTTTTAACCTCCACCTCACGCTGCCCTCAGATTACACAGAAAAAAAGCCTGTTGACAAGTCCCCTTTAAAGGGATCCTGTAACCTCCAGAATGCCTCCCAAGCTGTCCCTGCAGCATCCCATCACTAATCTCACACTCCTTTTTGTCTCCTAAAAGCATCCTGTGAAAGTGCATAAAAACGTTTTAATACTTACTCATTAGTGATTATAATTAGCAGGGGCTATATTCTTTAGTCACCAGGGCGGGCTGTTTTGCAGCTCCAGGATCCACCCTCTCTCTGTCTGTGTGCTTTGCTTGTGCAGGCATTGCCCTGCCCCCTCTCTATCACTCACAGAATGCAAATCATTAGTCCTGCCTTCAGCTGCACATCACAGCAGCACAGACAGAGAGAGGGTGGATCCTTGAGGCTGCAAACCAACATGCCCTGGTGACTAAAGAATATAGCCCCTGCTAATTATAGTCACTAATGAGTAAGTATTAAAACGTTTTTATGCACTTTCACAGGATGCTTTTAGGAGACAAAAGAAGTGTGAGATTAGTGATAGGATGGTGCAGGGACATGATTTGATAGCTTAGGAGGCGTTTTGGAGGTGACAGGATCCCTTTAAAGGGAACCAACCACCTAAAAATAGCTATCTAACCTATAAATATCTGTCCCTGGAGCCTAAAATTACCGTATATACTCACGTATAAGCCGAGTTTTTCAGCCCAAAAATTGGGCTGAAAAGTTACCCCCTCGGCTTATACACGAGTCGCTGTATACTGTATACAATGTATACAGTATACAGTGCCCCGATCTATATACAGGCCCCCCCCTGCCGCAATCCTGTAAAGGAACAGATTAGTATACTTATCCCTCCGCTGTCCCGCTGCCCGCTCCTCCATCTTCTTCCAGCGCTTCTGTCTTCTTCCGGGTTCCTCCGATGGTCGCAGGCAATGACGTCATTGCCGGCGCGACAGAGGAGGAAGCTGAAAGAAGACGGAAGACGCTGGATGAAGATGGAGGAGCGTGATGGCGGCGGCGGCGGCGGGACAGCGGAGGGATAAGTATACTAATCTCTTCCTTTACAGGATTGCGGCGGGGGGGGCCTGTATATAGATGGGGGGGGGCTGCATATACCTCCTGGCGCTGCATATACCTCCTGGGGCTGCATATGGGGCTGTGTATACCTCTGGGGCTGCATATGGGGCTGCATATACCTCCTGGGGCTGCATATGGGGCTGCATATGGGGCTGTATATACCTCTGGGGCTGTTTATGGGGCTGCATATACCTCCTGGGGCTGCATATGGGGCTGTATATACCTCTGGGGCTGCATAGGGGCTGCATATACCTCTGGAGCTGTATATACCTCTGGCTGCATATGGGGCTGCATATACCTCTGGGGCTGTATATACCTCTGGGGCTGCATATACCTCTGGGGCTGCTGCTGTATACTACCACTGGGGAGGCTGCTGTATACCTCACTGCTGGGGGTTGTATACCTGTGCTGGAGTCCACCCTCGGCTTATACGCGAGTCAATAAGTTTTCCCAGTTTTTGGGGGCAAAAGTAGGGGGGTCGGCTTATACACGGGTTGGCTTATACACGAGTATATACGGTACTATTCTAACCATCCCTTACTGACTAAATCTACCTAACTACATGCACAATAAATCACTTTTTATACTTACCAAATCCTTGTCTGTTGGGCGTTCCTCCAGGGTCTTTGTCAGATAGGCAGGGTCTTCAGGCCGCGCTCGCACTCGCCTCGCTGCTGTCCATCTTCTTTCCAGGGCGGCATCTTCTTCCAGGAGGATTCAAATTACTGCGAGGACGCGATGGGCGGGTCACGTGCTGCAGGCCCCACATCACTTCCACCCGCCGCGTCACTGATACACCCAGGCCGGCTTCCGAGCATGCGCAGATGGGATGCTGAATCCGGCCTGGGCGCATCATAGACCCAGCGACGGGCGGGCGGAAGTGATGCGGGGCCTGCAGCCTGTGACCCGCCCATTGCGAGGACGCGATGGGCGGTAATTTTAATCCTCCTGGAAGAAGATGCCGCCCTGGAAAGAAGATGGACAGCAGCGAGGCGGGTGTGAGCGCGGCCTGAAGACCCTGCCTATCTGATAAAGACCCTGGAGGAACGCCCATCAGACAAGGATTTGGTAAGTATAAAAAGTGATTTATTGTGCGTGTAGTTAGGTAGATTTAGTCAGTAAGGGATGGTTAGAATAGTAATTTTAGGCTCCAGGGACAGATATTTATAGGTTAGATAGCTATTTTTAGGTAGTTGGTTCCCTTTAATTATTCCTGATTTTATGGTTTTATTATCATCTGCTTAATGTAGTGCGCCATCTTGTGGTCACACATCCATCGAATCTGAGACACCTATAAGTAACTGTATAGAATAGGGGATATGTGTTCCCTGTTTTTTTTTTATTTATCTTGGTTCAGTCAGGTAAAAAGCGGCAAACAGATAAAGGTTTTACGCATCTTTCAAAGAATGAAGACACATGGCACTTTGATGTATTTTATAGCTAGTCTTGTAAAGTTTAAAGATTAAAAGAGGTTGGTGTACACCAAATACAAAGCTATATTACCAGCATAAAATAGAGGGAAATGTTATAGGAGCAAAGGGGGAACCAACAATCCACTCGGCCTAGACCAGTGATATAGGGAATAATAATAATAATAGGGTGAGGGCAGTGCAATGAACCTGAACCTTTGACCCTGGGTGAAAAAACACACACACACACACACACAACACACACAAACACACAAAAGCGATCATGACCATACAATTTTGTAGGTGAAACAACTGTTGTCCTGCAAAATCAAAGAATTGTTTAAAAGACAATTTGATAACTCAAGCAGCACTTGGCTGTTGCAGTTTATGGCTGTGACACAGACGCTGCATTTGTCCCCAGCAGAGGTCTCATACAGCCCCTGTTACACTTCTCCAAATGACATTTACTTGGCCATTGAATCATTTCACAGTGTTCTTCAAAAATTTATTTTGAGTCATTATCATGCTGGAAAAGTGCACATCTACTGAGGGCACAGAGTGATAGTAGCATCTTCTGTTTCAATACAGAGCAGAACATCTGTGATTTCATGACACTATTGATGAAATGTAGTTCCTGGACATCAGTAGCAGTCATACAGCCCACCATACGGACACTGCTACCAACAGGTTTCACTGTTCATTTTTCTAAATGTATGATGCCTACAGTGAATTATGATGGTGGCAGTGTCCTTTTGTGGGGCTGTATGAGTGCTACTGGTGTCAGGAAACTACATTTATTTGATGGTAATATTAAATCATAAATGTACTATTATTGCTACTACTACTGTATATTAAAAAAGATGCTAGTATCACTCTGTGACCGCGGTAGACATGCACTTTTCCATCAGCTAATGATCCAAAACACACATTCAGTAAATTTTTAGAACAGGATGAAAGTGATCGAGGGGCCAAATATATTTCCTGATCTGAACCAAACCCAAACACCTGCTATTGGCACCCGTGAAGTTTAAGTACAGAAAGTAAAATATCTGCTGAAAAAAATGCACCAAGTGAAACAGCTTTATTTGTATAGAGACTTGTGTTAAATACAAAAGAGCAAATGATAAACATCAATTTAAAACAAAAAAATTGGGGTGGGGAATAGAAAAACCTAAATATTGGTGTGACACTGGTATTGGCTCCCTTTACATTAAATTAGTATGGAAACACATTTTTATTCACCTGTGTTAAATCACAAATAAGAATCACGTGTGATAAATTGTAGGTGCCCATGTAACATGAATTAGCCAACGAATGATGACTTCAGTGTTTTAAAATAATAATAATCTTTATATAGCACCAACATATTCCGCAGCGCTTTACAATACAGTGGTTCGTATACAAACGGTCATAGGTAACAATAAAAGTATACAATACAGTAAGAGAATCAATATATAAAATCCAGTACACTAAGCAGAGAATCAATGTAAAAAGTACAATAAAGTACAGAATAAATGTAAAAAATGCAGTACAGTAATTAAAATAGAAAAAATTGAAAGCAGCACTAGGAACAATTCACCTCGAGTGCAGTGTCCAGCAGTGTTCAGCTGTATATAGTTACCAAAAAATCGGACAGCACTCCATGTTGCAAATCATGCCTTGCTTTATTGGCCCATATGAACTGAACGTTTCGGTTCCTCAAGAACCTTCTTCCAGCCCTGGCTGGAAGAAGAAGAAGGTTCTTGAGGAACCGAAACGTTCAGTTCATATGGGCCAATAAAGCAAGGCATGATTTGCAACATGGAGTGTTGTCCGATTTTTTGGTAACTATATACAGTACTGTAATTAGATATTACATTGATTCAATGCTTATTGTATTATAAGTACAATACAATAATTAAAGCAGAAATAAAGGTGACCCTGCTCAAAAGAGCTTACAATCTACAACGAGATAGGGGTTACACAAAGTACAGGGGCTTATTACAGTGATGGTCTAGGCATCTTGAGGAAGTGGGGGATAGAAATAAAGTGACATGAATGGTCACCAGACAATCTATGTAGACCTTTTGGGTTTGGTGAAGTTTGAAGAAGAGTTATGACCAGAGAGATAGTAAATGGGCTATGTACAGTACAAAGGACTTCTATTAGGGAGCATGATAAGCCACCTTAAACAGATGTGTTTTTAGGGAGTGTCTAAAGCAATGCAAGTTGTGGATAGTCCTGATTTTTTTGGGGTAGAGCATTCCAGAGAATTGGTGCAGCTCGAGAGAAGTCTTGGAACCGGGAGTGGGAGGATCGGATTAGTGCAGATGTTAGTCGAAGGTCATTTGTAGAATGTAGAGAGCTGCTAGGGTGATAGACAGAAATGAGGGAGAAGATGTAGGGAGGTGCTGCACAGTGAAGAGCTTTGTGGGTTAGAACAAGCAATTTGAATTTGATCCCGTAGTGTATGGACAGCCAGGGCAATGACTGGCACAGAGAGTAGTCATATGAGTAATGATTAGCCAGATAGGTGATCCTGGCTGCTGCATTAAGGATGGACTGGAGAGGGGAAAGTTAAAAAGCCACATGTTAGACCCTGGGTCTGAAGACATCAGAACTGCTATTGGCAGCAAACAGAAGACTTCCAAAGGGTATAGGGCCATCTTCAAAGACCTTTTGTTTCACAGTTTCAATAGTGTGCAATGTTATTAAGAACTGTGGCAAGCATGGAACAGTAAAAAACATACCTGAACTTGGGGGAAAGAGGAGAATTGAAAAGAGAGGTCTTCAAAGGTTGGTGTGAATGATGGAAAAAAAAAACCATCACGTCAAACATCCAAAGACCTGAAGGCCAACCTCAAACAGTCTGGGGTCATGGTTTCAACAAGTACCATACGCTGCACACTAAACTAAGCAAAAGCTTTATGAGTGAAAGCCAAGCAAGAAACCATTGCTGAACAATACACATAAAAAGAAACAAATAGTATTTGCCAAAGAGTACCTTAACATACCACAATTGTACTGATAAAATGTTCTGTGGACAGATGACACGAAATATAGACCTTTTGGAAATACAAAGCAACAGTTTGTCTACAGATAGCGCAATAAAGCTTTTAAAAATGTAAAAAAAAACAAAAAACACCCTACCAACAGTTAAGCATGTTGGAGGATCCATAAAGATGTGGGGTTGATTTGCTGCATCCAGTCCTGAAGGCCTTGACTGTATCACAGGAATCATGAACAGAGAATTATTAAGAGCGTAAGAAAACTTGGTTTGAGTCAAAGATCATGGGTCCTTCAGCAAGACAATAACCCAAAGCACACATCCAAAAGTAGACAGGACTGGTTGACCTAAATCCCATTAAAAATCTTTGGAGTGAGCTGAAATCTGCCATTGGGGAAGAAGAACCCTTCAGACATTCAAGAGCCTGAACAAACTGCAAAGGAAGAGAGTGAGGAAATATCAGCTGAGAAGTGCCAGAAGCTTATAGATGGTTGCTTACCCTCTGGCATTGATGACAGCCTCCAAACATTTCCTGTAACCAAGTACTAATTAGGGGGGCCTTTATTGCTGCACATGCTGTTTATTCTGTTTTTTGTTTGTTTGTCAACTTACATGTTGCAAAAGCAATGCTTTATTGTTGTATTACTTTGAACCACTAATTAAAAATCCTGAAAATATTATTTTGGCTCATATCCATTTATTTCTGAAAATATTGTTCAGTCTATGGATAAAAAAAAATGAATAATGGTGAGCAGCACTTTATGGGGAATTCTGAAGACACACATTGAGCAATACTCTCCATCCAGCATCCTAGCTCTTGAAGAATGGTAAAGAATGAATGTTATCAAATTGTTCATTCCTTGCCTAGAAGACTTGGTGCTGTCCTTTAGAAATCATGGGGGTCATACAAAAGGCTAGATGGAGATTTTGATGTGGGGCGTATTCATTTTTTGCATCAAGTAATTTGAATAAAACTAAATATTTTCTAATGAAAGATAGTGCTTGAATAATCACTTGTGCAATGCTAAGGGTATTCTGAAAACATGTACTATTGGTGGGCCTTGAGGACTGTAGTTGGGGAACACTACATTAGGCATAGCTAGAATTAGGGTCTGTGACTGCTCTTAGATTAGATAGCAAATACCATTCCCTTTAGGCCTCCTTCACATGTCTGTGTTTCAATTGCATGATAAAGTTGTTTTTTTTTTCACGAATACAGCAAGTACCCATTAAAAACCAATGGTGCTACTCACGTCTGTGTTTTTACATGTCCCGTGTGTTTGTGCAAAACATATGGAAACCTGTCCATTTTTTTTTTACTGGCAGCAGATGACCACGGTCAATACAGGTCTATAAGCCTGTAAGGAACATGTACAGCACACCGATGGCATCAGTGTACCATCCATATGCTGTATGTGTTTGCAACGATTCTCCTATACTTTACATTGTTAATTTCATTAGCCAATTAATTAAAAACTGACTAATGGTAAAATTGAACACACTGATCCACATCACTAATTATACTGTACCATATACTCACGTGTTTGAATATGAATGTGAAGGAGGTCTTAAAGGGGAGGTCTGGGGAGATAAAATATTTTTTGTACTGTCCCTGCCCTCCTACATGATGAAACAGAGCTGGGCACTACAATTCTAGGGTCTATAAATTGCTTATAAATCAATAAAGTCATATCTGTTCCTCAGCTCTCACCCTCCCTTTGGGGACAGAGAAATTCAGTCATGCATAGTGCTAAAGTTTTAGGGGACAGGAAGCTAACAAGTTGTTAAGAGGGAGGGGAGACCATAGCAGTGCTCAATCAATGTAGTGCCTTTCCTCTGCTCCTAGGCTGAACCCAATGTAAGTCAATTAGTGACAGGCTCCGCCCACAGACTTCCCACTATAAAACGAATGTTTCTGGGAAAGGGCGGGAGGGGGGCTTTTTCAAATCCTCACAGAATACAACACCTCGCTGTGCCCCCAAAGGGACCCTAACAATCAATCTGCTCTCTATGAGGTACCAGCTTACTGTGTGCACTCAAGGGAGCAGTGTATTTGTGTCAGAGCGATAATTATTAGTGAAGAGTCCGAGCATCTTGGTGGTACTCTGTGCTCGCTGAGCATCCCGAGTACTGGGATACTCGTACGAGTAACGAGTAGCACCGAGCATGCTCGCTCATCACTACATAGGATGTTTTTCAGGAGCAGTATGAACTGTGACCATGGGGCTGGCAGTCACACCCTCTATTCATACAGAAGTTTGAGGGGGTAGGAATGTAAGATGATCCTGAAGCCCCCAGTGCCCACGTCCCCAACACACCACCTGATCTCTGCTGCAGCATGAGGCTGAATTTCTCTGTCCCCAAATGGGGGGGGGATGGTCGGCGAGTGCTGAGGAGCAGATATGATTTTATTGATTTATAAGCAATCTATAGATCCTAGAACTGTAATGCCCAGCTCTGCGTCATCATAGGAGGGCAGGAACAGTACAAAGTTTTTCTTAATCTCCCCAGAATTCCCCTTTAAAGAGGGCCCATGACAATATATATAAAAAAGCTGCAATTCAGTACTAGATGTCTGAATTTGGCAAGATATTGACATTTATCCCAATTTTATTTTGCAGTTCACAATTGGCACACAAAGCAGTAGTAGGATTTTACAAAGATCTGTACATTTTACCTCCAGATACAGGTAAGATTTATCATTTAATCAAGCATGCTGTTCAATTCTTCATTAATTCACCAGTATAACCTCTCCTTTTTGTGTACTGCAATTTACTTTTTCTCATGAACAAAAAGATCATACTGGTATTCCTTTAGAGGACATCATAGAAAATGCTCAAAAGTACCCCAGCAATTACCTTTTTAATCTCTATCATCCTAATTTGTTTTCACAATACAAACTGAGAAATATTTGGCGAGCACAAGCTCCTCTCTAGAGCCACACAAAATTTTCAGTGAAAGGTTTTCTGAATACACCTACAATGAAAAGTGACATCACAATTTGCACAGAGCCTTAGGCTGGTTTCACACTGCAGTTTTTTCACTGAACAGTTTCCATCAGGTTTGTGTGCCAAAACCAGGAGTGTCTCCAAAACTCAGAACAGGTGTCAATCTTTCAATTATAGTTTTTCTCTGCAAGTTCCTTTCCTGGTTCTTCTCCTGGTTTTTGCACCCAAACACTGATGGACACTGATCAGTGAAAAAACTGCAGTGTGAAACCAGCCTTACTACAAAAAACACTGGCTGTAAAAGGTCTAAGGCTACGTTCACACACAGCGCATTTTTGAGCGCTTTTTTAAAAATGCGCAGGTGCATATTGTCTGACAGCAAAGTGAATGTAAAATTCACTTTGCCGTTCAGACAGCGCGTATTTTCGCGCTGCGCCTTTCTGGGAGAAAGCGCCGGCGTAAAAAGAATTGTGTTGTCAATTCTTTACGCAGCTGCTCCTGTGTTTTCTCCCTCTGACATCACAGAGGGGAGGGAGAATCCTGCTTCCTCCTCCCCTCTGTGACAGCTGTGACAGCCCCATTAGATTTCGCAGTGTATTAATATACACTGCGAAATCTAAATTAAACAAAGCCAAATGTATGTAAAATAAAAAAGAATTAAATACTTTACCTCTCCAACGCCTTTTCCTGGTGTCCGGTAATGAGGCCAGGCGATGTGTGTTCTGCCAGGACCTGTCGTGATGTCAGAGGGGTGTTCCCGGTGCTGATTGGCCGCTCACGGTCATGTGATACATGTCACATGACCGCGAGCAGCCAATCAGAGCCGGGAACGCCCCTCTGACATCACAGCAGGCTCTTGCAGGATACACATCGCCTGGCTTCACTACCGGACACCAGGAAAAGGCATTGGAGAGGTAAAGTATTTAATTATTTTTTATTTTACATACATTTGGCTTTGTTTAATTTAGATTTCGCAGTGTATATTAATACACTGCGAAATCTAATGGGGCGGTCATAGAGGGGAGGAGGAAGCAGGATTCTTTCTCCCCTCTGTGACATCACCTGCGCTTTCTGGAGTAAAGAAAGTGCAGTGTGTGAAAGCCCCTGCATATTTTTGTTGCGCTTTTTTGCGCGACTGAAATTCGCAGCAAAAAGCGCGCGCAAAAAAGCGCAACAAAAATACGCAAATGTGTGAACGTTGCCTAAAACACCAGGTTTGTTTTGTAAAAACAAAGTTCATACCAAGAATACTAATTTCAGATCTTTTTCCAGCCATTTGTCACCCTCAATTTGTACAAAACAATTGAAAAAGCAAACTACGGTAAAATCATTCTGATGAAAAAAGTAAAAAATGTAAACGTAAAAATGTAAAAAGTGTTCAGAATTAGCCAATCATATTTAGTCATGTTAAATAGTAGTCAAGTAAACAGCTGCCATCATTTAGTTATCTGATTAACCCTAGTATAAAGCTTAGCTATTCAAGTAGGAATTTCCTGACATTTTCATGGTCCATAACAGCTCGGAACACAAACTCATTAAGTTTTTAAAAGAAAAAAAAAAAAGAAAAATTTACAAGCAGGTAGCTGTACCAAGTTTAAACCATTTGTTGATGGCCATCTTCAGTGCTTCATGGTAGAACGATAACATTACTTACAACTAGTCGAAGAAAAAAAAAAAAAAGTACAAACTTTGGCACACCTGGAGACCAAAATAGGACCGTTTCACACAGACCTGTAGGGCATTGGTGGTGCCCCCGATACAAGTGTAAATGTAGTTCTAGATAAGAATAAAAAACTGAATTAGTCCTTACCGGTAATTCCTTTTCTTGGAGCCTTCCACGACAGCATTGGAGGATGTCGTCCACGCCCTATTGGGGACAGGAACACAGAGAGGTTAAAAGCCCCTCCCCTTCCTCCGCACTCCAGTGTATTATCAAGATCACCTGAAGACATGGATTACCTGATACACCTGAATCCAAAAATCGACAATAAGGGGGGGAACTGATGCTATCGTGGAAGGCTCCAAGAAAAGGAATTACCGGTAAGGACTAATTCAGTTTTCTCCCATCGCCTTCCACGACAGCATTGGAGGAATACCACCGATACTCCTCAGGGTGGGACAACTGCCTGTAGGACTTTCCTACCAAAGGACAGATCCCGACTAGAGGACAGATCTAACCTATAGTGGCGAGAAAAGGTGTGGAGGGACGACCACGTAGCCGCTCTGCATATCTGCTCAGATGAAGCTCCAGCCCGCTCCGCCCAGGATGTAGCAGCAGCCCGAGTGGAATGAGCCTTCAACCCCACGGGAGGAGCAAGGTCTTGAGCGACGTAGGTCGAACAGATCGCCTTCTTGATCCAGGAAGCGATGGTAGCCTTGGAAGCCTTCTTCCCTTTGTTTTTCCCAAAATGCTTAACAACAGGTTCTGATCTAATCTCCAGGAAGCGGTCACTTGGAGATAGTGGAGGACGGACCGACGGACATCCAAGGTGTGAAACACGGCCTCAGCTGCATTAGCAGAAGAATGACAAAAGGACGGGAGCACCACTTCCTGGGACCGATGAAAATCCGACACAACTTTAGGAAGGAAGGACGGATCCAACCGAAGCGTAATGCGATCATCGGAAACCACGAGGTAAGGCGCCTGGATCGAGAGCGCCTGCAGTTCCCCAACTCGCCTGGCCGAAGTAATGGCTACCAAAAACGCCGTCTTGTGAGAGAGAGATGGAAGGGAAGCAGCAGACAAGGGCTCAAAGGGATCCCGAGAAAGCCCATGAAGAACAATGTTCAAATCCCAAGTAGGGACGGAAGGCCGAAGCCTGGGACGCAGTCTACAACTGAAGCGTGCGGATTAAAGCTTGGGAGAGGCCCTTGGCCGTCAGGATCTCGGCCTCAACAGCCAGGCCGCCAGATTGAGCCACTGCGGGTCCGGGTGAAACAGAGGACCCTGGGATAGCAGGTCGAGGTTGTGGGGCAACCGAATCGGACCCTCCAGGCATAGGTCGTGGATAGCGCCGTACCATGCCCTTTTGGGCCACAGGGGAGCCACCAGGATAGCCGTCACCCCCTCCGCCCGAATCTTCTGCAACGTCTTGGGGAGCAGCGGGATCGGAGGAAACGCATACACCAACCGGAAGTCCCACCGATGGGCGAAGGCGTCCAGCCCCAGAGGATGGTCCGACCGACTCAGGGAAAAATACGTCGGCACCTTGGCATTGGCTCCCGATGCAAACAGGTCGATTGAAGGGACTCCCCACCTGTCCGTGAGAGAGCGAAACACGTCCGGATGGAGGCTCCATTCGCCAGGGTGGACCTCCGTGCGGCTCAAGAAATCTGCCTGTACATTGGCCATTCCCTTCAGAAGTACTGCCGAGGAGGAGAGAAGATGGCGTACTGCCCACAAAAAGAACAGTCTTGCCAGCCCCTGCAAGTGTAAGCCACGAGTACCGCCTTGGTACGGCAAGAAAGCAACCGTAGTCACATTGTCTGACAGGACCTTGACATGATGACCCCGGAGAACGTGAGCTGCAGCAAGAAGCGCTTCCTCCACTGCCAGAAGTTTGAAGACTGGCGACTGACCGAGCGACTCCAAATCCCCTGGAACGGTGTGCGAACTACCATCGTGTTTGATCCATCGATGGCCAGCAAGATCCTGATCAAACACGGCACCGAGAGCTGAAACCTGGACCTTAAGGGTGCTCGGCTGAAGGCCCAAATCCAAGCCTCGCTGCAAAAAATCCAAATTGAGAGCCACATTAGGATGATGGATATCCGGAATGGAAGGAGCACACCAGGACAGAAAGCGTTTCCAAACCTTCCCGTAAATGGCGTTCGTCACGGGCTTCCTCCTCTGCCGCTGGCATCAGTGGGAATGGAGGTCACAGGAAGGTGTCTGGGATTCATCCCCAGGAAAGCGAGATTACCACCTGCCCCGGGGTCCGGACCCGCGAGTTTAAGGAATCCTGACGTCTGTCCCAGGAACTCAGTATGTGTTCCTGGAGCAGTCGGGAAGGAGCCTGAGCCCATGTTACTGACTGAATGCAGGCCATCATGGCCCCTAACAGGGACATTGCTTCCCGCAAGGAGGGCGACCCCCCTGCCCGGAGGCGGGTCAGATTCACGCGGCGCAAAAGCTGATATTCCGCAGGAAGGAACGAGGTCTGTCTGGAGGAGGCCAGCAAGACTCCCAAAAATTGACGTCGGGTTGCAGGCACCCGTTCCGATTCCCAAAGATTGGGTACCCATCCCAGGGACTGAAGAATCTCCAATGTGTTGGAGACCTTTGTGCGCAGAAGCGCTGCCGAAGGAGCCACCACCAACATGTCGTCTAAATAGGGAAGCATACATATCCCCTGGGTCTGGATGAATGTGATCGCTTCCCCCATGAGTTTGGTAACCTCTGGGGCCGACGAAATCCCAAAGGGCAGCACATTAAGCCGAGAATGGACCGTCCCGCCTGCCCCGGAGATCGTGAACCGCAGAAAGCGCTTGTGGGACGGGTGAATGGGGACATGAGAATACGTGTTCTGGAGGTCCACAACAACCTGGAGTAGCGCCCCTGGCCCTCCTCTCCAGGAGGAACCGGGGACCCCACACCCGAATCCAACATGTGTCGCAGACCCGACAAGAAAAACCGTGCGAGAGTCCCCCTGAGGAAGGGAGAGGACTCGAAGACACGGAGGGGCTGGCTCTCGAATTCCAAGCGTAGACCCTCCCAAATGGTCGAGAGGATCCAAGGGCACAAGGAGATTGCTTGCCACTGTGGCAGAAACCGCAGGAGCCGCCCCGCAATGGGGAAGGCGACCTTGTTTAGGAGCGGCTGGTGATGCCGCTGCTGGGGGAGCAAGATATTACGGGTCTTGTTCCCATACTGGAATGCCCAGCGACCAGACTTACCCTTCCCTTTAGACTGGGAGGGTTGGCTGCGCTCAGGCCAAAAGGACTGCCTCCGAAAGGGCTCCTGTTCCGGGAGACACCTTTTCCAGGATGTCATCCAATGCAAGGGGAGGCCACACAGCTGGAGCTTAGACGTGAACTCCTCATTCCACCTTGTAAGCCACACTGCCCTGCGAGCTGTGTTAGCCAACACTGCGCACCTGGCGCCAACACGGAACGACTCAGCAGAGGCATCGGCCAGGAAGCCCATAGCACGTCTCAGAAGTGGAATGGAGTCCAAAGCTCCTTCCTGGGAGTACCCTGCAGGATGAATTCTCCCAGCTGGGTGAGCCACTTAAAGAGAGACCTGCTCACATGTAGAGGAAATGTACACCGTTAAAGACATAGCTGCCGCCTCCCAGGATCTTTTGAGGAAACTCTTCATTTTACGAACGAGGGGGTCCTTCAACCGGGAGGAATCTTCAAAAGGCAACGTGGTCTTATATGCTAAGCTTCCCAAATGGAATACTGCCATAGACCTTCATGTTAGAAGTCCCATTGACTTTATAGAGACTTCCATAGAGATTCCCATTGGGTCTCTCATGAGGTCTCCCATCCAGCCCGTGACTGAGGCTCCTGCTGCTTAGCCTTAACAGTGTGTCAAGGGCATGCACAATGGGTTTACAATAGCAGCTGATGCTACCCTGGCCACCTGGATGTCCACCTTCGGGACCTCCCAGACAAAGTCATCACCCTCCAATCCACTCGGATGGGGTGAGCCGCTTAGCCTTCAGGCCTCTGAACATTTAGTCCTGCACAGAAGAAGGGGATTCCACCACCTCTACTCCCATGGTACAATGGACAGTGTCCACCAATGCACCCATGGACTCTGTGGAAAAATAGTAGTGTCCAGATTCTCGTGTCTGGACAGAGGCAACAGCGGCAATATCCTCGCCGTCCTCTAACGCTGAGCTCTGGCCAGCCTCCATGAGATCCACAGAGTCACAATCCTGGAGCTTCCTCTCATACGGAGGGGAAGGCCCGGAAGCTGCAGCAAAACCCCGCAGTGCCGAGACAGAAGCCTGCACCTCTTCCCTAATGGATTGGAGCTCCTCAAGCAAGGATGGGGAGTCCATCCTGACAACCCTGTCAGTCATGGCCGACACCTTGTTGTAGGAAGAGGGACATTTTGTGCCGCAGCCACATTATTGCTCCCTTTCACAGACGGCCCTTGTCTCCCTATAGACAAAAAGGGAAGAGAAGGGGGTCCCAGTGTGAGTGCAGGGCTTAAATAACTCTACCCCTTGTGACCACCCCCAGAAACACTTACATGAGCTGGGGGAACGCTGGGCTCTGCAGAAGCAGAGGTGGAAGCCTATCACCTTCCATGTTTTAGGGATCAGCCTTACCTGGGTGTAGCTTCCGGCGGGTACTTATCCAGAAGTACCGTGCCCCCAACGAGGAACACCTGTTCCCTCCCTCCTCCTGGTCACCGGCCGCGGGCAGTAGAGCGCGAAAGTCCTGCTGGGTTCCCTGGAGCCGCGCCCAGCCTGCCACAGCCCTTACAGGAGCCGCCGCCCGAAACCGGAAGTGCCATCCCGGAACCGGAAGTGTCATCCCCGAAACCGAAGCCACCCGAACCGGAAGTGCCTCCGCGGCACCTCTGATGCATGCCCCAGGGACCGCAGCTGGAGGAGGGAGACGCCGGAGAGCTGAACAGGCCTCCGGCGTTGCAATACACGGCCTGCTTTGCCCCGTAGGACGCAGGAAGGCCGGATGGTCCCACCACGGGAGCCCTGAGAAGGAGGAGGAGGCCCCCCCGACGTCCATCCCTGGCCCGGCTGTAAGTACACCCCAATGCTGCCTCTGCCGGCCTGACAGCACTGGAACCTCTCCATGCCCCAAGGGGGACAGGAAGACACTGGAGTGCGGAGGAAGGGGAGGGGCTTTTAACCTCTCTGTGTTCCTGTCCCCCAATAGGGCGTGGACGACATCCTCCAATGCTGTCGTGGAAGGCGATGGGAGAAATATCGCACTCACTGTTCCAAAAGCTCGATTTATTGCAGCATGAAAAATGAGGGAGGTGGTAGGGAACAAGATGACGACAGCAGTTTTGCCATCTAGCATGTGTGCCATGCAAAATGGCAGTCATTCTCGTGTTTGCTACTCCCTCCCTTGTATTTCATGCTGCAATAAATCTAGCTTTTGAGACATTGAGTGCTGGTATTTTTTTTCGATAGTTCTAGATAATTCAAGATAGGCGTCTCTCAAAAATTGATGAAAAGAAAAGAGAAAAACTGGTCTGGGATACTGCCAAGAGGCCTAAAACATAGGAGCTACAGGCAATTTGTCAAGTATTAGTTGTGTACTGCATGTGACAACAACCTCCTATATTTTCCATGGTTGGCTTGTGGGATAGGGTGGCAAGACTGAAGCCTTTTCTTACAAAGAAAAGTATCCAAACTTGATCATTTTGTGTCTCCAAAACTTACATTTACATATATTTGACAGAACATGTTTATAGTTTAAGGAGGGTCAGGATGAACTTTTTAGACACAATTCCCAAAGATGTGTGGCACAAAGCCAACAGTGAACATGACCAGAAGACCACTATGCACACAGTGAAGCATAGTGGAAGCAGCATTATGCTTTTGCCTTGTTTTTTTACCAACTGGAAGAAGGGCTTTTAGTCTAGGTGGTGGTAATTAGGAAACATTTCCAAATATCCGCCAGTTTTGCATCTAAACCCTCATGCGTCTAAAAAGCTGAAGATAAATCTAACCTTTCAACATGACAATGACCCTAAGCATACCACCAAATCAACAAAAGACTGAAAGACCAGCCAGAGGCTTAACTTGAATCCAATTGAAAATATGTGGATTAGCCTCAAGAAGGTTGTACCCAGGAGATGTCCTCACAATTTGACAGATGTGGAGCATTACTTGGAGAATGGCCAAAGATTACCAGCTCTAGACGTACCATGTTAATGGTATTCAGTCCTTTTTGGTCATAAATTCAAAGGGTACTTCAACATAGTGTTAGTTTAAGGGTGTGCACATTTATGCAACCATATTTTATTTTTCCAACCAAAATAATTTGTTTGTTTTTCAATGGATTTGTACATACTATAGGAGACAGAAATTGATCCACCTTCAATGATTCTTTGGCAGCCGTCAGACGTCTCGATATCGTTAGCGATCACGTGCACGCGCGATCGCTAACAATATCGTTCACATCGCTGGTGAGCTGTCACACAGACAGACTCACCAGCGATGTGGACCAGCGCAGCGCTTAGTAACCCGACGTTTACCATAGATACCATTTCCCAGCATAGGCTGTGCCGCTGGGAGATCGTTCATCGTGGTGTCACACACCACGATGAAGCAGATTGTTACATCGTTCATCGCTAGATATGAGCTCCTGCTCTCATATCTGCGATGTCACGATCAAGCGATTTTACATTGTAAAATCGCTTGATCGCACGTAGCGATGTACAAACGATATCGCTTACGCAATCAAAAAGCAGATCGCTTAAACGATATCGTTCAAGATATCGCAGCGTGTGACGGCCGCCTTTGGATGACTTTTGAATTACGTATTACCTGGTATTTTAACAGGGATGGGTAGACCTTGTATCCACGGTCTCTACTCATCTGTCTTAAAAAAAAATTAGCAGATTGATTACTTATTTACAAGAACAATGCACTTATCACTATTCCATAAACTACCATATTTAGAAAAGAAAAACAAATAGTAGAATCCTGACAATCCCTAATAGTCACTGGGGTCCATTGGTATAAATTTGTAAATGGACCAAGTATACACGTCATATTTGCCGCCGGAAACTGACTGTTTTTTCTATTCATTAGATCTGCTTGAGGATGTCGTGTTACAAGGAGTAATACAAGGACTATACCAGCAAACTCACAAGAATCCTCCAGCATCCAAGCAAAAGCTACCAACAAGTGACCCTGTTCCATGACAATATCAGAAAAGCAATAAGAACATCATTCCATTCAGACTATTAGAGTTTTCTGTACTTTCTTTCTGTGCCATAAGTGGATAAAACCCATGTTGAGAAATATTGATCCAGTAGTTTAGGGATGAACAGCACTCCATGTTCAGACAAGAACCTGCAGCACTGGACCCCCCCCCCCCATCAAGAACTGTAACATTGGATGAGTATTATCATTACTTATGGCATTAATAGATGTAAACCTTTTTCAGCACCATTTTCTACATACAGTAGAAAGGTCTTCACACTGTGTGTGACCTTGGTAGGCCAAATTATTATTTTCTTTTTTCCAGACACTTGATGCAAATTATGGTGATATTAAGACAATGGAGTGATGATCTGAATAAGACTTACAAGGAGCGATGCTTAATATAATTACAACCCCTGGCAAAAATTATGGAATCACCTGGCTCAGTGGATGTTCATTCAGTTGTTTAATGCTGTAGGAAAAAAAGCAGATCACGGACATGGCACAAAACTAAAGTAATTTCAAATGGCAACTTTATGGCTTTAAGGAACACTAAAAGAAATAAAGATAAAAAATGTGGTAGTCAGTAAAAGGCCCGTTACATGCTACAATATCGTTAATGATATCGTTAGTATGTCACGGCTTTTTTGGTGAAGCAACAGCGTCATTGCGTGTGACACATAGATACGACCAATGATAAGTCGACTGTTGATCGCAGGTTTGTGAACTAGACCACAAATCAGTTGTTGATTGTACGGTCAATCTGCTGCATCAACAACAATCTCGTTTACGACTTCGCCTCTTCAGAACTGGCGACCAAACGACTGCAAGTATCGTTCGCTTGTCGCAGAGTCATTGCGGTGTCGCTCACGATATCTGTACGTGTGACACCTCACCAGCAAGCATTGAACGACGTTCAAGCAATCCAGGTCAAGTCGGATCGTTTGTCAGATCGCTGAGACATTGAAGAGAGTAACGGGCCCTTAAGGGTATCTTTTTTCAGATCAACCAGAGGGAAAAAAAATGATGGAATCACTCAATTCTGAGGTAAACAAATTGTGGAATCACCCTGTAAATTTTCATTCCCAAAACAAACACCTGCACCAAATAGGATCTGCTCGTTAGTCTGCATCTAAAAAGGAGTGATGACACCTTGGAGAGCTGTTGCACCAAGTGGACTGACATGAATCATGTCTCCAACACCAGAGATGTCAATTGAAACAAAGGAGACGATTATCAAACTCTTAAGGCCACGTCACACGCTTCAATATAGTTAACGATCGCACAAGTGATCTCCCGTGAAAGATCGTTCGGACAATCTATCGAGATCATTGGTGAGATGTCACACGTCTAGATATAGTGATTGATGTGGCGAGCAGCTATCGTTCGCACAACCCAGGAACGATGCTTGTTCAATGTTGTGAATAGGCGAAGTCGTTCACAAGATCGTTATCGCGGTGTCACACACATCGATGTGTTGAACGCTGGTTAATTGAATGACCCACGATGGATTTGAAGTCAGGATCTCAAATCTGTGATGAGCGATCAAATGATTTTTCACCGCAAGATCGCTCGGTTACACACAACGACGCAGAAACGATATTGTTTAAAGAGGACCTGTCACCAAACCAGGTATGGTGATCTAATTACAGCACTGAATGCAGCATGTCTGCTGCATCCAGGCACGTGGTCCCCCAGCCCTTGCGCCCACCTGTACCCCGAGTAAATACACTTAGAAAACTTACATCCTGCAGCCATAAAGGAGGTGGGTAAAGGCTGGAGCCAAAGGGCAGATTCACATCCCCTGCATATTTAATCTGCCCACCGCTGCCTCCCTGATGCCAATCATTGTCTCCCTCGTCTGCAGCATAACAGAGCTTATTTTAGAAATGGCCACTTAGCCCCGCCCCCTGCGGTGACGTCACCACTTATACCCGCCCTGCTGTATGGTTAACATAGAGCAGGGCGGGTATAAGCGGTGATGTCACTGCAGGAGGCAGGGCGGCCGGCCTCCTGCTCTGACATCACCACCATTCCCCGCTCTGCTCTATGTTAACCATACAGCAGGGCGGGTATAAGCAGTGTCACCGCAGGGGGCGGGGCTAAGTGGCCATTTCTAAAATAAGCTCTGTTATGCTGCAGACGAGGGAGACAATGATTGGCATCAGGGAGGCAGCGGTGGGCAGATTAAACATGCAGGGGGTGTGCATCTGCCTTTTGGCGTCAGCCTCTTGCCACCTCCTTTATGGCTGCAGGATGTAAGTTTTCTAAGTGTATTTACTCAGGGTACAGGGGGACCCACTTGCCTGGATGCAGCTGACATGCTGCATTCAGTGCTGTAATTAGATCACCATGCCTGGTTTGATGACAGGTCCTCTTTAAGCGATTAAAAAAAGTGACGTTTCAGCAATATCATTAATGATATTGAAGCGTGTGACGTGGCCTTTAAAAGAGGTTAAATCATCAATAAATGTT
Organism: Allobates femoralis; assembly: GCA_033576535.1. NCBI lineage: Eukaryota > Metazoa > Chordata > Amphibia > Anura > Aromobatidae > Allobates > Allobates femoralis. The sequence continues at coordinate 210,927,025 of JARQOC010000004.1, forward strand.
GCAAAAGATGTTGGTTGTTCAGTCAGCTGTGTCTAAAATCTGAACCAAATACAAACAACATGGGAAGGTTGTTAAAGGGAAACATACTGGTAGACCAAGGAAGACATCAAAGCATCAAGACTGAAAATGTAAAGCAATATGTCTCGAAATGCACAACAGAACAAATCATGAACAAATGGGAGGAAACTGGAGTCAATGTCTGTAACCGAACTCTAAAGGTACCGTCACACGCGGCAATTTTGCAAGCAATTTCACTGGCAATTTGCTGGTTGCAGTGAAATCATGGATACATGGTTCCATTTCTACACGGCAACAAAACAGAACCATGTATCCATGATTTCACTGCAACCAGCAAATTGCCAGTGAAATTGCTTGCAAAATTGCCGCATGTGACGGTACCTTAAGAAACCACCTAATGGAAATGGGATTTACATACAGAAAAGCTAAATAAAAGCCATCATTAACACCTAAACAGAAAAAAACAAGGTTACAATGGGCTAAGGAAAAGCAATCGTGGACTGTGGATGACTGGATGACAGTCATATTCAGTGATGAATTGCAAATCTGCATTGGGCAAGGTGATTATGCTGGAACTTTTGTTTGGTGCCGTTCCAATGAGGTTTATAAAGATGACTGCCTGAAGAGAACATGCATATTTCCACAGTCATTGATGATATGGGGCTGCATGTCAGGTAAAGGCACTGGGGGAGATGGCGGTCATTACATTTTCAATAAATGCCCAAGTTTACATTGATATTTTGGACACTTTTCTTATTCCATCAATTGAAAGGATGTTTGGGGATGATTAAATCATTTTTCAAGATGATAATGCATCCTGCCATAGAGCAAAAATTGTGAAAACATTCCTCGAAAGAAGACACATATGGTCAATGTCATGGCCTGCAAATAGTCCAGATCTCAATCCAATTGAAAATCTTTGGTGGAAGTTGAAGAAAATGGTCTATGACAAGGCTCCAACCTGCAAAGCTGATCTGGCAACAGCAATCAGGGAAAGTTGGAGCCAGATTGATGATGAGTACTGTTTGTCACTCATTAAGTCCATGCCTCAGAGACTGCAAGCTGTTATTAAAGCCAGAGGGGGTGCAACAAAATACTAGTGATGTATTGGAGTGTTCTTTTGTGTTTTGTTTTTCATGATTCCATAAGTTTGTTCCTTAGAATTTAGTGAATTCATAATTTTTTCCCTCTGCTTGGTCTGAAAAAAAATTACCCTTACTGACTACCACATTCTTTATCTTAATTTCTTTTAGTGTTTCTTACAGCCATAAAGTTGCCATTTGAAATGACTTTAGTTTTGTGCCATATCTGTGATGTTTTTTTTCAACAACGTTAAACAACTGAATGCACATCCTCCAAGCCAGGTGATTCCATAATTTACCAGGGGTTGTACATGATTCAATGTCAACCTACATTTTTCAGCCAAGGAATCTAAACCAGTACACTATCAAGTGGAGAACCTATAGGACTAAAGCTCTGTGTATTGACGTCTAGGATCTTCATGCACTGTGACATCTGTACTGTAGCCTATGGATTACAGACTGTGCACAAGAAATCCAAACACTATAGTAAAGCAGGAATCTTATGTGCAGATTTTTTTTTTTTTTTTTTTTAATGGCCAAAATGTGAAACTGACAACACTTATGTAATTTGGTTGGCAATATGTATTGAAATAGATTTTTTTTCTGTGGACCAGTTACTTTGTTTTCCCTTAGACTTCTCTACAAACTAGACATACCAGCAAGTTGACGGATTCACACATTGGGGTAAAATACTTCTGAAAGCTTCCAGGTCACTTACAATGATACAAACAGGAAACCATTTTCAACTAATAGAAAATGAAGCTTCATGTATTTGACAGGCAAGCATCATATGTATTCTGTTTTTTTCGAAGACTGCTGATATTTTAATATGTCAATGTACAGTTTCAATTCATGATCAGCTGCAAACTGATTGCATTGTTCGACATACGGTGACAGATCTTATGTGTATGGTTAATGAGAACATTCCAGCTAGACTAACTGCTGAGCCCAGGCAAAACAACAATATTAATCATAACCAATAACTTTTGTAGAAACCAGTTTATTTCAAGAAATTGTACACAATTCTTATTTTCTCAACTCAATTTGGACACATTAAACATGAGGTGGGTGGAATGTGTAAGTCCGTATACTGGGAGCTCCAACAGTGTTGGGCAGCATTTTGTTTTGGTCACTTATAGATCAGTTTTGAGCTATACAGACATCCCTGTATAGATGGAAAAGAGCTTTCTGCCCATCATAGAACAAAGGCAACTGGTTACATATATCCTTGAGCTCCAACTGATCCAGTGATGGAAGAGCGATTTCTGGTATAGTTGGCACTGCTATAAGTTTACTCTTTAGCAATTCCAAATGGCTTTTCCACATCAATCTTCCCACAGTCTACAATAACCACATCTTTAAGAGGCTTGTCTCGTGAATCTGTCTTGGTAGATTCAATCTTCCTCACCACTTCCTGCAATGAGAAGACACAAGATTTTAGAAATAAAAACCTTAAGATCACACGAATGCAGGATATAAAGGGAATCTATCAGCAGATGTTGCTATATAACCTGAATAGAGCATGGTATAGGGGGGTTAAGAGCGTTCAGCAATATGCCTCCTTTCACACTGTGTTGTTGTTTACCGGTTATGTTTGTTTTAGCTTCAAATGATTATCATTGCCAGACTAGCTTCAAATGATTATCATTGCCAGACTAGCTTCAAATGATTATCATTGCCAGACTATGTCAGCTAGGAGGTAAACTAGTTTGGCACCTCCCACCCCGCTGTGAATAGCTCACACTCTATAGACATTGGACATAAAGAGCCTGGTGTAGGCAGGAGCAGCTTTCTGAACTCTGCTAATTGATAAATCTAAAAGAAGAAGAAAAAAAAAAAAAAAAAAAAAAAGCACTACCAGAACCGTGGCACCCATTAAACCGAATCATACATCGCTGGATTCAGGGCATCTGCTTACATGATTCTGCTCTCAGATGAGGTAGCAAAAACCTCCTGACAGATTCCCTTTAATGGTACCAGTTTAATGAATCAACCATCATGTAATATGTATTCACAATAATAATGTTACATAATTGCTATACAAATGAACAGGGATTAAGAAATCCACTACAAGTGCTCTAGTTAAAAGTAGAGAGTCCCACGCTAGGTTATATACACAAGTAGTCCTACTGCAACAAATCTATCAACGGCATATTATATTTTCCTTTTATTAGTAAAGAGAACCAGTCAGCAGGATTTAGCACAATTAAAGTAAAGCCAGGCCCATAAAGGTGTGGTCATGCAAATTTAGGCAAATTCAGTGATGGAATCTAATGTTTAGAGGATTCAATAATCAAAGTGTGCGGTAGGGTTTTCCTTTGCTTCACCTGCCTCGTTTCCTTTCTGAAATTCAGCCCCATGCACCATCATTGTGGTGGGTGCACAGTGCAATTCTGCAATCGTTCCACAGGTCTCCAATAAAATCTCACTGGAGGCGGCACAAGTGCAGATCGAGATTTTAGCTAAAGAACCCCTTCATTAAAGTGAACCTGTCACCTAGAAAAAGCACCCCAGGCTATCACTACCTCTCCCTGCACCTTCCTATTACTATTCTAACAATCCCGCTCTTTCCTAAATGTATGGTGTGACTGTTTTATAAAATACCTTACTGCTTCATATGTTAATGAAGCGGGGGCTACAGTTACTAGTCCCCCTGGGCGTCCTCTTTCTCTCCCTCTCGCTGCCTCCTGCAGTCTATCACGCTCCGATGTGTGAGATATTGAAATTCCAGTGCGTGCCCCCAGCCTGCCTCAGAGCGCTCTGTAGCGTCCCGGGTATGACGCCAAACGCATCATTTCCGGAACTGTGGGGTTGACACACTTTTTAGGTGTATCACCTGACTTCAAGCTGCGCATTGCGCATGCTCTGTGGAGCACATTACGTCAGCTCATCTGTGATCACAGCGGAGTCATACCAGGAATGCTACAGAGCGCTCCAAGGCAGGCTGGGTGTGCGCATTGGAATTTCAATATCACGCCCATCTGGGCATAATAAAGACTGCAGGAGGCGGCGAGAGGGAGAGAAAGAGGATGCCCAGGGAGGCTAGTAATGGTAGCCCCAGCTTCATTAACATACGAGCCAGTAAGTTATAAAAACATTTTATAAAAAGTCACACCACACATTTAAGACAGAGAGGGATAGTTAAAATAGTAATAGGAAGGTGCATTTACCTAGGTGACAGGCTCACTTTAAGCCAGAGTCATGATCTGCGCATATACCACTGCAATTTTATTGAAGACTGCGCATTGTTATTCTGCATATTATCTTCAAGAAAATAGCTCCACCACCATGTGTTAATGACTTACTGACCAGCCGCAAAATTGGACCCCGAAAGGAAAAAGCTTCCCTACCCCTGGTCTACAACCACAGATGGGATTCCGTCACTGCAGGTTTCCATTTAATCAGCATCACAGCTCCATTATGGCCATGGCTTTACTATATAGCGCTACATCCTGCTGACAGGTTCTCCAAGTTCTTGTTGATTATGTAGCACTAAAACACATTCCACATTGCTCAGATGATACAAAGACAGATAGAAAAATGTACATCCATATCTAGTGCAGATGCCTCCAGTGGTTCTTCATTATGGTTGAGCCACGATACCTGTACAGTAAGGCATGCGACAGCTGTGAGTGCCAGGAGGACTAATGCGAGAATCTTTACTGGGCTATTCCCTGCTAATCCAACAGTTTTTTTTCCCCATAAAAGCTGGTGTTTTAGTGCTTATTTAAAACCCATCTGAGGAGCTTTAAAATGTGAGAGGAAACCCCAAAAATATATAAGGATTTCTGAGAACTAAATTCTGAAATTTGCTTCAAATCTCAATATATTTTCCCACATTACATTTACATTACTGAAATGAGTTTATGAATCAACATCTTACCTCGCCTTCCAGAACTTTGCCAAATACCACATGTTTTCCATCCAACCAAGTAGTTTTAACAGTTGTGATGAAGAACTGAGAACCGTTTGTGTCTTTTCCAGCATTGGCCATGCTCACCCAGAGTGAGCCGTAGTGTTTTAGCTTGAAGTTTTCATCAGGGAATCTATCGCCATAAATGCTTTTTCCTATATTAAAAAAAAAAAAAAACATTATGAAGGATCTATGCAAAATAAAGGGCTGGTCAAAGATAAGAACACAGCTATCCTCCAAAAACAGTGTCACACATCTACAGGTTGGTTGTGGTAACTCAAATGATAACACTGGGGAACAATTTGAAAAAAAATTTCTGTTGAGTTAGGTTTTTGAGCTGATTTATACTAAAATTGGCATGCTGATTCCAAAAATGTAGTCAGTTTTTTTCTAGCACGTCAAGTTTTTCCTCCACAACTTACCTGCCAGAGAAGCACAATTGCACTGATATCTGTAATAAGACTTAACTGATTACAATTCGACTCATATAGAGCTACGTGGCAATCATCTATTATAAAAACATATTTGTCATGCCTATTTCTTATATATTTAATTTTTTGTTCATATTTGTACTATTTAAAAAAACCAAACTCTTTTTAGGTACAGTAGTTTACATATTTGAGAAGACAAAAATCCTATAGTTTAAAAAGTTGACGTGATAGAGAAAAACTGAGATCATTTCTGGATTCAGCATCCAAAAATTAATTAAGAACAGTTGTCTGACCTAACTCCTAAAAAATTGTGTTCCCCAGTGTAATTAGTTACTTTAGGCTCTTTATTAAGGTAGTAAATTTAACTGGGACAAGTCCTGTCTTATGAAGGTAGATGGAGATGGGGAGGTAGGCATAGGCAATGGAGGAGGTGCGGAGCTGAAGGTGGTGGATAGGTTTAAGTATCTGGGGATTCAGGTGTCCTTGCCAGTTACGGATTATATCAGATGGAATGTTGTGCCGTTGCTGGAGGTTCTGAGGGACAAGGTGCAGACGTGGTGTGGCCTGCGCCTCTCGGTGGTGGGCAGAATTAATTTAGCCAAAATGGTACTTATGCCGAAGCTTTTATATGTGCTCCACAATTCACCTGTCTGGGTGCAGCAGGGGGTGTTTCAGCAGCTGAGGTCGGTGCTCAGGAAGCTGGCATGGGGCTCGGGACAACCTAGGTTGAAACTAGAATCGCTACAGAGACCGAAGGATGAGGGGGGACTTGCCATGCCGGACCCGTGGGTTTACTTTTTGGCCGCCCAGAGTCAGCACTTTAGGGGTTGGGTAGACAGGGGTACGGGGACTTCTGTTCAGAGGATTCTAGAGGGCCTTATCCCTTCAGGGACGCTAGTGGGGGGCCTGGAAGCCGGAGATTTCGGGAGGTTTGGGGGACAGTTTCCTACCCTGTGCTTGGCTCATAAAATCTGGAACAGGGTCAAGAAAGTGAGGGGAATTACGGGGGTATTGAGGTACACCCCCCTATGGCTGAATGTCAACTTAAGGGAATTCTACAAACTAGGTGATCAGAAGAGGTGGAGGAGGAGAGGTATATGCTGTGTGGCTCAGATCGTGACGCATGGCAAGTTGAGGACATTTGAGGATTTGCGGGATGAGTTCCGATTGTTGGATACTGACAGATTCCTGTACTACAGGGTTCGCCACGCCTTTACGCAGCAGGTTAAATCGACTGATCTCCGGTTGCAAGTGGATGTAGTGTTGGATGGTATTTGCATGAGTGGGAGTACAAGAGGTGTTATATCAACATTGTATAGAGATCTGTTGCACACAGCGCTGCTGGATCATCCCATAAAGGCACGCGACAAATGGGAAACTGAGTTGGGAGAGATGGAAAATGATGTGTGGGAGACAATTTTAGAATATGGGCCCAAATTGTCACTAAGTGAACCTGGGAGGTTGTCGCAGCTGTACCTTGTCCACAGAGTGTATAGGACTCCTGCTTTTCTGTTCAGTATTGGAATACGTGAGTCGGCGGAGTGTCCGAGGTGTCGTGGTGAGGATGCTGGTCTCCTGCATATGATGTGGAGTTGTCCTAGTCTGCAGGCATTCTGGATGACAGTGATCACCCTGATAGAGGGTAGGTATGATTGTGTGGTGCCTAGGGAGCCTCTTGTGTGCGTGTTGGGATATGTGGAACTCATTAAGGTGTTGAATGTTTGTAAGGTGGCAGTGGCTAGACTACTGTTTATTGCACGAAAACTCATAGCTAGGCATTGGATCGGGACTGAGCCTCCCTCGCGGGCAGAATATGTAAGGGGAGTGGAATATATTATTAAATTGGAGGAACGGATATATAAAAGGCGTAACGCAGAACAGATGTTCGACCGACTTTGGGGACCCTGGCTGAGTGGACGTTAGGATGTGCCTACAGAAGGGTGGGGGGTGTCGCGTGATGATGAGTGGGTCAGCTATTAAGCCCTTGATGGAAGGTCAATAACTAACATATGCTGTTATCTCTGTGATGTGCTCTATTTTAGCTGGAGATATGTTGAGGATTGTACATATGTTTTGAATTGCATGTATAGTGGCTATCTATGGGGGGGGAGGGGGGAAGTGGGTGGGGTAGACAGTGGGAGGAGGGTGGGGGATTTGGAGGTATGGGATAAAACGAAAATTATTCAGGCCTGTTTGTGTATTTTGTACAGTTAAATTTTACTATGCAATAAACAATATTTGATTAAAAAAAAAAGGTAGTAAATGATGGTGAAAGACTACAAGTGTAATTTGAAAGAGTTATTTTCTAGATCAGAAGTCTCCAACCTTGGTTACCCTGAGTGTCACATTCAGCTCTGATGGAGGGTCTTGAGCCAAATCCAACCCTCCGACCTCTCAACACCCCTTTAAGAATTGACATCCAGCTCCTGCTCTTGTACCTATAGTAGCGACACCCAGAGAATCAATTACTGGTATAATGACAGCCTAGAGCAGTGATGGTGAACCTATGGCATGCGTGCCAGGGAGGGCACGCAGAGCCGTCTCCGCTGGCACGTGGCCTCGCCACTACACTGCCGCTTTGATCTGCTGGCGTGCGCTGTAGCCCCGGCAGTTCAAAGCTGTGTCGGATCAGAGGAGACATTTCTCCTCTCTCCGACACACTCTCCTAGCCCCGCCCTCCCGGCCAGCATTATGTGACAGTGGTCATGTGATGCGTCCGGCGTCACGTGACCACACTCAGCACGGGTCAGGAGAAGAGAGTATGCCAGGAGAGGAAAGCTGCAGCAGCGGTGAAAGCAGGAAGGAGAGTATGATTTATTTTTTTTTAACACACCAACAGGGGGCAGGAAGGGACATATTACGTGATGGGGGCAGGGCGGGGCACATTATTACGTGATGGGGGCAGGGCGGGGCACATTATTACGTGATGGGGGCAGGGCGGGGCACATTATTACGTGATGGGGGCAGGGCGGGACATATTACGTGATGGGGGCAGGGCGGGGCACATTATTACGTGATGGGTGCAGGGCGGGGCACATTATTACGTGATGGGGCAGGGCGGGGCACATTATTACGTGATGGGGCAGGGCGGGGCACATTATTACGTGATGGGGGCAGGGCGCGGCACATTATTACGTGATGGGGGCAGGGCGCGGCACATTATTACGTGATGGGGGCAGGGCGCGGCACATTATTACGTGATGGGGCAGGGCGCGGCACATTATTACGTGATGGGGCAGGGCGCGGCACATTATTACGTGATGGGGCAGGGCGCGGCACATTATTAGGTGATGGGGGCAGGGCGCGGCACATTATTAGGTGATGGGGGCATATTATTAGGTGATGGGGGCATATTATTAGGTGATGGGGGCATATTATTAGGTGATGGGGGCATATTATTAGGTGATGGGGGCATATTATTAGGTGATGGGGGCATATTATTAGGTGATGGGGGCATATTATTGCCTTCGTTTCCCTTTTTTGCAGTAACACAAGACAAATGTGACAGATTTGTAAAAATTGGTTTATGTAATAGCAGTTCAGTCTGTAAATGCATTATTAATCGCTCCTTAATGGCATTGCATTTCATCTTTGCACTTAATTACACTATATCACTACTTAGGCGTGTTTTCTCAACATGAACAAGTGCACAATATTTCAGGATAAATGTGTTTAGATGATAAAGTTCTAACTCTTCATAACCACACCTTAATGTTGGACAGGAGACCATCACATCCAGGCCGGGAATTAATGAATATTAGTAATATTTATGAACATATATTTTTTTTTTTCCTGTTTACTGACCTCCAGTTCCATCTCCTCGTGTGAAATCGCCTCCCTGAATCATGAAGTCTTTGATCACTCGGTGGAACTTGCTGTTCTTAAAACCAAACCCTTTCTAAAAGAAAATAAAGAAGCTAATCAGACACTTTAGAACTTAAATACAAAAACTGAACAGCAATTATTAAATCTAGAGCACACCTTAATGGAAATCATCAAGCGTTTGCTATTTAATCTGAGAGCAGCATAATGTAGAACACAAGAGCCTGATTACAGGGAGATGTCACTTATGAAGGGGCCGTCACACACACGTTGCTATCGCTGTCAATATCGCCGCTACGTCACAGATTCTCCGTCACGCAAAAGACTTTAAAGCGACATCGTAGCGTGTGACCGGGCGATACGATCAGCGATTAGTTGCTTGATTGCTGGTTTTAGAACCAGACCTAAAACTTGGCGACAAACGGTCAGTCGATCTTCTACATCGGCGTGTGTGACATCTGTGTGTCGACATGTTTGGCGGTGTGTGCGATCCTCAAAACCTAGACAGTAGGCGTGCCTTGGGGTTTGGCTCGCCTCGCATCTTCAGTACCGATTGGATGTGAGATCTGCATTCCTATTGTCTTGCATTTATTTATTAAAAATGGCATCTTGCAAATTTGTTGTGGCTGAGCGTCGTTCTCTGGTTACTTGTACACCAATCACAGTGTTAGGGGCGCAGAAAACTAAACTCTGGGACACCTACCTGCCATGTTGTGGCAAAATGAAAGCCCACATTGAGAGAAAGATCGTTGGAGACGCTGCTGTGCGACTCAGTAGAAACGACTGAAGAAAAAAAAAAAAGTCATCACTCGCTGGGTCACCCAAACGATCACGGCATTGCCGCATCGTTGAGTCGACGTGAGCGAGATCTTGGCATGTGAAATCTTCCTCAGATAATTAGACATCGATTAGGCGATCCCTCCAAAGTTGCATCGCTCATAGGATTGTTAGCAATATGGACGTGTGTGACAGCCCCTTTAGGCTGTGTGTTGTAGTTTCAATATAAATCAGTATTTTATCAGCAGGAGATTAACACTAAACACTACAGTACTACATTTTTAATGCCAGGCTCTCAGGCTAACTTACGTAACCCTTGCCCCACCAACGATTAGCAGCTTGCTGATAATTCAGTGTACACAGGAAGCTGCCAGTCAGAGGTATTGGCAGGTAATACACGGCCCAGGAGACTAAAGGCCCCATTACACGCTGCGATATCGTTAACGATATCGTTGCAACATCATCGGTTTAGCGATGTTGCAGCGATATCGAAACGACATTGTAGCGTGTGACACATATCAACGATAAATTAATTGATCGTTGAAGAATGGACTGGACCATAAATTTCTCGTTGGTCTCCCGCTGGGCAGCCAGCATTAGCTGTCTGTGGGGTTCTACAAAAAATAGGATTCCCACGGATAGGGAAAAATCGCAATGTGAAAACACCCTTAGGGTACCGTCACACATGGACATATCGCCGGCGATTCCACAGGCGACGCTGAGGCGTGGCCTGTCGCCGGCAACATCGCCAATGCGTCGCCTAATGTAAATGGGCGAGGGCGACATCTGAGCGGTCACCTGGTTTCCCATCAGAGCTCTGGAACCAGGCGACCATTCTTGGGCGATGTGTGCTGATCGCCCTGTGTAACATCTCATGAGCGATGTCAAAGGTGACAGCACACATCGCCTATACCATTCCGGTAGGCGTTTCAGGGCGTATTTACTACCTCTGCCGGTCTGCGTGGATTGGTGGCAGCTCGAGCGTTCCGATTGGTTGTCTTGTTCCCCGGCGCCATATTTGATGGTGTGTGCGTCCAAAGCTGTATTACCCAGGAGCATACATACTGTACAGTAGCGCATTGATGTCGCCTCTGTGTTTGCGGCTATGTTCAAAAGTGCAGACACAAATGTGTGTTAACAGAAACGCAATTGCCATTACATCCCAACTAATGTCTGCATGAGCGCTGTAGTGGCAGTCTTCCTGTATTTCATGACGCAAAAGCATACAGTGAATCATGTGGCTTTTGCAGCGCCTCTGGGCCCCCGTCAACATGTGACATCTCTCCCGTGCGTTCATTCGCCCGAGCGTTGTCAATCTTTTGGCGCTGCCTTCCTGGTGCTTTCCCTTCCCTGCAGAATAGGAAAATGGCAGCACCCAGGCGAGCTGCAGTGTGGGGAGAGCCTGAGCTCCTCATTCTCTTTGAGATATGTGACACCAGGGGTTACTGGTGTCACCAGCACCACACCCATCCGCACCTCCTCAAGCAGGATGTCCTACGGAGGGTGCAGAGGCGTCTGGAGAGGAGGCTGGGTGTTGTGCGCACGCCGAAGCAGATCTGCAAAAAAATAGCAGATCTCAAATACAAGACACCCGCATGCATCACCCAACTGCGTGCCAGGATTGCCCAGATGAGAGGCGAGTAGCCTGACAACATACACATACCCTTCTATGTAAAAAAAGACATATGAAGACCAGCACATGCCACTGTACACCCCAACATATATAGGGGCAATGTATGTGAGAGCTTCATCATGACTGCAGTTGCAGGATCATCTTGCTGCTTCATCCACATACACCCTATATTCCCCTGTAAACTATATGTCTACTTTACCTAGCCACATATTGTCATATGTTTACCCTGCCCACATATTACATTATGTTGGCCTATCCTGCCCTTCTTTCCATCGCACTCAACCTGACCCAATGATCTTCAAACAGCACTGTTTAATAAGTCCCCACATATCTGGCCATGTTGTTCTTGTGACAAAGTATGTTGTTGCCTCAACAGGTAGGGACAGAAGCCCAGAACATCCCCCATCCCCTGCGGGAGGACCACCACCACCACAGAGCCAACCAGGCTCGCCGGCCGAACCGCCACCAGGAATGGCACTACATCCTGAAGGGCCCACATCACTCCACAGACCATCTGGCTCAGAGGGGACCCCAAGGGCTGAATCCACCCCACCCTTGGAAGGAGAGCTATCAAGTGGGGCCAATTCGGCACAGTGGTCCCCTCAGGACCCAACAAACGGCCAAGAAGGTGGGTGTACTGGCAATAGTATGCATATATACTGTGCACTTTATCTTTCTTGTTTTTTCCCCCTTAATTTGTATGTCGGGACCTTTGTTATGGGCTAACAAATACACATATGCTGATGTTATTACATATTAATCCCAGCCAAGCGGTGGACTGGGCAATAAGCCCCTCACCATCCCCACACCCCCAAATGGTGGCTCCACAGCCCCCTGGTAAGTGCAAACACACCTGCTATGTGTTCAAAACATGTTGCTGATGTTCTGTATCCTCTGTAGGTGGCCCATCCCTGCAGGACCTGGAGGTGGCCCATGATGAAGCGACTGTCAAACTCGCCCAATTACGCCACCTCATTGATGCATATAAACGGGCCCATCCCACCTCTGCCCCTCAAGATGCCCAGCCTCTTCTTCCTCATGTTTGATTTTTTTTTACAAAAATTTTACCCACGTTTCTGGGATTTTTGAAACAGACGTTTGAATTTTATGGACCATGTTGGTCAAGTGTTTTATGAATAAAAATGTGTTTTAAACCATGGACTCTTTTTCAGTGTTGTTTTGCATGTATGTATATGTTTAATATTTGTTACCCCTGTAACGGGGTTTTACCCCATAGCATTATTATGCAAGAAAGGTTGACACGATACCACAAGTACATATTGGTGTCCTCAAAAGTGATTATCTGTCCCTGGAAAGAGATGCATGTCCCAGTATATGGTGTACCACAAACGTATGGTGACAATGTCAGATTTATAGGGGTAAATAAGCATTGGGGACATATGTACGGGACCCAGGGACAGGCCTTTGTGGTGACACTGTATGGTGCCTGTGTGTGTTTTCCCCCATATACATGTATTTCATTACACATTCTGTACACACACATGGACAAGGGAATGTTAGGTGATCAATACATATGGGCCACATAACTGGAAACACACAAATATCTGTGCACACACATACTTTCAAGGCTCCAATATTATCCAGACCAAGAACCCAGGAGTGATTTTATTAGCCAACGCAGTAGCACAACACACAACATAAAAGCGCTATAAAATTCACTGTACAATTAATCGTCACGCGAGCGCTGTGTTTTGCCTTGTTGCCCACTCCAATGCGTCTAGCAATAACCCGCGACACATCACACGAGAGTTGACTAAAGCACCGAGCCAATACGCACATGCATGCTTACATTTAACGATGTGGCGCGCCGAACAAGGACACATTAATAATTGGTGTTTGTTTGCAACCAATCACACGTCTTCAAGGCGTCACACAACATAATGTTAACGCCTATCTCCGAAATGCGGTTCAAAATTACGCCCACATCGCTTATGTGGTGGCTCTGTGTGACGCAGAAGTGGCGACCAGCTACTTGATCGCCCCTGGGCCTTGGGCGGCGCTCAGGCAATTTCCGGTCAGGTAGACGCCCGAGCGTCCCCTGAGTTGTCGACCCGTGTAAATGGGCGTCGGCGACCTTGGGCGACACGCAAATACGTGCGCGCGCACGTGCGTTGCCTGTGGAATCGCCGGCGATATGTCCAGGTGTGACGGTACCCTTAGGCTCCTTTCACATCAGCGGTATATGCGATATGCGGTAGATCCGGCAGGTGGCGCCGCATCTGCCGGATCTGCTGCCTAACGGCCGACTTGCGGTCCAGTTCAGGCAAGCTCCATGTATTGTCTATGGGGCTTGCGGCCCGGTGCGGCAAGTGCGGTTCTGCCTGATGCAGCAGATCTGGCACTTACAGCCGCAGTAAAAACTCGTTGCAAGCGGCGGATTTTTTTTTTTCCGTTCGATTTTTTGGGAAAAGGCCTCAAGGCTGACTTCACACTACATTTTTGTTCCTGTTCGTGGGATCCCGTTTTTTGCAGGTCCCAGCGAACAGGAACGGACAGCACTGGACTGGCAACGCCGGATGCCATTTCTGTACCTTGGTCTGGTATCCGGACACAGAAAGAGCAGGGGGGAAACTGAGCCAGACAATTGCTGTCGGCACTGTCCACTTTCACAGTGTATCTATATACACTGCTAAAGTGAAATTAAGTGAATGGATGGTTAAAAATAATAAATTCTCAACTATCCGCTGACTCAAGTGTCCCGTGATGAATTTATGTCAGAAGGCAAAAGGACCTGTGCATCAGCTGACCGGGAAGGGGCAACCCGATCAACTAATAGGTCACATGACCGCATCAGTGCAGTTTTAAAGATTTATACCACGCTGATGTGGTCATGTGACCTATGAGCTAATTGGGTTGCCCCTTCCCGGTCAGCTGATGCACAGGTCCTTTTGCCTTCTGACATGAATTCATCGTGAGACACTGAGTCAGTGGATAGGTGAGAATTAGCAGTGTATATAGATACACTGTGAAAGTGAAATTACACACATGTACCACGAGTACAGAGCAGTGCTCTTGTTCTGAGCATGCTCTGTACCCTGGAACCGCATTCAGGAATTGATCCGATGTTTTATCAAATCCAGCTCCATAGGCCCCCATGTTAAGTGTTCCGGACCGCACCGGATTCGGTTCTGTCTTATTTTGTCACCGGATCCCAAATACGATGTAGTCTTAGTTTCTGGGACTGGTGAAAAACAGGACAAAAACAAATCCTGTACTTAATACCCAAAACCGGATGGCCAAATGTGGTGAATCCGGCATGGGAGGCAAAAACGATCCTGTTCTGTTTGTTTCAAAAACGAACAGAACAGGATCACAAAAACTGTATTGTGAAGCCAGCCTAAGCAGTACAGTAAGTGATACACTGCTAGAGTCAGCAGTGCTGACAAGATTCCCTTACAAAGGGAAGGTACATAGGAGAAAAAAAAAGGAGTAGCCTCATTATCAGAGTGATTAAATAAAGATGTATTTCAGCTACATAGAAAAAATGGTGTTATTACTACATTTTATTGCTTGAATGTGGAGACAGTACAGTTTTCCTATCATACCTGTATTATAGGGTTTGCTCACTACTAGTACACCCCCTTCTCAATTGCTATGTACCTCTTATAAAATAACAGTTTATATTCACATCTAGTGTCAGAAATGACGAGATTGGCTGCAGGGTTTATGTAACAATGTTATGAGAGCCCCGGGAGACCCAATCAGTTGCTGCTTCAATCTCATGACTTTAAATGAAGCTAGGGGCTGCTGCCAGGCACTGAATAACAGTATATGTTATTTTAGGACGAATATAGCAATTGGGAAATGGTTGTGCAAGTAGCGGGAAACCCCTTATATTTCCTCCAAGAGCTCTGCTTGCAGTAATTCAAAAGGAACCTTCACAATTTTCTAATGAAATAGCTGATGTTATGTTTAGCCATTATAGTTATTGGAGACAACCTTTTCAAGGGTACCCATCATTTCATATACAGAAGTTTGATTGTTGTGGGTCAAGGTATTCAGACACTACTTGAGCAAGGGACCAAAGGAGCAGAGCATCGTATCTATATAACCACAAGCTTTACACCACTTAATACTGATGGTTATGAACTATGTGCATCACATCTCCTGCCAAAGCTGATCTTAGGAATGCATATTTTATATAACAATTTGCTTACTTATTTCTATGTAAAAACTCTATGGCAGAATATGGATACTATATGAGGATACGCCCGTATAATCTTTTCTTCAGGTCTCACCTCTCCAGTTGCAAGTGCAACAAAGTTATCGACAGTCTTGGGAACAGTTTTGCCAAAAAGTCCAATGACTACACGTCCAACATCTTCATCTCCGATTTTGAGATCAAAGTACACCTTTAGGAGAGAAGGTCAAGAAAACAAAGTCAGCCTCACAAGTCATAGTTATCAGGAGGCGTGGAAGAAAACACTTGATATTGATCTAGATCTGACATTTACAGCCTACAATTTAGTCTACTGCGTGTTCGCTGTCAAATCCATTGTTGTAATACTTGGCAGATATGGGATGTATAGAACATAGTTACTCCCATATACTTATCTTAATCTGCTAATAACACCTGGCTCCTCATACAGCCTTAACCTTACGATTCGTTAATCCTTTAACTGGACAGTGCATTATGTTTCTGGTCTAGTAGAATACTAATCCTGAAAACAAAGCTGTTAATTAAAAAATATTGAATACAAATAAAAGGTCAAACCATTTACCTGCTAAACTACCTCTATTTATGAAAGCTTTACAAGAAATCAAATACCTGCTAATTATTATGTGGATGGAAACACAGGGAGCTATTGTTTAGGGCACAAGTGGGATCCCCTGCTCACTGTGATATTATATATTGCAATATCAATATCTGAGAACTCTTACACAGCGGTGGAAATAAGTAGAGAATGCGTCACCAATTTGGGAAGTAAATACATTTCGAAGGGTGCTGTTACTTATATCTGGTGAGAAATTCAAGGTAACAATCCATGCACAGGCAAAAAAAAAAATATCAAATCATAGACGTCAATATTGTGTATTAATGAGAAATGATACAGGGGAAAAAGTATTGAACACACTAAAATTTCTTAAAGGGAACCCGTCACCCCCTTTGGGCTTTTTAAACTGTGCCCACCAGCTTACCCATAATGTAAATGTGGTTCTTGTAATCCATCTATTTGCCCAGACGTGCCCCTCATACATCAGAAAATAACTTTTATTCTATCCAGCGCTGGTCTGCTATTAAGTCCGGGATGTTGGTATATGGTCCTGGTGGATTATGCCCCCGCTGCAAAACCCGCTCTGCAGTTTTTAAAATTGCAGCCCCCACCTGTAACCGGCGCATGAGTGACAGCCACACTCGTGCCTGCGCAGTGGAGCAAGTGTCTGTGCTTCATTAAAGATAATGCCGAAGTCTCGAGAGACGTCAACACTGTTCAATGGAGCACGGACACCCGCTTCACTGCGCAGGCAAGAGTGCGGCTGTCACTCATGTGCCTGTTACAGGTGGGGGCTGTAATTTTAAAAACTACAGAGCGGGTTTTGCAGCTAAGACATAATTCACCAGGACCATATACTAACACCCCAGACTTAATAGGAGGCCAGTGCTGGACACAATAAACGTTATTTTCTTAAGTATGAGGGGCACGTCTGGACACATAGATGGATTACAATAACCCCATTTACATTATGGTGGGCAGTGTTTAAAATGCCCAAAGAGGATGACAGGTTCCCTTTAAAAACTTTGTACAAAGGTCTTTGTTGGTGATGACAGCATGTCTTGTGTGTGAAGAAACTCATCGCATGCATTCCTCAGGTGTGATTTTTGCCCATTCCTCTACACTCACTCATCAAATCGTGAAGGCTCTGTGGGCTTCTATGAACTCTGAGCTTTAGTTGCTCCCATACATTTTCTATTGAATTAAGTTCAGGTGATTGGCTGGACCATTCTAGCAGCTTTATTTTCTCTCTCTAAAACCAATTGAGAGTTTCCTTGGCTGTATTTGGGGTCATGTATTATTGAAATGTCCACCCTTGTTTCATCTTCATCATTCTGGCAGATGGCAGAAAATTTGTTATCAAGAATGTGTCAATACTTTTGTCAATTCATCCTTCATTCAATTATATCAAAGTTTGCCAGCGCCATATGCTGAAACAGTTCCTTTCCATGATGTTCAAACCTCCAAACTTTCGTATGGTGTTTTGGTGGTGATATATATGCAGAGCCTTTTGGCCTTCAAACATGATGTGCATTATGGCATCCAAAGAGTTCAATATTGGTCTCATCAGACCTGACTACTCACCCAGTATTTCACAGGCTTGTCTAAAAATTGGTGAGCAAACATTACACACACTTGAACATGCTTTTGTTCAGCAGTGGAGTCTTGAGTGGTGAATGTACATACAGGCCATGTAGGCTTAGGACATTACTTGTTTCCTTTAAAACAACTGTACCTGCTGATTCTAGGACGTTCTGTAGCCCCCCACAGATGGTCCTTGGCTCCTGGACAAATCATTTGATAATTCTTCTCACTCCTCTGTCTGATATTTTGCGGGGAGCAAATGGTTGTGGCTAGTTTATTGTGAAATGTTTCCATTTCCTGATAATGGCACAAACAGTGCTCGCAAAATACACAAGGTGCATATGAAAGTGTAATATGTAATATCACAATTATACGCTAGAGAGGGACAATAAGCTAGATCAACAAAGTGCATGTGTCAATATATATAAAAAATAATATATATATATATAAAATAATATATACCTCCAGTGGAGTATCTCTAGTTGCATTGTCTGCAGTCATAGGATAGGAACAACCCTGCTACAGTTTGCAGACTATATTTTGATATCAAATCTTCCTTTTCTTGGAAAGCAGAACTGAAGCATTGAGTTCCCTGCAGCCCGCCTAATTCTTAATGAGCTGCTGAGAGCAATAGGATTGATCATGTATAAAAGTTGTCATTCATGTGATAGGAACTGTGAGATGTTTTCCGAATCAGACACCCCTTCCCAGGCTGCATGTCATGTCCCCCCAGCTCAGCTATTATAACAGTACAATGTGCACTTTGAAATAGATAATAAACGAGGCTTCAGGATTGGAGGTGAAGCTGTGACTGATAACACAGTCCTATTCATTCAATGAGGTGCAATACCAGACACAGCCCATGGACATGGGTGGCACTGTGTTCTTAGAGAGAATAGAACGAGCTCTCTTATCCTGGAATACACTATACCTTTATCCCACTGATACGATCAGAGACCACTATGTGTTTTTACTACTCTGAGGATGCAGGGCTTGATGAGGTGAGAAACGCAGATCAGTAAATGATTCTATGTGATTGGAAATCAACTGCATAGCATTGAATTGTAGAAGCCCTCCAATGTAATGGAGCACACCAATAAAAAATAGTGGGGCACAGATATTTACATTAAAGGGGTGACAAGATGACTAAACGGTCAGGCCATATTCTTCACAAGTAACTATGGTAAATCCCCTATGAATAACGACTGGACCAAGGTCTATGATTAGTTTGACTCTATTCTGCCTGCATAAAATGAAGTCCTGAACACTGCCAGCTGTAGTAATATGAAGATACATTGAGATTCCACTCTGGTGCACCATCACATATGCTTTCTGTAGACTTCATTGCTGAGCCAGCACTTCAGGCAATTTAGGGAATGTTCACGATGAGTTTGGAATTCAATCCACCTCATAAAACACTAAGGCCCAGTGCCGATACTGCATCTTTTGCACTGTTTTTGTGCCCCCTTTTGTCACAGAACTGCATGTCTATCCTTACCCCAGCAAAGTCTATGACAATTCTTGTGTTGTGCCCATGAGGCTTATGTTTTCCTTGCAGTTTAGGTGAAGATTGTGGTCAAGACAA
The DNA here is from genome assembly GCA_033576535.1 of Allobates femoralis. Lineage (NCBI taxonomy): Eukaryota > Metazoa > Chordata > Amphibia > Anura > Aromobatidae > Allobates > Allobates femoralis. Next base: position 210,946,606 of record JARQOC010000004.1, read on the forward strand.
AAGAATGAGCTGTTCATTGTTTGCTTTGTTTTGTAGCCCTTCCAGCCATGGACTACACGAACAAACGCATGACCACAGCCTGCACCAAAACACATGCGTTTTGTGGTGCGTTTTCCTGCCATAGGGTGCAGTTTTGCAGCGTTTTTGCTGCAGAAAATTTCAGCACCAAAAAAGCAGTGTTAGCACATAGCCTACATAGTAGAGTTTTTATGTGTCTACATGTGTCCTCTGGCAAGACATTAATTACAGCACCAGGCAGGGCTGAGTTGTCGGAGTCAGTGTCCATTTTTGTGGAGTCAGACTCAGGGAAATTGAGGATTCGGGAATCATATGTTTTACTTACTGACTCCACAGCCCTGACTCCAGGCTAACTTTAAATCAGTACACTTAAAAATGTAAACGGCGGTTACATTTTTATTTCATAATAACGTAGGGCAAGTGATAATAAACTTTTCAAATATACTTCATAAGTGAAATCTGGAAGAAAACATTTCAAAAACCTTCCTGAAGATGTCCACACTAGGCTGTTTCTAAACCTGTCATATGCTTGTTGTCAGGGAAATCTGTCTTCAGCTCCACACACTGAATACAGCCATATGAGGAGAGCCTACACAGTGTGCCAAAGCTGATCAGTTTATCTGCAGGTTACCTCATCCAGCTGTCAGGAGACAGCTCCTATGATCTTACATGACTCCTCTACATTAACATCACTGTGCAATCAGCTGAGGAGCTGTGTGGAGGCCATCAACTGATAACAGCAGAAGGAATGGAGAGGAGTCGGATAAGATCACAGCAGCTATGTGCTGACAGCCTGAGCTCAGCACTGTCCCTGCCTGAGGTAACCTGAGACTCTGATGAGCTGTAATGTGAATGCTGTTTAGGCCACCCCCCCCCCTCCTTATATGGCTGCATCCAGTGTGAGGAGCTGAAGGAAGATTTCCTTGACAACCAACATATGTCAAGTTTAGAAACAGCCTAGTGGGGACATCATAGTAACAGTTTTTAAGGTTGAATCTAGTTCACGACATAATGACATAGCCTAACATGTTCATCCAGAGGAAGGCAAAAAACAAACAAACATGTGGCAAACAATAAGCTCCACATTGGTAAAGGGGAAAAAAAAAATCCTTCCTAACTCCACATTCGGCAATCAGACTTGTTCCCTGGATCAACGCCCCATCAAATAATCTAGTATATAACACCTGTAATATTATATTTTTCAGGAAACGCAACTAGGCCTTTCTTAAATGTTAAACCATTAAAACATCACACGGCTGAGAGTTCCATAGTTTCACTGCTCTTACAGTAAAGAATCCACGCCTGTGGAGTAAAGAATTTGCGTCTGTCAAAGGTATTTGAAAGGTTTTCTTCAAAATTTCACTTCTGAAGTATATTTGAAAGTTTATTATAATCACTTGCTCTACATTATTATTCAATAAAAATTTTAAGCAGTGGTTACACTTTAAGGACTCACTATAACAAAAAAAAAATCCACAGAAGTGGATAGCCCCTCTTGATTTAGGAGTAGAGTCCACCACATTGTTCTTATGCAGCTAAAGCCAATATACATATGAACAACCTACCATGCCTATTAGGATAGAGGCACACGTGTAAGGCATCTGATGCAGTAGCATCGGATGTGTTATGCTAATGACCCTCGCCTAAGGCTCTGGTGCGAGTGTCAGCCAAGTGTCATGCAACTGTGATCCAATCCGGCGATCGAATCACAGCTACGGAGGAGAGGGATTAATCTCTACTTCACTAACACACTACTAGTGCCCTCATTATACAGCACTTAATATAGCCAGCTCCAGCTAATATATACCGTATATAACATGCATATATTCTCTTATACTGGCATACAGTTACTTAAAACCAGTGTATTTACCACTTGGTTATTTAGATATATCAATATACTCGATTATATCTTGTATAACACTCCTTGCTTTATGCCGCTATATTCTTATAGTTAGTTATGCAGATTTGTAGCCAAGTTATAGGCATATTACTGTATATGGAATTTATTCCTGTGTAGCGCATAATTCACTAACAGGAATATAGTTGGGGTTTAAATCTACTCTTCCTTATATTCATAACTATCTGATTGGGACCAATGCATTTAATTTAATAAATATATTTTATTACATTATTTTAAATATTGTACATTTAAATTTATATTTTAAATTGATCCACACACCTTTCCCCCACTCTTTCCCTCCCTAATTGTATTTATATGTACCAGTAAGTCAGGCATTGTAGCTATGTGGAAGAAGCCCAGACTTGCCAGACCTTTTGGTGCAGTGTGAGGTTTCCTGAATTTGCCTGCAGACACAGATCATCCATCTGTGTACACCACCATGACGACATGCCAGACAGGGAACACAGGATAATGGTCATTCAGAATCCTTAAGGTACCGTCACATGCGGCAATATTGCTAGGCAATTTACTGGCAACTTACTGGTTGCAGTGAAATCATTGACACATTGTTCCATTCTGTGGCTGTGTACAAAATAGAACAATGTGTCCATGATTTCACTGCAACCAGATAGATATATGTTAGGCGGCCGTCACACGGAACGATTTCTTGCCGATATCGTTTAAGCGATCTCCTTTTTGATCGCTTAAGCGATATCGGGCAAGAAATCGTTGCATGTAATCAAGCGATTTACGATGGTAAATCGCTTGATCGTGACATCGCAGATATGAGCTCCGGTTCTCAGATCTAGCGATGAACGATTTGACTATCTGTCTCATCGTGGTGTATAACACCACGATGAACGATCTCCAGCAGCAGAGCCTATGCTGGGAGATGGTAACTATGGTACACGTCGGGTAACTAAGCGACGCACGGCGCCTAGTTACCCGATGTGTACCATAGTTACCAGCGAGATTGCGGCTCCGCATCGCTGGTGAGTCTGTCTGTGTGACATCTCACCAGCGATGTGAGCGATATTGTAAGCGATTGCGCGTGCACGTGATCGCTTACAATATCGCTATAGATATCTCAGCGTGTGACGGCCGCCTTACACACACACTTACATCAGCCTCTTTCCGCTAACTAGGACGGTCTTTAAATTTACTTTGCAGCAAACTGACTATTGTGTTTATCAATAGATGGTATCAACTGGTCATTATACATGTAACCAAGAGAACACCAGCTTATGCACCATACAGAGCAGGTTGAAACACCGTTCAATCACACATGTGCTGACCGTACCCACTACACACTGATGAATGGGGGATGATGGATTTCACTAAAGCTTGAGATCTTTATATGCAACAACTTTACCTGAAGTCAATGATTCTATCCACCTAATTATATAGCAGATGTTTATGGGTTAACCATCACCAGCAGAGATGATACTACTTTACTGCAAGTATTCATATAGCTCTTAAAGGGAACCTGCCAGGTCATATTCATATCAGCCTTCCTCAATGTCTTGTTAGTGATGCAGTGTGGGATTCTCAAAGAAAAGCTCCCAGTATTTATCTATAAAATACACATGTTGGCATTAGGTGATGGCCTCACATAACCTCCATCAGTCATCAGGGCTTGGACCACGGCGTGTCAGTCACTGTTCCTCATGCCCATAGCCGTCTGCTGTCACTAGCCTGCCCACAGCAGTCTCTTGGTAAATCCTGTGTCCTGCACATCCCCAGCTTCATCCAGATGTGCTCATGCTCCAGAGTCTGCACACACAGAGGGAATGAAGCTGTGGATGGACCCCAGACTGAGTGCGCGTGCCTAGGGAGCCCATGGCCAGGACACAGGCTTCATTGCAGTGAGGTCAGGCCAGGGACAGCAATCAGACTGCTATGGGGGTGCAGAATCTAAAGGGAGAACATGACTACCTGCAACAGAAAAAGTCTACCATATGAAGCCTTCACCGAATGCTAACTAACATATCTGATAGATAAACACTGGGAGCATCCCACACTGCATCTCTAACAAGACACCGGGGGCATCCCACACTGCATCTCTAACAAGACACCGGGGGCATCCCACACTGCATCTCTAACAAGACACCGGGGGCATCCCACACTGCATCACTAAAAAGACACCGGGGGGCATCCCACACTGCATCACTAAGGAGACCCCGGGGGGCATCCCACACTGCATCACTAAGGAGACCCCGGGGGCATCCACACTGCATCACTAACGAGACCCCGGGGGCATCCCACACTGCATCACTAACGAGACCCCGGAGGCATCCCACACTGCATCACTAACGAGACACCGGGGGCATCCCACACTGCATCACTAACGAGACCCCGGGGGCATCCCACACTGCATCACTAACGAGACCCCGGGGGCATCCCACACTGCATCACTAACGAGACCCCGGGGGCATCCCACACTGCATCACTAACGAGACCCCGGGGGCATCCCACACTGCATCACTAACGAGACACCGGGGGCATCCCACACTGCATCACTAACGAGACACCGGGGGCATCCCACACTGCATCACTAACGAGACCCCGGGGGCATCCCACACTGCATCACTAAGGAGACCCCGGGGGCATCCCACACTGCATCACTAACGAGACACCGGGGGCAGTGCAACACTGCATCACTAACGAGACACCGGGGGCAGTGCAACACTGCATCACTAACGAGACACCGGGGGCAGTGCAACACTGGAAACAGGACAGGTCCACTTAAATTAAAGGAAAGCAGCTCACAGACATCACGTGTGCAGCATGTCTCACAGCCGTGTATACATACATATACATTATATATAGATATATACATCACATGACACTTACACACAGTTCCTGCTGCAGGCTCAGCACACAGGACGTGTATAACATACATATATAAGATTATATACCAGGCTCACATGACCTTACACACACAGCCAGTGTATACATATATATACATTACACACAGTTCCCGCTGCAGGCTCAGCACACAGGCCGGGGCAGGCAGTGTCTGCTCTCCCTCATTACCTTCACGGTGACCTTGGGGCCCTTCTTCTTCTCATCAGCCTCGGAGCCCCCGGGGAAGAGCAGGAAGATGACGGAGCCCGCGATCAGGGCGACAACGAACAGCAGCTTCATGTTTCTCTCCAGCAGCCGAAGCATCAAAGAGGAGAGCAGGCCGCGGAGAGGGAGAAAAATGGGCTCCAGCCGGTGTGACGTCAGCGTGACCGGAGCGTACCACCGAGCGCCCAGAGGAGGGGTGTGCAGTGTGGGAATGCAGCGCTCACGGTGATGACTTCTGGAGGGGATAGAACGTTCAGGGACTCTCTCTCGGTGTACACAGACAGATTAGTAGTCTGAGAACATCACCACAGGTTTAGCCACTTTACCGTACTATAACTAATGACTTCATACTACATTATTCTTTACTTTTATCATAGAGTCACTATTGTTCCATCACTTCTGACGTGTCTTTTCACCTCCCTCTAGCATTACCAACAGAATTAGAATAGGACGAGACCATATTTCTGTCCCCCCCTTTGATGGCTCCAGCGTTGTGCCACGTTACGATTTTATAATTGGGTGTCAAAGCAGCCAATCAGAGGCGGACATGCCAGACAACCCAGCCAATAGAACAGGACACCGTACAAGTGGGCGGGGCGTGTGAAGCATCACCCCAGGTTATAGCATTCTAGTGTGTCTGGACAGCTGCAGCGCGGCTCTCAGTGCTGTGTGGACGGGGCATATCAAGCCTTATTACAGGGGGGGGACTGCAGTCCGCTCAGAGCTGCAGGAGGTAGGAGCAGAGACCCCGATTCCAGCAATGTCACGGCTTAATGGAGTTTTTTTTTATCTATATAAGATCCCTCATAGGGCCGGACTGGGACCAAAAAGCAGCCCTGGAAAACGAGCCCCAGCAGCCCACACACTATATCACCCATCAGCCCCGATCAGTGAAGTTTGCTTTTACGTTGTCATGGCCTCATTTCTTAAAGGAGTTATCTGAAGGGTCACATGTGAATGGTGCAGCAGAGGGAAATCAACCGCAGCTCCATTCACATGGTGATCTTCAAAGCCACATTTCTCAGGATTGTGGGGTCCCAGCGATCAGATCCATAGTGATGGGAAAGTCGTCACCTGTACAGAAGAGAAGTGATGACTCCATATTGGGGATAATTAATTTAAACAACAGTTATATGCTGAAAATCAAAGTCCAATACCACCTCTGACAAAAGGACAAGTGGTACTGTGCAGTGTATATATATATACAGAATAATACAGATACTGAGGATTACACCCAGTATACAGCACAGGAGAAGTGGTACTGTGCAGAGTATATATACAGAATAATACAGATACTGAGGATTACACCCAGTATACAGGACAGGAGAAGTGGTACTGTGCAGTGTATATATACAGAATAATACAGATACTGAGGATTACACTCTGTATACCGGACAGGAGAAGTGGTACTGTGCAGTGTATATATACAGAATAATACAGATACTGAGGATTACACCCAGTATACCGGACAGGAGAAGTGGTACTATGCAGTGTATATATACAGAATAATACAGATACTGAGGATTACACCCAGTATACAGGACAGGAGAAGTGGTACTGTGCAGTGTATATATACAGAATAATACAGATACTGAGGATTACACCCAGTATACAGGACAGGAGAAGTGGTACTATGCAGTGTATATATATATACAGAATAATACAGATACTGAGGATTACACCCAGTATACAGGACAGGAGAAGTGGTACTGTGCAGTGTATATATACAGAATAATACAAATACTGAGGATTACACCCAGTATACAGCACAGGAGAAGTGTTACTGTGCAGTGTATATATACAGAATAATACAGATACTGACGATTACACCAAGTATACAGGACAGGAGAAGTGGTGCTGTGCAGTGTATATATACAGAATAATACAAATACTGAGGATTACACCCAGTATACAGGACAGGAGAAGTGGTACTGTGCAGTGTATATATACAGAATAATACAGATACTGACGATTACACCAAGTATACAGGACAGGAGAAGTGGTGCTGTGCAGTGTATATATACACAGAATAATACAGATACTGAAGATTACACCCAGTATACAGGACAGGAGAAGTGGTACTGTGCAGTGTATATATACAGAATAATACAGATACTGAGGATTACACCCAGTATACAGGACAGGAGAAGTGGTACTGTGCAGTGTATATATACAGAATAATACAGATACTGAGGATTACACCCAGTATACAGCACAGGAGAAGTGGTACTGTGCAGTGTATATATACAGAATAATACAGATACTGAAGATTACACCCAGTATACAGGACAGGAGAAGTGGTACTGTGCAGTGTATATATACAGAATAATACAGATACTGAGGATTACACCCAGTATACAGCACAGGAGAAGTGGTACTGTGCAGTGTATATATACAGAATAATACAGATACTGAAGATTACACCCAGTATACAGGACAGGAGAAGTGGTACTGTGCAGTGTATATATACAGAATAATACAGATACTGAGGATTACACCCAGTATACAGCACAGGAGAAGTGGTACTGTGCAGTGTATATATACAGAATAATATGATACTGAGGATTACACTCTGTATACAGGACAAGAGAAGTGGTACTGTGCAGTGTATATACTGAGGATTACACCCAGTATACAGGACAGGAGAAGTGGTACTGTGCAGTGTATATATACAGAATAATACAGATACTGAGGATTACACTCTGTATACCTGACAGGAGAAGTGGTACTGTGCAGTGTATATATACAGAATAATACAGATACTGAGAATTACACCCAGTATACAGGACAGGAGAAGTGGTACTGTGCAGTGTATATATACAGAATAATATGATACTGAGGATTACACTCTGTATACAGGACAAGAGAAGTGGTACTGTGCAGTGTATATACTGAGGATTACACCCAGTATACAGGACAGGAGAAGTGGTACTGTGCAGTGTATATATACAGAATAATACAGATACTGAGGATTACACTCTGTATACCTGACAGGAGAAGTGGTACTGTGCAGTGTATATATACAGAATAATACAGATACTGAGAATTACACCCAGTATACAGGACAGGAGAAGTGGTACTGTGCAGTGCATATATAGAGAATAATACAGATACTGAGGATTACACCCAGTATACAGGACAGGAGAAGTGGTACTGTGCAGTGTATATATACAGAATAATACAGATACTGAGGATTACACTCTGTATACCGGACAGGAGAAGTGGTGCTGTGCAGTGTATATATACAGAATAATATGATACTGAGGATTACACTCTGTATACAGGACAAGAGAAGTGGTACTGTGCAGTGTATATATACAGAATAATACAGATACTGAGGATTACACCCAGTATACAGGACAGGAGAGGTGGTGTTGTGCAGTGTATATATACAGAATACAGATACTGAGGATTACACCCAGTATACAGGACAGGAGAAGTGGTACTGTGCAGTGTATATATACAGAATAATACAGATACTGAGGATTACACCCAGTATACAGGACAGGAGAAGTGGTACTGTACAGTGTATATACAGAATAATACAGATACTGAGGATTAAAGCCAGTATACAGGACAGGAGAAGTGGTACTGTACAGTGTATATATAGAATAATACAGATACTGAGGATTACACCCAGTATACAGGACAGAAGTGGTACTGTGCAGTGTATATATACAGAATAATACAGATACTGAGGATTACACCCAGTATACAGGACAGGAGAAGTGGTGCTGTGCAGTGTATATATACAGAATAATACAGATACTGAGGATTACACCCCGTATAGAGGACAGGAGAAGTGGTACTGTGCAGTGTATATATACAGAATAATACAGACACTGAGGATTGCACCCAGTATACAGGACAGGAGAAGTGGTACTGTGCAGTGTCCACCACACACATCCAGATATACACACATACAGTATGGGCCTTGTCATATCTGCGTTTTGGCTGTGTTTGGCTTCATTTGTGGTTGTATGTGTTTTTACCCCTAAAAACACATTTCAAAACGCACCCATAGGGTTTAATGCAAAACACGTGCTTTTGCAAGCGCAACCAAAAGCGTGGGCTGCAACGCTTCGGGCTGCATTTGCAAAAACACATGCGTTTTGCATTAAATGAAGCCAAACACAGCCAAAACGCAGATGTGAACTGGGCCTATATTATATATATATGCACATACATTCATATGGCACACACACATCCACTTGTGCACACATACATTATATATACGCACACATCCGTATGTACACACACAGTATATGTGTATATGCAGACATCCATTTGTACACGCATATACATTATATATATTTTTATATATACATATACACATCCATATGTACACACACATCCATATATATATACACACATCCATATGTACACAGACACATGTATACACACTGACATGTACACACAGACATGTACACACACACATCCATCCATATGTACACACACATCCATGTATACACACATCCATGTATACACACATACATCCACACACACATCCATATGTACACACACATCAATGTATGCACACACACACATCCATATGTACACACACATCAATGTATGCACACACACACATCCATATGTACACACAGACACATCCACATGTACACACACTTCCATATGTACACACAGACACACATCCATGTATACACACACATCCACATGTACACACACACACACATCCATATGTACACACACATCCACAAGTACACACATACATCTACATGTACACACAGACACACATCCATATTTACACACATATCCATGTATACACACACATCCATATGTACACAATCATACAGTACATACACACACTTACAGTACACACACATATACATGGAGGGATATACATAGTCTTAGAGTGCTGCTCTGCTGCCTGAGTCACAATTACCATCCAGGACAGGACTTTGCTCTGCGGTCCGTCGCTCTGTCGGTGGCATTCATGGAAGTTGCTTGACAGGTCACAGATCTGGGGGGGAGGGGGGCAGAGAAAGTTCAAACAACTGCCATAAATCCCTGTGCCTCAGATGGCAGCCACCATACAAAGTCCAGACATCTCACTGCAGAAACCTCCAGGCCGGAGGCATAATACTCCTTCTTACCTCCCAGGATGAAGGAGCTCAGCAGACGCAGGAGATGAAGCCAGAGGACGTGCCCGGTACCAGCTGACAGTGCAGGTACTGCATTGCCCCAGGCCCCTGGTCAGCAGGGTGTACAGAAGCTTCAGGGAGGCGTCAATCAGCTGGAGCGCTGCTGAGGAGTGGAGGAGCAGTCATACTCCTCCTCCAAGAACTGGCTGCAGGAACCCAGCCGGAAGCTCCACACCGGAAACGTGGCTGTGGCTACTGTGCAGCTCCCTGGCTGTGCCCGGCCGGCGGCCGCAGAAAGACAGAAAGGGGCCGCAGGCGACCTCTTAATGGTAATGAGCGGCCGCAACGGCCCAATTCCCCTTCAGCCCACCGGGAAAACTCCCGGTATGCCCTATGGCCAGTCTGGGCCTGATCCCTCATCATTAGGGGAGTGAGCCTGCCACCCTGTAGTCCTCTATGAGCTCTGTATGACTCCACCCCCAGCACTGATTGGCAGCTTTGTGAGGTGTAGGCGGAGTTATACAGAGAACTGGAGAGGGTAGTCGAGTTTAGGCTGTGTTCACACATTGTGTATTTTGCTGCGCTTTTTTGCGTGCGCTTTTCAAAATGCGCAATGTGCCTTGTGTCTGCAGGCAAAGTGAATGGGAAATTCTCTTTGCTGTTAAGACAGTGCGTACAAATACACAGCGATTTTATGGGAGAAAGCGCCTGCGTAAAAAGAACGACCCTGTCAATTCTCCCATATTGTGCCCTTTCCCGATGGAATTATGTATCTCCATTCAGACGATGTGTAATTTCAGCGGGAATATGCCGGCACTGATGTCACAGAGGGGAGGAAGAATCCTGGTCCTCCTCCCCTGTGTGACATCTGTCACAGCCCCCCATTGATTTCGCAGTGTATTATACACTGCAAAATCAAATGTAAAAGGAAGTCAAATGTATTAAAAATAATAAAGATTTTTATACTTACCGTCCGCCGGGTGTTCGGGAGCCAGGAGATCTTAAGCAGGTGTCGACCTGCAAGGGCCTGTAAATGCTGATTTGCCCGCTCACAATCACGTGATATGTGACGTCCTATGACGTACATATCACATGACCGCAAGCAACCAGTCACAGCGCCCGATGTCATTATGACATCATGCAAGGTCCTAGCAGGTCGATTCCTGCTCCCGGCTCCAGAACACTTGGCGGAGGGCAAGTATAACAATCTTTATTATTTTTAATACATTTGGCTGAATTTTACATTTAATTTTGCAGTGTATACACTGCGAAATCAAATGGGGCTGTGACAGATGTCACAGAGGGGAGGAGGAACAGTGACATCAGCGCCGGTGTATTCCCGCTGGAATTACGCATCGTCTGAACGAGGATTCTTCCTCCCCTCTGTCACTTCACTGAAGAAGTAGACCGATAAAAACACACGGTGCGTGAATGCACCGCATTTTTTTTACGGGACTTTTTTGCACGGGTCAAAACACTGAAAAAAAGCACAATAAAATCACTATGTGTGAACACAGCCTTAAAGGGAAGGTGCCGCATTTTTTTTTTGTATTAAAAATAATTGCTTATTTGAACAATTATCTTTAATACAAAATTCAATGATTTAACTTTAATATTTTTTTTGTTATTAACTTTTTTTGCAGCCACTGGGGGCTGCCATCTTGCTTTGCAGAAGTGGAAGATTCTGTTGAACGACACTTCCACTTCTGCAGTTACGGCAGCCCTGGACATAGGGAACAACGGTCGGACGCTGACCCTATACTTTGTATTGAGCTGCCGTCCTGCAGTGACCTGGGCACGCCCCTGGGCTGTCCAGATCACTGCAGAGGGAGGAGATCGGCGCCATGTTTGTGGAGCTCACAGTGTCTGCTGTGAGCTCCACACTTTCCCCCTATAACCGCTCGGCTCAGCGTGAACAGATCGGTTATAGGAGACAGAGGACGGGATGCAGCGGGGAGAAAGGAGCAGAGCGGTCATCGGAGGACCGAGGTGAGGTACGTATCGGCGGGGAGCGCTGATCAGCGATACTATCGCCGCTCCCCGCCAGCCTGCAGTGTTCAGGGCACAGGAGTGTGATCATCACACTACTGTGCCTTGAACTTGGGGTGGGGGCAACGGCACACAGGGGGCAGAGAGCATGTAAAGGGTGAGACACAGGGGGCAGAGAAGACATGGGGTGAGACACAGGGGGCAGAGAGCACATGGGGTGAGACACAGGGGGCAGAGAGCACATGGGGTGAGACACAGGGGGCAGCGAGCACATGGGGTGAGACACGGGGCAGAGAGCACATGGGGTGAGACACAGGGGCAGAGAGCACATGGGGTGAGACACAGGGGCAGAGAGCACATGGGGTGAGACACGGGGCAGAGAGCACATGGGGTGAGACACAGGGGCAGAGAGCACATGGGGTGAGACACAGGGGGCAGAGAGCACATGGGGTGAGACACAGGGGGCAGAGAGCACATGGGGTGAGACACAGGGGGCAGAGAGCACATGGGGTGAGACACAGGGGGCAGACAGCATATAAAAGATGAGACACAGGGGGCCAGACGGCAGATGGGGTGAGACCGGGCACAGGGGGATAGAGAGCACACATGGGGAGAGAGACCACATGGGGAGACAGTCACCTCCAGAGCTGCATCACTATTCTGCTGCTACATCATGTCTTATCCTCGAGTCACCTCCAGAGCTGCGGTCACTATTCTGTGACATCATGTAACAGAATACTAACTGCCGCTCTGGAGGTGACTGGAGAATATGACATCTTGTCTTATCCTCCAGTCACCTCTAGAGCTGCAGTAGTTATTCTGCCTTTACATTGTCTTATCCTCCAGTCACCTCCAGAGCTGCGGTCACTATTCTGTGACATCATGTAACTGAATAGTGAGTCACCTCCTCCAGAGCTGCCGCTCACTATTCTGCTGTTACATCATGTCATATCCTCCAGTCACCTCCAGAGCTGCACTGACTATTTTGAGAGCGGATATAAGAAACACACATGGGGGGAAAGAGACATACAGTGGGAGAGTGGACATAAGAAGAGACACGGGGGGAAGAGACATGCAGGGAGAGAGCAAGTATGGGAAAACACGCTGGGGGGAGAGCGAGAGAGACACTCTGGGGGGAGAGCGAGAGAGACACGCTGGGGGGAGAGCGAGAGAGACACACTGGGGGGAGAGCGAGAGAGACACGCTGGGGGGAGAGCGAGAGAGACACACTGGGGGGAGAGCGAGAGACACGCTGGGGGGAGAGCGAGAGAGACACCCTGAGTGGGAGAGACACACTGTGGGGAGAGAGCGGGATAGAACGAGAGCACGCTGGGGAGAGAGAGAGTGCAGAAGCGCCCGATGGGGGGGGGGGGGGGGGAAGAGTGTGAAGGAGTGCCCAATGGAGAGAGAGTGAAGGAGCGCCCGATGGGGAGACAGAGAGTGAAGGAGCGCCCGATGGGGCGGGGGAGAGAGAGTGAAGGAACGCCCAATGGGGAGAGAGAGAGTGAAGGAGCGTCCGATGGGGAGACAGAGAGTGAAGGAGCGCCCGATGGGGCGGGGGAGAGAGAGAGTGAAGGAGCGTCCGATGGGGGGAGAGAGAGAGTGAAGGAGCATCCAATGGGGAGAGAGTGAGTGAAGGAGCATCCAATGGGGAGAGAGAGAGCGAGTAAAGGAGCATCCAATGGGGAGAGAGAGAGCGAGTGAAGGAGCGCCCGATGGGGAGAGAGAGAGCGAGAGAAGAAGCATCCAATGGGGAGAGAGAGAGCGAGTGAAGGAGCGCCTGATGGGGAGAGAGTGTGAAGGAGCGCCCAATGGGGAGAGAGAGAGAGTGAAGGAGCGCCCGATGGGGAGAGAGAGAGCGAAGGAGCGCCCGATGGGGAGAGAGTGAAGGAGCGCCCAATGGGGGAGAGAGAGTGAAGAAGCGCCCAATGGGGAGAGAGAGAGAGAGTGAAGAAGCGCCCAATGGGGGGAGAGAGAGTGTGAAGGAGCGCCCGATGGGGAGAGAGAGAGAGTGAAGGAGCGCCCGATGGGGAGAGAGGGAGAGTGAAGGAGCGCCCGATGGGGAGAGAGGGAGAGTGAAGGAGCGCCCGATGGGGAGAGAGAGAGAGTGAAGGAGTGCCCGATTGGGAGAGAGCGAAGGAGAGCCCGATGGGGAGAGAGAGAGTGAAGGAGAGCCCGATGGGGGGGAGAGAGAGAGTGAAGGAGCGCCCGATGGAGAGAGAGAGAGTGAAGGAGCGCCCGATGGGGAGAGAGAGTGTGAAGGAGCGCCCAATGGGGAGAGAGAGAGAGAGTGAAGAAGCGCCCGATGGGGGGAGAGTGTGAAGGAGCGCCCGATGGGGGGGGGGAGAGAGAGTGAAGGAGCGCCCGATGGGGAGTGAGAGAGAGTGAAGGAGCGCCCGATGGGGAGAGAGCGCCCGATGGGGAGAGTGAAGGAGCGCCCGATTGTGAGAGAGTGAAGGAGAGCCCGATGGGGAGAGAGAGTGTGAAGGAGAGCCCGATGGGGAGAGAGAGAGTGAAGGAGCGCCCGATGGGGAGAGAGAGTGAAGAAGCGCCCAATGGGGGGAGAGAGAGTGTGAAGGAGCGCCCGATGGGGAGAGAGAGTGAAGAAGCGCCCAATGGGGAGAGAGAGAGAGTGAAGAAGCGCCCGATGGGGGGAGAGAGAGTGTGAAGGAGCGCCCGATGGGGAGAGAGAGTGAAGGAGCGCCCGATGGGGAGAGAGAGAGAGTGAAGGAGCGCCCGATGGGGAGAGAGAGAGAGTGAAGGAGCGCCCGATGGGGAGAGAGAGAGAGTGAAGGAGCGCCCGATGGGGAGAGAGAGTGAAGGAGCGCCCGATTGTGAGAGAGAGTGTGAAGGAGAGCCCGATGGGGAGAGAGAGAGGAGTGAAGGAGTGCCCGATGGGAGGGGAGAGAAAGAGTGAAGGAGCGCCCGATAAGGAGAGAGAGAGTGAAGGAGCGCCCGATGGGGAGAGAGAGAGTGAAGGAGTGCCCGATGGGGGTGAGGGAGAGAGTGAAGGAGCGCCCGATGGAGAGAGAGAGTGAAGGAGCACCCGAGGGGGAGAGAGAGACTACATATGGGGAGAGAGACCAGGGGGAGAGTGCATATGGGGAGAGAGACACGTAGGGGGATGGAGAGTGCATATGGGGAGAGACACGCAGGGGGATGGATATAGCACAATTGGGGAGAGAGATAGTCACCTCCAGAGCTGCAGTCACTATTCTGCTGTTACATCGTGACTTATCCTTCAGTCACCTCTAGAGCTTCAGTCACTATCCTGCTGTTATATGTCACTGGTACCTAATCCATAAAATGAGATGTCACATGACTGGCGATCCTTTACGTTTGCATCAACAGTGAAAATACAAATTACTAAATAAAACTGAAACATTATCTATTATATAATCACGAATGCAGCGAGTGCCCCTTTTGAGACCGCACTCGCTGCGAGTCAGCGTGGTCATGTGGATACGAACGAAGCATTGGCCGCGCAGCGGCCATTGCGAGTCGCTCTAAGGCGACTCGCTATGCCCGCGCAGCGGGCATGGCGAGTCGCCTTAGCAGCGCGAAGCATTGGCCGCGAAGCGGCCATTGCGAGTCAGAGACTCGCTCTGCTAGAATCCCGATGCATTGTGCATCGGGCACCCATCTAGTATACAAAATAAATAGTAACAACACAAGGACCATATTCAGTCCAGGCCTGGGCTGCAAAACTAACACTAGTATCAGACCTTGTTGTGTTAGGATCTGCATGTAGTTGTGTGTTGGTACCACTTTGCGTCAACAAGAAAATGGCTCCTTACAGTGAAAGACCCTAAACTTCATTGTCTCTTATCTGTTTGTTAACACCCAGAAGGGGAGGGGGGGAGGAGACATCACACACTTGGAGCAGATCCAGCCCAGATTTTCAGCAGTCGTAATGCATGCCTGCTGTACACTAGGTTTTCATGGCAGATTTTCAGCAGCTGCTCCCCCTAGTGTTTCAAAGTGGAACATATCAAACTTTTTATATTATTTTTCATATTTTACTCCATTAAAAAAATATGACAATATTGTAAAAACAAATCAAAACATTAATACTTTACATTTTTGCAATTGTTGAAATTTCTCTTTTTTTGATGGCACCTTCCCTTTAATCATAACTGCAGAAGAGTAAACCATGAATCACTGGAATCCGGGTCTCTGTCTCTACATCACACTGCTCTCAGGGGAGAAAAAACCTGCTGACAGATTCCCTTAGGGATTGTCCACTACATATACAACTCCTGGGTGTCTGTCATGTCCTCACACATAATTAACCTGCGGATCTAGCCTAAGGCCCCCTTCACACTGCGTCTTTGGGGAATCCATGTCTATGCGTTTTAAAACGGATAGCCACAGATCAGTTTTGGCCTCCCATGTATCCCTATGGGCACGGATTGGTCCTGTATGGCCATTCGTGTGTCAGTTTTTTCATGTACCCAGAATCGGAGACTGTTCTGATTTTGGGCGGCCTTGAAAAAAACGGAAACAAACTGACAGACACTGATCCGTAGCTGTCCGTGTCAAATAACATGGGGGTTTATGGAGACAGATCCGTGAAAAAAAGCAGATCTGTATTGCTATAGTGAGCATGGTCAAAAGCAAGGTACAGCTCCTCCCAGCTTTTTAGAATATAGAATATACCGTATATACTAGAGTATAAGCCGAGTTTTTCAGCACAATTTTTGTGCTGAAAAGTGCCCCTCGGCATATACTTGAGTCACTCGGTATTTGCTGTGGGGGGGCTGTGACCAGGGGCTGGAGGAGGCAGGAGGGGGCCGCAGAGACCGCGGGCGGTCATGTGGGGCCACCCATTAGTGTAATGAATATGCACTGCATCCCCCGTCCATCAGCGGTGGGTTTACACGTCCAGATATCGGCGTCCAACTCTGACCAAAAGTCACGTGGTTCATGCGTTGGCCCGATATCGTTCGTGCGTTGTATGGTTTAAACATCCAATACAATAAAGAATTTCATACTTGCCTCCCTCCAGTGCTGACAGTTCCGCTCACTTCCAGTGTCGCTCATTAGCCTCATGAATATTCACTTCACTGAGCCCAAGAGCGGACAGGAAGTGAGAGGAGCAGCGGCGCTGGAGGGAGGTGAGTATGCACTGACAGGCTGTTCGTGTGCTGTCTACAGATAGCACATGTCACACGATCTGTGACACATGTATGGACGCCTCATATGTCCATGGTTACACGGATGTGTGAAACAGGCCTCACTTTACCGAGATTGTGAAATGCAGCATTTTCCACTGCAAAAATATGATCTGTTACGTGCTCTTGTACTCACCTTCCACACTGACACTATTCCAGCCCAGCTACGTCAGCGGTGGATCTCTTGTGGCTCATGTTATGCTATATGAGCCCTGCAATCAAACAGCGGCCATTATTGGGCTGCTGCTCTCTCACTACAAGTCAGGTGAACCTTAAGGCCCCGTCAGTACGTCACAGCTTTTTGGGTGGAGCAACGACGTCGTAACGGCGTTTGACAAGCACAAACGATCAACGATAAGTCGGCTGATCGTTGATGGGAGGTTGGTGAACCGGACCTTAAACGAAACTATGATCATCCGTCCAACCTGCAGCATCTGTGTGTGACACCTTGATAACGATGTTGTTAACAACTTCACCTAGTCAGAACTGAAGGACGTAGGCGATCAAACGACCGCAAGTATCGTTCGCTTGTCGCGGAATCGTTGCTGCATCGTTAAAGATATCTATACGTGTGACATTTCACTAGCGATCATTGAACGTCATTAAAGCGATGTAGGTCAAGTCGGATCATTCGGATGTTGACATGTGTGATGGGGCCTTGAAGTTACCGTCACACGCGGCAATTTTACTCGCAATTTCACTGGCAATTTGCTGGTTGCAGTGAAATCATGGACACATTGTTCTATTTTGTTGCCGTGTACAAATGTAACAATGTGTCCATGATTTCACTGCAACCAGCAAATTGCCAGCGAAATTGCTAGCAAAATTGCCACATGTGACAGCACCTTAAAGGTACCTTCACATGCCGCAATCTCTCCTGGCAATCCTAAGGGCGATATGTTTTTCGGAGTAATCGCTGTGAAATTGCATCATAGTTGTGGCGTGTGTTTAGGGAATTTCGCGGCGATAAATCGCCTCTCGGCCATCGCCTGATTCCTGAACACTGCTCAGAAATCAGCCGCAACCATGAAGGCGTTATTTCAGTGTTGTGGTGTGTGATAGGGCGATAGTGATGGAACCAGCGTTGCCTACAATTTCCCATAGGCGTGCCTCAACTGTTCTGTAGTCCACGCCCCGTCTGCGATGATTGGTGTTGGCTACTGTGTTCCCATTGGCTGTCAGTTGACCGGGCGCCATATTTGAAGAGCTGTCCGTTCAGCAACACACACATCTTCAATGGCGTCATGTATTAGCCAGCCTTCCAGAGCAGGCTGACCAATCGTAACGCTGTTGCGTTGTCCAATGAGCGTGTATGGGGCATGGTATAAACCACTGTGGCACGCCTATCTCCTCACAGCGCTGACCATGTATGCCCACATTGCCTTTGGAATTGCGGCGTGTGAAGCGGGGATGGAATGAGGCAAGATTGTTTCCCCTATAGGTGAGGCGATTTCCGGGGCGAAACATCGCCTTACTTTCAGGGCAAGATTGCGGCGTATAATGCCGCCATCGGCGATCTGAGGAGACCCTGAAAAATGTGAGCGCGCACGTTAGATCACCTCATATCGCCAGGCGAGATTGCGGCATGTGAAGGTACCCTAAGACTTTCCAAGAAGTATGAGAACTACAGCCCATTAATAGCCACCAATTTTCATGGAGGCTCTGATGCAGACATCTCTGGATCAGCGCCGGTATGAGAGTCGAGTATAAGGTACTTTTTATGTTACAAGGGAAATAAAGATGTCGGTCAGCACAGAATGACTGTTCAAAGTACAGCCACTTGGTGCATCATAGCGGGACCAATCATTTAATGGCACATTTCCACTTAGGCCGGCTTCACACCACGGTTTTTGCCATCCTGTTCTCTTAGTTTTTAAAAGAACAGAACAGGATTGTTTCTAGCCTCTCATATAATCCTATGGTTCCGGATTGGTCATAAATAGACCGAACAGAAAAGGATCTGGGGCGATCCAGCACCCATAACATGGGAGTCTATGGGCGCCAGATCCGGATAAGATTTTTTTTTTGTACAGAGCATGCTCAGAAATCCTAAGTTCAGCACCATGGACAGCAGCAGAAAACGAATCCTGCAAAAAACAGGATCCTGGAACATATTTGGCCACACTTTTCTGCACATCCTGTCCAGTCCATGGGGTCCTGCAAAAAACAGGATCCCCGGATAGGAACAAAACCGTGGATGTGAAGCCAGCCTTACTTCTTTCCCTATCACCACCCCTTCATTGATTAACAGCTCAGGCTTTATAGAGCCAGAGAAGGGCATGAATAGATGGAAAAAAGGCAGGAAGGAAGGTGCCCTAGGGACAGTACAGAATGACTGTTCAAACCAGGCACCTACACTAGTGCATAATGGCGAGGCTAATAATTTCTAATCACCTTCCTGTTTGTTTTCCCTAAATCTCGACAGTCAACTCTTCTTTGATTCATAGCTCTGGCTTTAGAGAGCAACAGAGGGTCACAGATAGATGGAAAACAAGCATGTGGGAAGGTGTATTTACATGTTTGGCCCTTTAGAGGTACCTTCTCGTTTTCCATCCATCTCTGACCCTCTGTAGCTCTCTAATGTCAGAGCTGTCATTCAAAGAAGAAGGAAACAGAGAGAGGGAAAACATGTAGGTGCCCTTAAATGTTTGACCCAGCACTGATGCATCAAGTACAAGGGTTGGACAAAATAATGGGAACACCTAGAAAAATCAACAAAAATTTGTTTAATATGGTGTAGGTCCACCTGTTGCGGCGATTACAGCCTCAATTCTCCGAGGTATGGATTCATACAAGGTGATATCATTGGCCCCGCGGATCTCCACGAAATAGCACCCAAGATCATCACAGAACCTCCGCCATGTTTTACGGTTGGGAGAAGGCAGTCTGGATGGAATGCTTTTTCGGCTGTCTCCAAACGTACACTCAGCTGGAAGTCGGAAAATGGGGTAAACGATGATTCGTCTGGGAATATCACATGTTTCCACTGCTCGAGGGACCAATTCTGGAGGTTTCTACACCACTCTAAATGCTTGGAAATATTTGTCATTGAGAGCAGCGGTTTTCTAATTGCAGCTCTTCAGTGGAAACCAGATTTGTGCAACTCCCGACGAACAGTTTTCATGGAAACTGGGTTCTGTAGGTGTTCATTGAGCTCAGCAGTGATTTTCGGAGCCGTGGTCTTGCGATCCTCTCTTACAATTTGCTTTAGAGTCTGACGGGCTCTCTCAGTCAACTTTGACTTTCGGCCGGACCTGTGCTTTGGTTGATCGTTGATTCATGGCCAAGACAGCAAGCAGCGGCGCGTGTAACAGCAGGAGACCAACGATGAACAAGCTCCCAGTGCCGCACAGCAAGCGCTGAGAGCTGGTAACCATGGTAAACAGCGGGTAACTAAGCGCTGCACTCTGCTTAGTTACCCGCTGTTTACCATGGTTACTAGAGTTCTCGTTGGTCCTGATCGCTGGTGAGTCTGCCTGTGTGACAGCTCACCAGCGATTAGTTCACGATGTCCTAGCGATCCTAGCCAGGAGGGATCGTCGGTGGGATTGCTGGGACATTGGAGCGTGTAACGGGAACTTACACACTCCCTTTAAGAAGGGGTTGTGTTAGTAGTAGACGCACCCATTCATATGTTCATATGTTCACAGTTATTTGATACTAGCTGGGTGCCCGATGCACATGCATCGGGATTCTAGAAGAGCGAGCCTCTGACTCGCAATGGCCGCTTCGCGGCCAATGCTTCGGGCGTATCCACACGACCACGCCGACTCGCATTGCGAGTGGTCTCAGAAGGGGCAAAAAACCCATTCGCAATTATATAATAGATGTTCAAAGCAGTTGAGATTTTCAAGAAAAAAATGCTTTTGGGGAAGTTTTTTTTTTTTCTTCCTTTTCCTTAACATTTTCTGAAGACGTTTTGGAATAATTTTTTTACTAACATGTTTTGCAGATTTGATTGGACAGTGTTTTGTTGCATACAAAAAAAAATAATAATCTGACTGGCACCACCTATAAGAATGCAGCAAATGTGAACAGGTGCAAAAGACTGGACTATATACATAGCAAAGTGTACAGCAGCATAATGGCCAGTCTGGACACAGTACACAGAGATGAATTCATTATGAGACGCATACCACTTAATAAATTTGGTGACTTTAGAGCAGGGCTGGGGATCTCGAGGCCTCAAGAGCCACACACAGTGCATGTTATCAGGATTTCCTTAGTATAGCACAGGTGATAATATAATCACCTGCACTGGTGATGATTCCAACCCCTGTGCAATACGAAGGAAATCCCAAAAACCTGACGTGTGCGCAGAGGGTGCCGATGCGGCTCAAATCCCAGTGATGAAGGGGTTAATATGAAGCTGGTGTAGTGGCACCATGTATGTTGAGAGTGTCCTCACTCTCTGCAAACATGGTGTCATTACACCATGTGTGTGAAGGGGTTAATTGTTCTGTAAAATGGGTTAAAAGTGCTGTCTGCTTTATATTTCCACTGTAAAAGCCGGCGCTCTGTTACTGCCTATGGGGAGCTGTCCCCACTGTGTGGTGCTGAACACTGCAGGTGCTGAAGGCGAGACAGGGCTTCAGCACCATGCAGGGTGGACAGCCCCCATAGGCAGTAACAGAGCGCCGGCTTTCTCTGTGAAATTATAAAGCCAACAGTTCTTTTAACCCATTTAACTGAACAATAAACCCCTTCACACACATGGTGTAATGACACCATGTTTGCAGAGAGTGAGAACACTCTCAACATATATGGTGCCACTACATCAGCCAGCTTCATATTAACCCCTTCATTACTGGGATTTGAGCCACATCAGCAACCTCTGCGCACACGGCGGCGCAGAGGATGCTGATGGGGTTAATCACTAAAATAACCCCGGAATATATTATTTTACACCAAGCATCATTGTACTAGCTAAACATCTTGTACCGCTGCTGTCACAGCGGTACAAGATGATAGTTTACTGTTAGGCATAGCAGGAAATACAAACTAAGTGGCTTTCACAGCCGTAGAGTCTCTATTCTCCGACAAATGCTATCTGCGGTCCTTCAGGACTTACAGCCAGCCACACTCACCACACACACCTAACAACACGCATCACACTCTCATCACTGTCGTGCATCAAACACGCTCCGCGTTTCATGCACGACAGTGTGCCTTCAGCCTAAACAAAAAAACTCTCTTATATGGGGTATTGCTTCATGTATTGGCCAAGACACTAACGCTCATAATCCACGGCACGGATTCCCATAGCTTATGAGTCCTAACAAAATTTGTACAAAAACTATTTAAAAGGCAGCATAAGAAAAAACTTACCATCAATGCCAAAAACAAAAAACCAACACTGCACTTACAGGATGCAGTCAAACCCCATTATGTGGAGCAAGCCCTGGTGCAAGCAGATAAATCACCTCTACCTACAATGAGATGTGGGAGGCGACTTGCCATGCACATAATGACCTTGCATAGGACACCATTCTCACTGATACATATGATGTAAAGTGGCTGATAGCTACCCACTGGTCCTGCCACCTGACCAAATGGGCCGCCCAGCACAATGTCTTAACACCACTGGATGAACGGCGCCCCATGGGGTCCGGCTGCACCCCGAAAATGATAAAAAAAAGTTTTTCATGATAAATAAAAACCTCTCTTAGGGTCCTTTCACATCAGCGTTTTTCGCTGATCGCGGCAGTTATGGTGAAAAAAACGCAACTGCCGCAATTACCGTATAGCGGCCAGCCCCATACAATGTCTATGGGGCTTGCGGTAAGTGTGCAGCAGGTGCCTGCCGCAAGTGCCGATACCGCACTTGCCACACCTGCCGCAAGCCCCATAGACATTGTATGGGGCTTGCCGCAAGTGAACCGCAAGTGCGGCCGTTATGCGGTAATCGCGGCAGTGTCGTTTTTTTCACCGCAACTGCCGCGGTCAGTGCAAAACGCTGATGTGAAAGCAGCCTTGTATGGGGTATTGGTTCATGTATTGGCCAAGACACTTAAGCTCATAATCCACGTCACGGATCCCCATAGCTTATGAGTCCTAACAAAATTTGTACAGAAACTACTCAAAAGGCAGCATAGTGAAGTGTTGGTTTTTGTTTTTGGCATTGATGGTAAGTTTTTTCTTTTGCTGCCTTTTGAGTAGTTTTTTTGCAACTACACATTACACAAAGATTTTGCAACTTTTTAAAGTTTTGATGAATCAGTCGCATTACCTTCACAGAGCAGAAGAAAACAGTGACCTCAATTCATCAAGAATTTGGGGCATTGTTAAGCTGCTTTGCAGCACTACATGAAATGGAGAACATTTCTATGGGAAATAACACGTTTTGATGGCTTATTTTTTGCGTGTTAAACTATTGCTTTTACACATGCCATTTTTGGGTAGATGCAATGTGTTGATTGCCTCTAATTGTGTTTTATTACAAGGTTGTGGCGTTTAATTTTTTTTTTTCATTACGCTATTTACCAATGGGATTTATTTATTTTATATTTTGATAGAGCGGACATTTCTGAAGGCAACATTTCCATTTATGTTGTTTTATTTTAAGTGGGGCAATAGTGGAATGATTTTAAAGGGAACCTGTCAGCTCGTTTTACCCCCGTAACCTTCCACTACCTGTCCCTGTACCTTTTTAGCTGATCCCTAACCATCCCACTTTGACCTAAAGGGGCCCTATAATGTTTAAGAAAAATGCTTTATAACTTACATATAGTCTCCACATAGGAGACTGGAAAGGCGGGCTCTGGGCTCCATTCTCCCCTCCTCACCGGCATTCAGCACGTCCCGCTGGGAGTTCTCGTTCCTTGTGCTGGACCGCCTCATTTTTTAAAATTCCCGCCTCCCTTACTGATGTACTACGTCGGGCCAGAACGTCATATCCAGCCCGGTACATTGTGGGGCTAATTATGTGATCAGCCCAGCTCTGGCACATGCGCAGTGCACATATTAAAGCCGAGCCGATGTCATAAGCCCCACAATGCACCGGGCCAATCACGTGATTAGCCCCACAATGCACCGGGCCGCATATGATGTTCTGGCCCAGCGTATTACATCAGCAAGGGAGGTGGGAATTTAAAAAATGAGGCGGTCCAGCACAAGGACCGAGAACTCCCAGCGGGACGTGCTGAATGCCGGTGAGATGGGGAGAATGGAGCCCAGAGCCCACCTTTCCAGTCTCCTAGAAGGAGACTGTGTAAGTTAAAAAGAATTTTTCTTAAACATTATAGGGCCCCTTTAGGTCAGAGAGGGATGGTTAGAGTACAGCTACAAAGGTGCAGAGACAGGTAGTGGTAGGTTATGGGGGTAAAATGAGCAGACAGGTTCCCTTTAAGTTGTTTCTTTTTAATAACTGTAATTACTAATCCCCTAAAGGTACCGTCACACACGGCAATATTGCTAGCAATTTCACGGGCAATTTGCTGGTTGCAGTGAAATCATGGACACATTGATCCATTTGTACACAGCAACAAAATAGAACAATTTGTCCATGATTTCACTGTAACCAGCAAATTGCCAGTGAAATTGCTAGCAATATTGCCGCGTGTGACGGTACCTTTAGGGGACTTGAAGCTGCGCTCATCCAATTGCTTGTGCTATACAAAGCAGTGCATCAGCACTTCTCTGTACAGTAGAAATCTTAATCACCAATGAATGCTGGCTCCCAATTGGGGCTCACAGGTGGATCGTAACGACAAACACAGGGGTCATCAGCTGACCTCTTGGCTGTATGACTATCAATCGTTGCCCTGCAATCACATCACAGGGCCGCTGATAGGAATAGGGAATTATGTGCACTCCTGCTGGTGTGTGTTAAATCCAGCTGTCAGAGACTGATAGTGGGATATTTATGGTTAACAGCTGTTTGCAAATCTCTGATCCACCTGCAGCTGCACAGCCCACATCACGTGCAGCTAAAGTCAGGCAGGGGACGGCACATATGACGTAAATATTCATCATATGTTGTGAAGGGGTTAATACATCCCGCCTTCTAGGATGGTTGCTTCTGACTACCCTTTTTTTTTTGTGGGCATCTTTGGAAATAAATATTGCAAAATTTGACATAAAAGTTGCATAGGAAAATGCAGAAAAAGCTGTCAAGACGGATCCTTTGCAGTGGCTACATAGTCATTTCTTTATACTCTTATGAACTCCTTTGAAGAGCCGCAGATAGTGCATGCACACATCGTTTAGGACATGCTCTACATGTGATAGATTGTAAGTATAAACTTTACATGTAAACCTTCCCAGCAAGAGGTTGGTCTGCTCTGAAGTCTGTAAGCTGGAGGGAAAGATCCTAAAGGCCCCTTTACACACACACAGATATCTGTGACCAACTTCTGAACAGATCTCTGGTTGCAGTGAAATCATGGACACATTGCTCCATTTGTACACAGCCACAAAATGGAACAATGTGTCCATGATTTCACTGCAACCAGAGATCTGTTCAGAAGTTGGTCACAGATATCTGTGTGTGTAAAGTGGCCTTAAAAATAGGAACCATGACATCTTTTTATACTTTGCCTGCCACTATAAGGGGCCTTTCACACTTGCGTTTTTTTTCAGATCTGGAAGATCAGGAAAAAGAAGATTTTTGTGTACTCACCGTAAAATCCTTTTCTCTTAGCCTCTAATTGGGGGACACAGACCGTGGGTGTTATGCTGCTGTCCACTAGGAGGCGACACTAGGCAGAATCTGCAAAAGAGTTAAGTGACTCCTCCTCTGCAGTATACACCCCTGGAGCAGGAAGTGCTTCTCCAGTATTGTGCTAAAGCAGTAGTAGAGCTAACAGATAATAACAGTGACACAGGAGTCTACGCAGGCAACCTGTGTAAACAAATATAGTTAACTAGGTAATAACAGTGTAACAATGCCTGAAACCAAACAGGCACGTGTGTAAACAGTTAAGAGTTAGCAGAGTAATACTAGTACCACAAGTCCTGTAACTAAGCAGGCGCATGTGGA
Organism: Allobates femoralis; assembly: GCA_033576535.1. Lineage (NCBI taxonomy): Eukaryota > Metazoa > Chordata > Amphibia > Anura > Aromobatidae > Allobates > Allobates femoralis. The sequence continues at coordinate 210,972,841 of JARQOC010000004.1, forward strand.
AAACAATGAAGTTAACGAAGTAATAATCGTAATAACAAGGCCTGTAACTAAACAGGCTCACAGTACTACAAGGCCTGGAACTAAACAGGCACAGGTTTAAACAGTCAACAGTTAACAGAGTGATAATAGGCAAACATGTGTAAACATGTTAACCATGTAACAGCTGAGAAGCTGTGTGAGAACTGTAGAAAAGGCCCACAAGGGCAATAGGGTGGGTGCTAGGTCCCCCAATTAGAGGCTAAGAGAAAAGGATTTTACGGTGAGTACACAAAAATCTCCTTTTCTCCTTCGCCTCGTTGGGGGACACAGACCGTGGGACGTCCCAAAGCAGTCCCTGGGTGGGAAAGAACAATGGAACTAGAGACACTGAGCATGGTCAGTGATGAACTATGCACCGACAGACGGGCTGCTGCCGCCTGGAGGGCACGTGTACCCAGACCTGCATTTGTCGAGGACTGAGTGCAAGCACTATAGTGGCTTGGGTATGGGTGTAGGCTGACCTTTTGGCTGCCTATACACCTGTTTCGCCGATACCTCTTACCGAACTGTCCAGGAGGCTTCCACGGCCGTAGTAGAATGTGCCGTGACCTGCCGGAAGGGATGAGTTTTCGAAGGTATAAGCGTCTTGGATGGTTACAGAAATCTAAGGGGAGCCTTAGAGGCTGACGTGTCTTTATGTCGGCCCATTGGAAGAAGGATAAAGGAGAATCCGACTTCTTAGAAGGCACTGTCTTGGATACCTAGATGCGTAGGGCCCTGAAAAGGTCCCGCATATGTAGGTCCTTCGCGACCGGACAGACTGGAGTCGGACGCGGCGATGGCAGAGAGATGTCTTCCTGTAGGTGGAAGGCGTAAACCTACCCCAGAAAGAATGGAACCAGCCATAGGACAATCTTGTCCAGATGGAAGACTAGAAAAGGAGGATTACATGAGACCGCTGCAAGTACCGATACTTCCGCAGAGACAAATAAATGCCACCGAACCAAACTACTATTTGGATGAGGATGCTAAAGGTAATATGCCATCGAGGCTGAAAAGGTGGTTCTTGTAGTGCCGTGAGGACCAAGTTCAGGTCCCCATGGGTTTAGTCTTGTTGTATGGAGACCTTAAATAGCAGACCCTTCGAAGGAAGGAGTTCATAGAAGTCTGGTGGCAAGACGTGTTTGTAAGAGGGTGAAAAACGGCTGAAAACCTGCTGTGTAAGAGACCCTAAGGACAGACCTGAGTCTAGGTCTGAGTGGAAGAAACAGAGAGTCCCTGGCATGAAGTAGGCCAAGGGGAATGACCTCTAGAGGTGCCCCAAGCAAAAAACCAAAACAATTACACGTGTGATGGGATATCGCTGATAAAACTGGTGTCCTTTCTGTGACTACGGTCGTTACAATATCATGGGAAAAAAACCTCTTGGGTTAAATTCTAGGTCTCAAAGGCTACGCCATTAACCTCGGATGTGAGGAATTCTGAGGGAGAACTGGCAGTGATCGAGCAGGTCTGGACTGTCTGTGAGACGTCCTGGTACTGCTGCTATAAATTGGATGAGTCTGCGCACCAAGCGCGTGTGGGTCAGTCTGAGACCGCGAAGACGATCCCGCGACATTCCCGTTTGATATTCCAGACTATCTGTTAGTGGGGAAAGAATATAGGAGAGACGGATACCGGTCCAGGCTGGGACTAGTGCGTCTGTCCCACTGACTGTGGATCCTGAGATCAGGCCAGGAAGGCCGGGACCGTGGCATTGAGGCGTGACTCCGTCAGGTCCATATCTGTGGTGTCCTGGCGTTGGCGTTTCGACAGAGGACTTCTAGATGAAGGGGCCAGTCCCGAGTCCATCCCTTGGTGCTGGGTCTTCTGTGATCATCAAGGTGCAGCCCTGCTGGCTGCTGCAGGGACACAGGCAAGCTGTGTCCCTGCTAGGGAAGGATCTCCCTTTACTGGGATAAATTAGGCCCCTGCAGAGGACCCAGAGTACTGGGTCCTCTGTAACCACCAGAATGCAGCCCTTAGTGCTGGTTGCTGCAGGGACACAGGCAAGCTGTGTCCCTGCTAGTGCTGGTTGCCCCATTGTTGGTCCCCCGGCCCCTTCAGAGGTACACAGCAGAGCTGTGGGCCCTGGTACTGCGCCGAGCAGGCTGCCGCTGAGGGGTAAGGAGTCTACAGCAGAGCTGGGGACTCCTGGGTGCCTAGAGCATGTCCGAGCTGCTGCACCAGAGGCTCTACCTGCGGTGTCTCGACCTAAATGAACCCCAAAGGGGTATGCCTTGTCCTTCGCCTCGACCTCAACCCAGTAACTCCAACAGTGGGGAAATGGGAAGGGAGGATCGTTGTCTCAACCTCAACCCGGCGTCCCCAGCATTGGGGGGCAGAGGAGGAAGCGGCATGTTAAGGGGAACAGTCGACCACAACCAGGCACCCCCAACAGTGGGGGGCTGAGAAGGGACCATGCCGGGAGTGTAGTCATAGACCCACTTTTCTTCTTCTTGAAGAAAAAAATCCAAAAAGGAAGTTTTTTAGGAGCACTAAAAAATCTGTGTGTGGGCCATTCCATGTCAAGTGAACCAATGATTATTACCTCTATATTTTTAATTCTTTTGAGATTTTATTTGATAACAGCATGTCAGACAATGCAAAATGTGAAGAGAAATTTTTTTTTTTTAAATGATTTTCAAAGTTCGAAAAAAGTGCGAATTTCGGTGTTGCCTGCCTTTACATTTCTCCTCATAACTCAGGCTATAAATAAGATAGAGAGACAAAATAAACATCGTTGTACTCAGAATTGTACAGGCTTTCACCAGATATGTCACAAGAGCATCTTTGTTAATATTTTACCCATGCGATCGCAAACGCAAAATTTTCAAATGCATTTATGAAAAATCGGCATAATTTAAATATTTCAAAAACTGCCCATATGTCTGTAGTGCTCTTAGCCACATCTGTACCAAATTTCAAGTTGGGATCGCGATGGGATCATATTTTAAAATATTTTACTATTAATAGCGTTAATGGGTCATTCCACATCAAGTGATCTAAATATGAATATTTTTTTTTACCCGACGTCTTTAGATTTTTTTAAAACATTTTTTCTATTTGAAGTACTACTTTAGTTAATTACAAATTAAAAGTTTAGAATTTTTTTCTTAATCAGTTAATTTTTTACAGATATTTAACGTTTAAAAAAGTGCGAATTTTGGCCTGGTATGGCTTTACATTTTTTTATCTCGGGCTAGAAATAAGATAATGAAGCGGGAGTGGCATAATTTTACTCAGAACAGTAACAGCTTTCATTTGATATGTCACAAGACTATTTTTTTATATTTTGTTTGGGAAAAATCAAATTCAAAAATTTGATGTGCAATTGTGAAATAAATGTAAGTTTGAAAATTGTGAAAAAATGCCTGTGTGTCACTTTGTTCTTGGTTATATTTGTACAGAGATTCAACTTGGGACCTGTCAAATTTATATATTTTTTATTTTATGGTTGTATGAGTTATTACAACTTATTGAATAAAACATTTATATGCAACAAAAAAGAAACACAAAACACAAATCCCGTAAGTGCCAGGATAAATACATCTTAATCATCAGAACACAACGCTCAGTATTTTCAACCTGAATGCATTGAACAAACCAAAAGAAAAAAGGTGATCATATCCTCCAGTGTGATTAAACAAGAATAAAAGAACCAAAAATGTTAACCCCTATTTATACATGTAAATTTGTTTTCTATTATATCACTAAACATGTCATTTATTAAGTGTTTAATAAGAATAGTACAGTAGTTAAATCATCATTCTATAAAACATGAACTAATCAAACAATTAATAGTATGTTTTTAAAGTGGCCTTTTATCATCAATTTGTCTCTTCTAGTGGGTGAAATGTAATCTTGTCAATAAGCGCTTACTAGCAATCGCCATTTCCTTTTGTGTCACAGTATGTACGGCCTGTCACTGTGTTTGGCTCCACCTGAGTTATCTGACTTTTGTGCACTTTTAAAATGTCTGGCTTTCTTGGATACACAAATGATGGCGCTGGACCAGAAGGATTCAATAAAGTCAATTCTACTTCTTCATTTTCACAGTCTTTGGAGAGTACAGTAGCCAGCCATCAGCGCCAACCATATTCACAGGTCACATAGCCAGTTATGTCATCCATTGCCAATCTTGTGCCGCCTTCTACCACTTCATGGACTTCACTGTCTTTACTGAATGAAAACATCCTTGTTTTTATTTCTGTTTCACTACATGGCATGAAAGTGTGGGATTGCTGAGTCCCTTTGATGGGTTCTGCTTCCTGTAACCGTTGTTTTAACAAACTCTCCTCCTCTTCGTAGTCCTGGTTTGTACAATATTCAATACAATATTGCTCATTCTCAGGTTAAGCCCTAACAAAGCTTTCTCCTATATGTCCTCTCCGGCTTCTAAGCTGTAACATATCAAAATAATACAGTAATGTCTAAAGATAATGGATTATTTGGTGAATATAGACCCCACACTTTTAGATCACAGGCTGAACAGATCTGAATTCAAGATTTTCGAATTGACACTATAATAGTTAAATATTTTAAAATATGATCCCATCACGATCCCAACTTGAAATTTGGTACAGATGAGGCTAAGAGCATAGCAGACACATGGGCAGATTTTGAAAATTTTAAATTATGCCGATTTTTCGGAAATGTGTTTTAAAATTTTGAGTTTATGATCGCATGGGTAAAAAATTAACAAAGATACTCTTGTTACATATCTGGTGAAAGCCTTGACAGATCTGAGTAGAATGGGGTTTATTTTGTTTCTCTATCTTATTTGTAGCTCGAGATATAATAGAAAATGTAACGCCATACCAGGCCAAAATTCACACTTTTTTAAACCTTTAAAAATCTGTAAAAAATTAACTGATAAAGAAAACAATTCCAAACTTTTTATTAGTAATTAACTAAAGTTGTACTTCATATATAGAACACTTCATAAATGTCATGTTTAGTGATATATTAGAAAACAAATTTACATGTATAAATAGGGGTTAACATTTTTGGTTCTTTTAATCTTGTTTAATCACACTGGAGGAAATGATCACCTTTTTTCTTTTGGTTTGTTCAATGCATTCAGGTTGAAAATGCTGAGCGTTGTGTTCTGATGATTAAGATGTATTTATCCTGGCACTTATGGGATTTGTGTTTTGTGTTTCTTTTTTGTTGCATATAAATGTTTTATTCAATAAGTTGTAATAACTCATACAACCATAAAATAAAAAATATATGAATTTGACAGGTCCCAAGTTGAATCTCTGCACAAATATAACCAAGAATACAAGTAACACACAGGTAACACACAGGCATTTTTTGACAATTTTCAAACTAACATTTATTTCACAATTGCGCATCAAAATTTTTAATTTGATTTTTCCCAAACAAAATATAAAAAAATATAGTGTTGTGACATATCAAATGAAAGCTGTTACTGTTCTGAGTAAAATGATGCCTCTCCCGCTTCATTATCTTATTTCTAGCCCGAGATAAAAAAATGTAAAGCCATACCAGGCCAAAATTCGCACTTTTTTAAAATTTTAAATATCTGTAAAAAATTAACTGATTAAGAAAAAAATTCAAAACTTTTAATTTGTAATTAACTAAAGTAGTACTTCAAATAAAAAAAAATTAAAAAAATCTAAAGACGTCAGGTAAAAAAAAATATTCATATTTAGATCACTTGATATGGAATGACCCATTGACGCTATTAATAGTAAAATATTTTAAAATATGATCCCATCGCGATCCCAACTTGAAATTTGGTACAGATGTGGCTAAGAGCACAGCAGACATATGGGCAGTTTTTGAAATATTTAAATGATGCCGATTTTTCGTAAATGCGTTTTAAAATTTTGCGTTTGTGATCGCATGGGTAAAATATTAACAAAGATACTCATGTGACATATCTGGCGAAAGCCTGTACAATTCTGAGTACAACGGTGTTTATTGTGTCTCTCTATCTTATTTCTAGCCTGAGATATGATAGAAAATGTAAAGTTATACCAGGCCAAAATTCGCACTTTTTTAAAACTTTAAAAAAATCTGTAAAAAATTAACTGATGAAGAAAAAAATTAAAAACTTTTTTTTTGTAATTAACTAAAGTTGTACTTCATATAGAAAAAAAATAAAAAAAATCTAAAGACGTCAGGGAAAAAAAATATTCATTTTTGGATCACTTGACATGGAATGACCCGTGTGCCTCCTAGACACGAAGCAAAAACTGGAGAAGCACTTCCTGCTCCAGGGGTGTATACTGCAGAGGAGGAGCCACTTAACTCTTTTGCAGATTCTGCCTAGTGTTGCCTCCTAGTGGACAGCAGCATAACACCCACGGTCTGTGTCCCCCAATGAGGCAAAGAAGAAAAACCTGATTCTTACAGAATTCATTTTTTTGCCCATTCACTTTAATGATTTCAGGTAGAATCTTGTTGCTTCAGGTTTTTTCCTGAAATCATTAAAGGGAATTGGCAAAAAAATGAATCCTGTAAGAATCAGGTTTTTTCCTGATCTTCCAGATCAGGTAAAAAACGCAAGTGTGAAAGGCCCCTAAACACTCTTTCATACGATAAGGTTCTAATTTCTTTACTTATTACATTTATTAAATCTAGAAAATCATATAGTCATACATAAGATTACATCATTGATATGAAGAACCATAGTTACTCAAATAGTAAAACTTTACTTGATGTCTTGTCAATATTATGTGCTTATAAATAACAAAATAAAAAATCAATGATAAAATTCCATAAATCAGTCCACATATATCTGCAGGAGTTTGTATGTTTTCCCAGTGTTTGTGTGAGTTTCTCTGGGTTCTCCTGTTTTCTCCCACACTCCAAAGACCTACTGATGGGGAATTTACATTGTGAGCCCCAATGGGGACAGTGATCATAACGTCTGTAAAGTGCTATGGAAATGAATGAAGCCATCTTGGCAAGTAAAAAAAAAAAAGTGTTTTCCTATGACTAAGACCTCTGTAGTTGACAGAGATGCATAAGATAGCCTATTAGTTCGCTTTTCTACTTTAATATACATTGAATAGACTTTTTTATCCTTACTACACTGGAGTGGAGATGCTGAGATTTTTCTTTTTCTTCATAAAATAAATACTTTACTTCATACATAAATAACTATTGTATATAAAAAATCATCAATAGAAACAAAACTTTGGAAAAACATCAGGAGCCCATTATTTTTGGTAGGACTTTCTGTAGTTGCAGAGCAGTCTGCAGGTTCCCTGTGACACGTAAGCGACCTGTTGTGTAAGCCATCATGGGATTTAAAGTTCCCATAGTGAGAGCCAGGAGATCCGCTTGTGTAACTTCTAGGGTAACATCAGCAGGAGAAGAGAGGACCCCCATTCCAGAAAGTCCAGATCCTGCAAGAAGGAAGATAGAAATGATGGACAGTGATGTTGAAATGAGAAAACATTGGGAACCAGACAGAAGAACCTTCCAATTAATGCATCTACCTGCAGTTAAATCCAAGAAACATGCACTTATTGTCCCATCTTTTTGGATCACATACAGCTGATAAGACGACCCAATTTCAGCTACCAATGATTCTGACAAGGTCCCCTCCAACCGAGACATCAGCTCTTCTAATGAGAGTTCTAGAACATAACACAACAACAACTTGAATGCAATATTTATAGTGTTATTACAATAGTTCTATAGTGAATTTGTCATGGTAAAAGAACCTAAAAAGGAGTTATCCCGAGATTACATCGCATCACCTATCTTGTGTCTGATCGTTGAGGACTCGAGCCTGTACTGGAACATGCGCTGTTTAAAAAGAGAATTTGTTTACGTACCGTAAATTCTTTTTTCTTGAATCATCAATGGGAGACCCAGACAATGGGGTTTAGGGCGCTGCCCTCCGGAGGTCACACTAGGTACTACAAGTTTGTAGCACCGCCTCCTCCGCTTATAAACCCCCACCGTAGGAGACATCCTCAGTTTAGTCCATAAGCTGCGAGGAGAAATAAACCACACCCGAAACATCGGGAAGAATGCCGTGCACAGACGGTGTAACAACCCGGAACACTGTCTCAACAGAGAACAGATCAAATGCAAACATGCAACCGAACAACTGGGTGGGTGCTGGGTCTCCCATTGATGATTCAAGAAAAAAGAATTTACGGTACGTAAACAAAATTCTCTTTTTTCTGATCATCATAATGGGAGACCCAGACAATGGGGATGTCCTAAAGCAATACCCCAGGGCGGGAAGAGTTCCTCAACAAGACGGATAACACATGGTTCCCTTTTAAAGGTGGGCAACCGCCGCCTGGAGAACCCGCCTGCCCAAACTCGCATCCGCAGAGGCATGGGCATGCACCATATAGTGCTTAGAGAAAGTGTGCAGGCTGGACCAAGTGGCCGCTTGACACACCTGTAGAGCAGAAGCTCGATGTCGCAAGGCCCAAGAGGCACCTACAGCTCTAGTAGAGTGTGCCTTCAACCCCACCGGGAGAGGCAAACCAGAAGACCGGTAAGCCTCCTGAATGGGAGCCTTGATCCATCTGGCCAAGGTCGACTTTGAAGCCGCGGACCCCTTACAGCGACCCATCGTGAGGACAAATAAGGAATCCGAACTCCTAAAGGAGGCGGTCCTGGACACATAAATGCGTACAGCTCTCACGAGATCCAGAGTATGGAGGTCGCGCTCAACCTGATGAACGGGAGCGGGGCAAAATGATGGGAGAACAATCTCCTGGTTCAAGTGGAATGTCGAAACCACCTTCGGCAAAAATTCAGGCCGTGGGCGCAACACCACCTTGTCCTGGTGAACCACCAGAAAGGGTGACTTGCACGAAAGTGCAGCCAATTCTGAGACCCTTCTCAGAGACGTAATCGCCACCAGAAAGACCACCTTCTGGGACAGACGAGAGAGAGAGATGTCTCTCAGTGGCTCGAACGGCGGTTTCTGCAATGCCGCTAGGACCATGTTGAGGTCCCAAGGGTCCAGGGGCCGCCTGTAGGGCGGAACCACCCGAGACACCCCCTGCAGAAATTGGCGGACCTTCGGGAGGAGCGCCAAGCGCCTGTCAAATAGCACGGAAAGTGCTGATACTTGACCTTTCAGAGAGCCAAGGGATAATCCCAACTCCAAACCCGACTGTAGGAAGGCCAACAATGTCGGAATAGACAACGGCCACGGTGAGCGACCACCAGATGCACACCAGGTAAAAAAGATTTTCCACGTTCTGTGGTATATCTTCCTGGAAACAGGTTTCCTTGCCCGATTCATAGTGGCAACCACTGTAGGAGAGAAACCTCTGGATGTCAGCAGCCAGGCCTCAAGAGCCATGCAGTCAATCTGAGGGCCCTGGAATTGAGGTGGAAGAATGGGCCTTGCGCGAGAAGATCTGCGCGCTCTGGAAGAGCCCACCGGTGTCCGCCTGACAGTTGCCACAGGTCCGGGTACCAGGACCTCCTGGGCCAATCTGGAGCCACTAGAATGGCTACTCTGCATTCCGTCCTGATCTTCCACAGGACCCTGGGAATCAGAGCTAGAGGCGGGAACACGTATGGCAGCTGGAAGCTGGACCAACTCAGGATCAGGGCATCCGCCCCCAGAGACTGAAGATCCCATGATCTCGCCACGTATTGGGGCACCTGATGATTCAGCCGTGAGGCCATCAGATCCACGTCCGGAGTGCCCCATCTGCCGCAGATGTCCCGGAAGACGTCTGGATGAAGGGACCACTCTCCGGCGTCCATCCCCTGTCGGCTCAGATAGTCGGCCTCCCAGTTCTCGACCCCTGGGATGTGAACTGCGGAGATCAGGCAGCCGTTTTCCTCCACCCAAGCTAGAATGCGGTGGACTTCGGTGAGGGCCTGAGCACTTCTGGTCCCTCCCTGATGATTTATGTAGGCGACGGCCGTCGCATTGTCGGACTGTACCCGAATGGGTTGTCCTGACAGGAATTTCTGAAACGCCAGGAGCGCCAGATAGACCGCCTTGATCTCCAGCACGTTGATCTGCAACGCCGACTCCGACTGAGTCCAGAGGCCTTGAGCCCTGTGGTGCAAGAACACCGCACCCCAGCCCTTCAGACTGGCGTCGGTGGTCACCACTAACCATGACGGTTTTAGGAAGGACCGTCCCCGTGACAGATGATGTGGCTGTAGCCACCACTGTAGGGAATCCCTGGTTGGTTGTGACAGCGTCACCAGCCGATTCAAAGAAATCGTCCTCTTGTCCCATCTGCGAAGAATCTCCAGCTGGAGAGGACGGAGGCGAAACTGTGCGAACGGCACCGCCTCTATCGCCGCTACCATGCGACCCACCAGTCTCATCAATACCCGTAGGGATGACTGTGGAGACAGGAGGACATTCTGCACTCCTGATTGGATCGCAAGCTGCTTGGCTTGAGGTAGGGACACCAGGGCCGAGTCCGTGTGGAAGTCCATGCCCAGATATGTCAATGACTGGGTCGGAACCAGGGTCGACTTTTGAATGTTGATAAGCCACCCGAACCGTTCCAGGGACTTCATGGTCACCTCCAGGCTCACCCGACAAAGGTCTTCCGATGGCGCCCTGACCAACAGGTCGTCCAAATAGGGTATGACGGCGTGTCCCTGCGCATGCAGGAGAGCCATCATGGAGGCCATCACCTTTGTGAACACCCGTGGTGCTGAGGCTAGCCCGAATGGCAGTGCCACAAATTGGAAGTGCTCTTCCCCCACTGCGAATCTCAACCAGCGCTGATGAGCTGGTGCAATGGGGACGTGAAGGTAAGCGTCCCTGATATCGATGGACGCTAGGAAGTCTCCCTGTGACACAGCCGCGATCACTGAGCGCAGGGATTCCATGCGGAACTTCCGAACCAACACGTGACGGTTGAACAACTTGAGGTCCAACACCGGGCGAAAAGAGCCGTCCTTCTTTGGGACAATAAAGAGGTTGGAGTAAAAACCCCTGAACCTCTCTTCCGTGGGCACAGGGACCACCACTCCGTCTCTGCGGAGTCCCTCCAACACCAGGTGAAAAGCCTGAGCCTTTTCTGGGGATGGAACCGACCGATGGAATCGGTGTATTGGTCGTGACGTCAGCTCTATCCTGTAACCTCTTGAGACTACGTCTCGAACCCACTGATCGTGAATGTGAAGAAGCCACTTGTCCTGAAAGCGGGACAGGCGGCCCCCCACCTGTGGGGAGGCAGGATGAGAGAGCGAGTCATGTCGAGGCGGGCTTGGGGGTGGCAGCCGCTGCCCCCGCCGGCTTCTTCTGACGACTCTTGGAACGCCACTGAGTAGCAGGCTTGCCCCCTCGGTCTGAGCGAGTGGACGCCGTTGATGACTGTGAACCGGAGCGAAAGGACCACTGCTTAGGGTTCCTTTTCACGGTGTACCGTGGCTTAGGCTTGTTCTGCGGTATCTTAGACTCAGCAGAATCCTTTATCAATTTGTCCAGTTCGGTGCCAAAAAGCCTGTCACCAGCGAACGGAAGATTTTGTAAAATCTTCTTAGATGTGGCATCTGAGTCCCAAAGACGCAGCCACAACAGCCTGCGGATCGCAATTGCATTGGCCGAGGCCACAGCAGAGCGAGTGGCAGTTTCCAAAGATGCCGTCCTGGCATAGTCCGCATAGGCCCTTGCTCTCTCAGTGAGAGCCAGGACCTCTGGACTGGACCTAGCTAGATCAGTGATACCATCCAAACAGATAGTAATCGCTTGTAGGGTCCAGACCGCGGCAAAATTAGGGGCAAACGAAGACCCCACAGCCTCATAGGAAGACTTGGCGAGTTGCTCGACCTGTCTATCAGTAGCATCCTTCAACGAGGAGCTATCAGAGGCAGAAAACAAGGAGCGCGCAGCAATCCTAGTCATGGAAGCATCCACCTTGGGGGACTGCGACCATTCCTGGAGCGCCTCCTGGGGAAAGGGAAAACGATTGTCCTTAGTTTTACGGACATAACGCCGCCCAGGATGCAACCTGGGAGCTTTAATCACCCTTCCGAAATTAGTGTGGTCCATGAAGGAGCCACTTGGTCTAGCCTCTGGCCGCAGCCATTGGTATATCTCCTTGGGGTGTACAGTCACCTCCTCAGGAGGAGTGACAAGACGCAATGTCTCATTGATGGAGGACACCAGATCCTCCACCCCATCTGGAGGTTCAGACATAGACCCAAGAGTAGAACCCCCATCATCTTCCTCACCATCAGAGGAACGCTCCTCCTCAGAGAGAGTCTGGAGCTCAGGAGAAGCCTCACGGGCTCGCTTAGGGGGTCTTACAGCAGAAGTAAGAGACACCCGGGGGTAACTAGGAGGAGTAGCTGGGTTCTCCAGTCTCCTATGCAGTGCCTCCAGGGTTTGCGACATGGAGGACATCTGGGACAGCAGAGATTCATTAATCTTATTCTGCGTTTCCCATGGCCCTGGGATCACCTGAACCTCAGGGTATAATCCCGGATTTGCAGACTCAGTAGTAGCAGACCGGGCCTCTGGGCGTCCGCAGTTATTGCAGGACCCCTCCACCAGTGTCCCGTTGCATGTAGCGCAGGTAACGGTGACCACTGCCGCCTTAGCAGCATGCTTCCCAACTGAGGACATCACCACAGTGAGGGGAATATAAGCCAAAGTTCACAAACAAACCGGGAATCCCGGTGGCTTACCGACCGCAGTAAAGCGGTAGGAGGAAGCGGTGTGTGTGTGTGACCTCCGCGAGTTCCGGTCTCCCTTGCAAGTGCAGACACGCGCTGCAGCCAGATCCCAGCCGGGAAGTGAGGGAGAAGATGGCCGCCGACAGTGAAGATGTGGGCGGAGCCAGGAACACGCGGGGAAGAACACACAACACGCCCAGCGGTGATGTCACCATAAGGGCTGCCTCCTCCTCCTCCAGACTGCCTCAGCAATGGAGGTGCCGGAGCCCGCAGCGCGGGAAAAGAATGTGAATATCACCACACACACTCTCAGACTGCATGTACACATAAAAACACTCGCAGTCTACAGCCTCAGCCCCTGTGACACACAGGGCGGTCAGCCAGGGCGACCCCAGCACAGGGTCACCGCCAGAACCGCGGACCCGAGGGTAACCGCGCGGTCTGAGTGTCATGACACCACAGTGACAGACACTACCCCCAGGCACACAGGAGACACACCAGGTGCCTCAGTGCCGGTCCGGTCTGTAAGCACCTTTAGGGAGGCCTCGGACGGGGGTACAGCACCAGTCCGGAGTGTAAGCACCATTTAGGGAGGCCTCGGACTGGGCTGGCTCCGTCCGGTCTGTAAGCACCATTTAGGGAGGCCTCGGACGGAGCGGAGCTGTGCAAGGCTCCAGGCTCCCCCTTACCAGAGCCTCCATGGAGGGATGGAAAGGAAGGAGCGCGACAGCGTACCGGGAGAACACTGAAGTGTCCAGGCTAAAAGCCCTCCGGTACCTCCACCAGCGTGTTCCGCAGAGGGTGAGCGGGGAGGCTGTCGGGGATCCCGAGCGGGACCATTTTACCTTGTCTTCATACGCCATCACGTAAGCTGTGAGAATGCAGTGAAGTGCAAGCAAAGCGTGATCCTCCGAGCACACTAAGTTTAAAACTGAGGATGTCTCCTACGGTGGGGGTTTATAAGCGGAGGAGGCGGTGCTACAAACTTGTAGTACCTAGTGTGACCTCCGGAGGGCAGCGCCCTAAACCCCATTGTCTGGGTCTCCCATTATGATGATCAGAAAAAGGACTTTGTCAGAATTGAATGACTGTTCAAACCAAGTACAGGTGCTTAGTGCATCATGACCAGGGCTGTGGACTTGGTAAGTCTAACCTCCGACGCCCTCATACATGGCTCATGTTTAAGTGATAACTTTACTATAGTAAAATGGTAACATCAGACTTCTCGTCATCATTATGATATAATATTCAAGCTATTTAGATATATTTTATTTTCTATTTATTGAAATACAACTTTATAACACAAATGTTAAAGACAACCTGTCAGGTCCCTGTGCACCCCGAACCACAAGCAGTTCTGTGCACATACCTAGGATCCCTGCCTAACAGTCTCAGCATATAGCAGCATCCATGAACAGATCTTTAGAAAATATATTTTTATAGTCTGTTAAGGATACGCAAAATAAGGCTTTGACTAGTCCAGATGGCATTAGTTCCCAGACTAGTTGGCCCACTTAGCATGTTATCACGCCCCTGTGGGTGTGATAACATGCTTTACCACCACAGCGTCATTGGCATCGCTATACAAAGTGGGGCACGCAGACAGCTTCAGATAAGCTCACTGTGTATGATCGGATGACGTCTGCACTTTTGTTCATGTGCAGTATCCCCATCTGAAGCCAGGACACACATCTGGCATCAGTGAAGCTCACTGCTGAGGGATACATATGTGGCCTTTCATAGCGTTGGCAAAAATGCCGGCTTTAGCAAATCATATTACTATGCCCACAGTGGACTGTGGACCCTAAGGGTTCCGTCACACTTGGCGACGTTCCAGCGATCCAGACAACAATACGACCTGGTAAGGATCACTGGAACATCGCTACGTGGTCGCTGGTGAGATGTCAAACAGTCAGATCTACTGAACGACGCAGCATCAATACGGCGACCCAAATAACGACCTCTGCAGTCGTTGGTACCCTGTCACACAGCAGCTAGTCTGACAACTCAGACCTACGGGGCTGAGATCTGAGTCACCAATGAGGTCGTTGTTAAGGCATCAAACACACCCGATGCATGCTGCCCAGTGGGAACCCGATGATCAAAAAATGGTCCAGGCCATTTCGACACGATCTGCGCTATCACAGCGGGGGCCCGGTCGCTACTGCATGTCGAACAGAGCGAGATCACTGGTGAGGTTGCTGCTAAGTCACAAAACCTGTGACGTAACAGCGATCTCACTGTGTGTGACAGGGGTTTAACTGTTGTGATCGTTGGGAGCCCCAGCAGTGAGACCCCACCAATCAGACAAATATCACCTATCCTCCAAATAGGCGATAGTAATTCCCTAGGGCACAAACACTGTGCAATGCTTAGGTTTAGATAAGAGATCTGTATGGATCAAACACTTAATGGAGGTGAAGAAAAATAAAGTAACATCCATTAATCAATAGGTAGAGAAAGTACAAAGAATCAAACAGATGAAAAGTGGACACATAATATGGAAGAAGAATGATCGAGAACACAAAACTGGCAAAAACTAGAAATAACTACTGGAAAATGAGGTGTACTCAAGATGCAGCATTAAATGAGTTTTAAAAGTATGATAGGGTTAACCATGGAGAACTGCCTCTTTAAACTTGTAAACTAAAGGCTACTTCACACGCTATGATATCGTTAACTATATAGTTGAAACGTCACGCTTTTTTGATCTTTCGAACGATGTTGTTTGTGCGTCGTTGCGTGTAAACATACGATCTTGAAACGAGAAATCGTTGGATCGGTCATCAGAAATTTGAGATCCTGACCTCAAATCCATCGTTTGTCGTCCAATTAATGTCCTGGGAAGAAGCAGCATCGTTCAGTGTGACACCATTATGAACAATGTTGTTCATAATTCTCCTATTCCTGCCGCTTTGTAACATCGTTCACCAGTTCTTCTCAAGGTAGCTGGAGCGTTGCCAAATTTAAGATTGTTAACGATATTCATGCGTCCGACAACGCACTAACAATGTCGAAACGATCGCGGTCACGTGACATAGCTAACGATATCGTAGCCTCAAGTTTACCTCCAAACATGCGTTCTGTCTCAATACATCACACTAATGTACATTCCTGGTCACAGAATCAGAAAGGCAAGAACATGATCCATTTAAACCAGGGTCTCAAACACGCGGCCCGAGGGCCGCATGCGGCCCCTGGGGCCTCACTATGCGGCCCGCGGCACCTTGGACAACTTAATGATGCATCGCCTCAGTGCAGGGGGCCACAGGAGTGCCCGCTGTGCAATGACTTCCGTCCGCAGCACCAACAAGCTCTGCCTCTCAGCAAGATAAATGCAAGCTGCCAGCCAATGAGATGGCGCAATACGACGTCACACGCGGGCCTCTGGCTGGCAGATTGCATTGATCTTGCTGAGCAACAGAACTTGTCTGAGCGGCGGCTGGAGGAAGTCATAGCACAGCGGAGGCCAGAAGTCAGCACAGCGGGGACCTCGCCGGCCCCCTGCACTGGAGCAATGCATCATTAAAGTGAGAAAAGTGTGAGTGTGAGTAAGAAGGTGTGTGTGTGTGTGTGTGTGTGTGTGTGTGTGTGTGAGGGTGAGTGTGTGAGTATGTAAGTGAGGATATATGTATAAGAAAGTGTGTGTGAGTTTCAGTGTGTGTATGAGAGTGTGTGAGTGTGTGTTTGGGTTTGTGTGTGAGGGTGTGTGAGTGTATAAAAAAAAGGTAAAACAGGATGGGGGCATCACTATAAAAGTTGATCAGGATGGGGAATATTCCTAGAAAAGGGGATCAGGATGGGGGACATCAGTACAAAAGGGGACCAGGATGTGGGACCTCACTACAAAAGGGGTCCAGGATGGGGGACATCACTACTAAAGGGGATCTGGATGGGGGGCATTACTAGAAAAGGGAATTAGGATGGGGGAAATTACTAGAAAAGGGTATCAGGATGAGGACATTACTACAAAAGGGAACCGGGATGAGGGACATCACTACTAAAGGGAATCGGGATGGGGGACATCACTAGAAAAGGAGATCAGGAAGGGGACATGACTACAAAAGGGGATCAGGATGGGGGACATCACTAGAAAAGGAGATCAGGAAGGGGACATGACTACAAAAGGGGATCAGGATGGGGGACATCACTACAAAAGGAGATCAGTATGGGGACATCACTAGAAAAGGGGATCAGGATGGGGGACATCACTAGAACAGGGGAGCAGGATGGGGACAACCCTACAAAAAAGGATCAGGATGGGGGACATCACTATAAAAGGGGATCAGGATAGGGGACATCAGTAGAAAAGGGGATCAGGATGGGGGACATCAGTACAAAAGGGATCAGGATGGGGACATCAGTAGAAAAAGGGATCAGGATGGGGGACATCACTAGAAAAAGGGATCAGGATGGGGAACATCACTAGAAAAGGAGATCAGGATGGGGACATCAGTAGAAAAGGACATTACTACAGGATGGGGACATTACTACAAGAAGGGGATCAGGATTTGTACTTTACTACATTGAGCAAAAAATTCTGGTATTACTAAAGTATCACTTAGTCCTACAAGGGATGCGGCCCCCTGCTATAAATGTTTTTCTATGTGTGGCCCACCAACCCAGCCGAGTTTGAGACCCCTGATTTAAACCATACATTACAGTATAACAGAGCTGTCACACCTGTACATGGCTTTTCATCTGTGGATGACACCTGTTGGGCCATTGAGATAAATTGCATGATCACTTGCTCCAATCCACCATTTGGATTTACAACTTGGGGGGTGAGAGGGACATTTCCATGCTCTTCTTGAGGTCGGGGGACAGCTTCTACACGGAGGTCCACGCACTCCACACAAACTCCAAACTGCTTCACCTGCTCATTAATGTCCTCCTATAAGACACAAGACCTGATATAATAAGGAGAATAAGGCACATTGTTCAGTACAAATCGGTGAGTGGAATTCCAGAGCACAAGCCCTTTAGTAGCATCGCTTGTGCCTACATTTGTGTATATACTGTGGTGCTTAAACTCAAAAGTCGATGTCCTTCCAATGTACATATAGACATTAAGACAACCGTTAGCTTAGATTCCATTGGTATAAGAGGGGTGATCAGCTGGCTCTCCAGTTCATTCCCATAGTGCACAGACCAAGCTCCAGCTCAGCAACCAATTATGCAACAAAAGAAAAGCCTGTCCTACATCAGAAGGCCTGGGCGTAGAGTACAATGTTTTTGAGAGAAAATATTTTTACTTCACTTAATCCTATTCACACTGGACACATTTTACTTAGCTAGTTTAAAAGACTTTGAAGTGAAAACCTGCAGTGAACAGCAATCTCCCCACCTCTCAATAATACACATGCACTCTTAGTTTGGATGAGCGTGCTTGTATTATTAATGGGAAAAGAAAATATGCTGTTATTGGTCATCTCTGGTGATGGCTTGTCTCCATTGAGAACAAAGGATTTAACATGTTGAATTTCAACACCACCCAGTTCTTCCCCACACTCACAACATTGGCCAAACATAGCTGGCCAGCCTACCAAAATCTGAGTTTGACTGACCTTAGTTTTAAGTCTATGGCTAAATGCCTATTACATCATATTCCCATATACATTACATACTTTTAGAATGTGACACCCAACCCCCCCACAATATTCAGCTGCTTGGCAGCCAGATGGGCATAGTGGAGCTGCACAGCATAACTCTGTCAACTGCATAGTGGCCGCCTCCGAATAAAGCACATCTGCCCCCAAATCGAATAGAGTGCGGATGTGCAGTACCCACCTGCGACCACTATTCTGTTAACAGAGCTGTGCAACTCAGAACATCAGACTGGCACAGGACCAGCTGATCAGGGGGCATACTGTATGTTGTACGCCCTCTGAACATATATTAATGATATGATAAGGCTAGGATATCAATATAAAAGTTTAGGACAACCCCTTTTTGACCTGGAGAAAGTTCTCCATCTTGTATTAAAATTTAGCAAAGACTTGATTTTTTTAAGATATATCATCTCTGTTAAGAAGTCGTCACATGCTACGATAAATGGCTAGATATCGTTTAAGCGATCTGCGTTTTGATCGCTTAAGCGATATTTTTTTGGCATCGTTGCATGTAATCAAGCGATTTTACTATGTAAAATCGCTTGATCGTGACATCGCAGATCTGAGCTCCGGAGCTCAGATCTAGCGATGAACGATTTAACGATATGCTTCATGGTGGGGTATAACACCACGATGAACGATCTCCCAGCGGCAGAGCCTATGCTGGGAGATGGTAACTATGGTACACGTCGGGTTACTAAGCGACGCGCGGCGCCTAGTAACCCGATGTGTACCATAGTAACCAGCGATCTCGCTGGTCCACATCGCTGGTGAGTCTGTCTGTGTGACAGCTCACCAGCGATGTGAGCGATATTGTAAGCGATTGCGCGTGCACGTGATCGCTTACAATATCGCTAGCGATGTCGACATGTGTGACGGCCGCTATACTGTTCTTATAAACCAACCTTAAAATGTTCTCCTAGTCGCATGCGGTTACCATAGATCTCTCGGACATACTTGCGGCCCAAGCTCTGTGCCAACAGGTTTTCTGCGGAGTTCTGGATTACAAAATTAAGATCCTGGACAGACAGCACAGACAGGATAGGATCACATACTCTAAACTGAACATCAGCCCCCACAGATACCGGAACATCATCCCGAGACTTGACCTGAAAACATAAGAGTTGATGTATCATCTAAAGCACCTGGAAAACACACGAACAGCAGTTTTTTTTATAAGTCCTTCAAGAGAACTTGAACTATTCATTGTTTCTGTATTTGACATATTTGTTCATTTATTGGCCCCAACTCATCAAGACAAGCGCATTTCATGCAGGTCATGAAGAGGAGGCGTGTTGGAGTCAGATGCTCCTAATTCATTAAATGGCGCATGCCTCTTAACCCCATCATGACTTATGACGTACATGTACGTCATAGGCTGCCTCCCACCTGAGGAATCACACCATCACGTCGGTTTTATCACATAGTGAACATGGGGAAAAAAGTCCAAAAAATAAACGTGCAATTGCATTTTTTTGCAATTTCACCGCACTTGGAATTTTTTTTTCAAATTTTCCTACACACTGTGTGGTTAAATAAATGATTTCATCTGAAAGTACAACTTCTCTCGCAAAAAAACAAGCCGTCATATGTCTATATGGACGGAAAAATAAAGTTATGGCACTTGGATGAAGGGGAGGGAAAAATGAAAATGGAAAATTTACAGGGGTCGAAAGGGTTAATGAATCCAGCTTGTCTGAAATAGGTCCTCACAAATCTTTCTGGTTGGGGACTGAAATAAGATTTGTGACGTAACGTAAATGTTGCCATTCATCATAAATTTGACAAGTGAGGGTGGCCAAGCTCCATCTTGCTCTGCCCGCTTTGTTGGGGCTGGGAAGAAAAGCTGTGTGACCACCTACAGTTTTGCATTCCATTAAAATGTTAAGAATTTTCTAAGTTTTTGTATGCCAGAATTTGGGCATAAAAGCTTTTATGAGCTGGGGCCATTCTCTGTATTCAGACAGATCTAGTCCTGGAGTTCTCACCTTACACGTCTGTATGCTGAATGCTCTTGTTCTCATGTCTATTCTCTGAAACTGGTCAATGAGAGGGAGCAGCAGGACAAGTCCAGGACCTCTGGGTTGACGGACCCGGCCAAGGCGGAAGATCACCATCTTCTCATAATCTGGAACGATCTATTGTAATAAAATGATAATGAAAAATCATATTCTTAGAATACCATGCCAATGTGGCTATAAAGATGCACATAAATCTTAGTGGGCTGTTAGCCAAGCACTTTTGTTCATCGGCTACATCCCCCAATTCCACCCATTCACCTGCAGATACAGAAGATGGGATTAGACCTTTAAAAGGAATCTGTCAGCAGGTCTTTGCTATATACCGTATATACACGAGTATAAGCCGACCCGAGTATAAGCCGAGGCCCCTAATTTTACCCTTCAAAACTAGGGAAACTTATTGACTCGAGTATAAGCCTAGGGGGGAAATGAAGCAGACTCTCATCACAGTATACAGCCCCTCTCATCAGGATAAATGGCCCCCCATTACTGGTACATAATACACCATCACTGGTATATAGGACCTCCATCACTGTATACAGTACCCCCCATCAGAGGTTACAGCCTCCCTCAGTGGTATATACAGGCCTCCCATCAGTGGAATACAGCCCCCCATCAGTGGTATATACAGGCCCCCTCTCAGTGGTATATACAGGCTCCCCATCAGTGATATATACAGGCCCCCCATCAGTGGTATATGCAGGCCTCCCATCAGAGGTTACAGCCCCCATCAGTGGTATATACAGCCGCCCATTAGTGGCATATGCAGCCCCACATCAGTGGTATATACAGGCCCCACATCAGTGGTTACAGCCCCCATCAGTGGTATTTACAGGCCCCACCATCAGAGGTTACAGCCCCCATCAGTGGTATATACAGGCCCCACATCAGTGGCATATACAGGCCCCACATCAGTGGTATATACAGGCCCCTGATCAGTGGTTACAGCCCCCACCATCAGTGGTATATACAGGCCCCACCATCAGTGGTATATACAGGCCCCACCATCAGTGGTATATACAGGCCCCACCATCAGTGGTATATACAGGCCCCACCATCAGTGGTATATACAGGGCCCACCATCAGTGGTATATACAGGCCCCACCATCAGTGGTATATACAGGCCCCCCCTCAGTGGTTACAGCCCCCATCAGTGGTATATAAAGCCCCCCCCCCGCAGTGGTATACAGGCCGCCTGCCCCCCCCATCAGTGGTATACAGGGCCCCCCTTGCTGCCACACACCTGTAAAATAATATATTATTTATACTTATCCCTGTCGCTGTCACCACTCTGACACCGAGCCTCCTCCGGTCTTCATGCTTCTTCCTGCTTGTGACCAACGCACAAGCAATGACGTCATCGCTGCTGCGCACGCCGGTCACAAGCAGGAAGAAGCATGAAGACCAGAGGAGGCACGGTGTCAGAGTGGTGACAGCGACAGGGATAAGTATAAATGATGTATTATTTTACAGGTGCGTGGCAGCAAGGGGGGCCCTGTATACCACTGATGGGGGGTGGGCGGCCTGTATACCACTGCGGGGGAGGGGCAGGGGGCCTGTATACCACTGATGGGGGGGGGGCGGGCGGCCTGTATACCACTGCGGGGGGGGGCCTGTATACCACTGAGGGGTGGGGGGGCGCCTTACATGGTGCAATGTAGTATGCACCGCTCCCCCTGCCGCTGATGGACAGGGGGGTGCAGTGCATATTACATTGCACTAATGAGCGGCCCCACGTGACAGGCCGCTCATACTACAGCCTCCCCCTGCATCCTCCAGCCCCCGGACACCGCCTCCCCACTGAGCCAGTACCACTGACTCGAGTTTAAGCCGAGGGGAGCACTTTTCAGCACAATTTTTGTGCTGAAAAACTCTGCTTATACTCGAGTATATACGGTAATCTGAGGGCAGCATGATGTAGGGGCTGGGACCCTTAATCCAGGGATGGTCACTGTGTGCTGTCGTTTCAATACAATCAGTATTATCACCGTTAGATCAGGGCAGATCCTTTTTTGCTTTACCTTTAAGAACCACCAGACAGATATGGGTAAGGTGAGGAGAAGAATTGCAAAGGAAAAGCAGGTAATCCAAATGTGACAGCACCACATCAACCATGAGTTCGAAGAATCTGTGGAGAAACAAGTTGTTCAAATCATCATCATCATCTATGTAAGAATATAATCATCCACCTCTTCCTAATGCCTTCTATATGCTAACGATAAACCCATAGTGTAAGAGCTCCTCTTGTATTCTGGCTTCTAGAATGGGTTTATGATGATCCGTGCAAAAAAACAACAAAAGTGGAACAGCAGCCTCTGCCAATGCATTAGGCTTGTCAGCAAGATGATCAAATGGAACCTGTCAGGTCCTCCGTGCCCCCAGAACCACCAGCAGTTGCGGGCACACATCCAAATTCCCGGCAGATTTTTGCACATATAAACAGATCTTTAGAAAAAGTATTTCTAAAGTCCATTTACGAGATGCAAATTTGGCCTTTGACTAGTCAATGGAGTAATAGATACGCAGACTAGCCTGTCTGCTTAGAATGTTATCATGCCCCTGTGCCCTGGCGGCGAGATAACATGACATACAAGACCCAGCGTTATCACAAGTGCTATACGGATATCCGCCCTGTAGCCACGCTGAGGCATGTATCTTTACTGGGTCCCTATACTATAGATAATGCATCTCTTTGGGTTAAACAAAACCTCTTGCATGAGCGAGTAGGAACCTGAGAGTGAATTATAAAAACACCTGACACTAGTTGGGGAGGGGTGCAACAGACAGAAGGTATGACCCTGCATCGCCCTCAAGGTACCGTCACACAGGGACATATCGCCGGCGATATTGCCGGGGATCGCGGGAGCGCGCATCCCTGACAACATCGCCGGTGAGATGTCACACTGAGCAAC
Organism: Allobates femoralis; assembly: GCA_033576535.1. Lineage (NCBI taxonomy): Eukaryota > Metazoa > Chordata > Amphibia > Anura > Aromobatidae > Allobates > Allobates femoralis. The sequence goes on from JARQOC010000004.1 coordinate 210,996,022, forward strand.
TTACCGGCGATGTCGCCGGCTAGTTGCCGCGGCTATCGCTCGCTGGGTCGCCCAGCAACCGATAACCCGCAATGTTGTAGATAGGCGGAATCGCCCGTAACATTGCGGGTTGCCGCGTTACACAGGGCGATCAGGCAGAATCGCCTGAGCAACATCGCCAGGTTTCCCAACATTGTTGGGAAACCTGGCGATGTGACTCAGGCGATTCATCGCCTGATTATCGCCCTGTCACACGCGGCAATTCGCCGGCGATGTCGCCGCAACCTGGCCACGCCCTCGGTTGCCGGCAACATCTCCGGCGATATCTCCCCGTGTGACGGTACCTTCAGGGCTATGGGTTACTCGGGACCAGTCCTTATTCTCTGTTTGCAGGGGATGTCACGGTGGTGGCTGTGGACCGGATCCGTGGCCCTGGAGGGACCGCAATTAAAAAGGGAAAAATAAAAATAAGAGTTTGTTAGTGACGCCACCTGTGGGATGCGGCCAGATATGACCGCCGCTGCTTGTTTCAGCTCCAGGGGATGATTATGGGATGCAGCAGTTTAACCGGGTGCTTTACTCACTGTTCACACAGTCACGGTTTCTTTTAAAGTGAGCGCACCGGTAGCCGGTCAGCAGCTGGTCTGGTTCACCAAACACCCCCTTTCTTTAAGCCTTTCCGGGTCTCTCTCCTCAGGACCACAACCTCAGGGCCAGCAGTTGCGGACTTCTCAGGGGGTCCTCTCTCTCACCCGCAAGTGCTATGTGAAGCCTTTCCTGGGTTTTATTTGGTCTGTTCGGTTCCAGGCATAGAGACCCTTCACCTCACCGGTTAATGTGTGGCCGGGGCTGTAGTATCTAGCCACTTTTACAGGGCCGGTACCCTGTCCGTCGATCCAGTCCCTTAGTGACTCTGTCAAGCCGGTTTTTCACCTTGGACTCCTACACCTGGTCGGTCTCTCAGAGATGTCAGTAGCTTCGGACCCGGTCAGCCTCTGATGACACCGGGTCCCGGTGTTTTTCCTCTCTTGCTTACAGTCTCTTTTCTGCTGTCTCTCTGCTCAGTCAGGAACCCTTCTTCAGCTCCAACCTCCAACTGGCAACTGTCACTGTCACTCTGAGGTAAACAACTATAACTCCTCCCCCTCTCACAGGTGTCTCCTAAGCTCCACCGACCACTCAGCTTTGCCCCAATTCTCCCATGCCTGGCATAAAACCCTGGGTCTGGGGATTCGGGTTGTTTTGGGTGCTTTAGGGTTGGGGTGAATGGCTTAACATTCCAGCTGCTGCACTTCTCTGTGGCTACCAGTCTGCAGGGGTGCCACAACCCCATAATATACAAAAAAATTAAACGCCCGACACTCCCTGACATACAATGTGAACAGGTGCCAAATGAACATAACATAAAATTACAAAAAGAAAGTTACACTCTGTAATGCTGAAAACATGAATGTGGGAAATGGAACAAAGGAAACATGAAGATTGAAACTATGAGACTTAGCATACACAAACGGCCATCCATATATATGCCCAGTAGCCACATCGAGCCAATGTATGGGGACCCAGTAAGGAGACACGTCTCATGGGACTACTGGGTGTATATACGGATGGCCATTTGTGTATGCCAAGTCTCAGTTTCATTTCTCTTCAGTTCCATTTCCTACATTCATGTTGTTCATGACTTAGCATTACAGAGTGCAACTGTTTCTTTATGTAATATTGCGTTATGTTCATTTGGCACCTGTTCACATTGTATGTTGGAGAGCGTTGGGCGTATACCTTTACTGGTATCTAAGTGGTGAAAAAAAATTCAGAAGTTTGAAAAGAAAAAAAAGAAATCACACTTTTTGTCTGCGACCCGTAGCGTTCTCATTTTTCGTGATCTGGGGCTGTGTGACGGCTTATTTTTTGCATCTTGGGCTGATGTTTCTAATGATACCATTTTTGGGTGGATGAGCTGCTTTGATTGCCCGTTATTGCATTTTACAGCAATGTCGCGGTGACCAAAAAAAACCATAATTTTGGCGTTTGGACCTTTTATTTCCGTTACGCAGTTTACGGCTCTCATTAATTGATTTTATATCTTGATAGAGCGTGCGTTTCTGAATGCAGCGATACCAAACGTATTTTTTTATAATACTTTTATTTTAAATGGGAAAAAAGGGGGGTGATTTGAACTTTTGTGGGGTTTTTTTCTCTCATATTTTTATAAACATTTAATTGATTCTTCATTTAAGGGTACGGACACACTGGCGTGAAACTGAAACGAGTGCAATGCTTGATTTTATCGCATTGCACTCGGACCAATGTTAATCAATGTCTGAGAGCACATTGGCGTGTGTCAGACGCTTTTCTCTCATCCAGATTCTGGATGAGAAAAAAAGTCAACATTCTGCGACAGTCTGTGGTTCATGCGCGAGACTCACCGATGCAAGTCAATGGGTCTGACAAAATCATGGACTGCACATGGACCAACCGAGAGGCATCCTTTTTTTTTTTTCACTGATACATTATCATTTTGTAGCTCAGACAATTGTCAAATGTTCCTGTACATGATTACACTGTAAATAGCTTCTAAGAAAAAAAATGGATTGCACATGGACAGCACAAGGATGCCACATGGATCAAAAACAGATGTCCCTCGTCTGACTCTCCTGAATGAGAAACGGACCGTTTTAATTCACGCCAGTGTGTTTCCACCCTTACACTGCCCTATAGGGAAGTGCTTGCCAACCACTCACAGGAAGCGATCAGTGATCGCTTCCATGATCTCGACAGGACCCGGGCTATCACGTGACAGCTGGAGATCTCGCAATATTATCACGGGAACTCCATTCACGGTGGGGAACGGAGCATTCCCCACCGCGGTACCTTTAGATTGCGCTGTTACTGAATGATCCTGGATCAATTGGTGCTGTTAGCCAGACATCAGCTGAGATGTTCGGTGTTTGATGTGAGCACCACACCAGAGCTCACATCAAAGAGTGGGACACGAGCCATGACGTATATTCACCTCATGGGTCGTGAAGGGGTTAAACTGCTGCAGAGAAATGCTGCAGCTTACAGTGCTCAAAAAATCCTGAAATAGAAACAAACATGTTAGTAGGCGTGTTTCTTTAACTCTTTCAGAATCTTGGACGCACTGGTACATCCATGGTCACCTCCTTCCCTTGGATGTGGGCTCACACAATGAGTCTACATCCTTCCCACCACATGTCAGCTGATCTGATCAGCCAATATGTGCCTCTAATGGGGATGTCACAGGCGTCAATATCACGTGCAATATTGCTGCTGCATATGACGTTGCAGCGATATTGACGTGTGTGACAGGGCGCATCAACCAGCGATAAATCGCTGGTTGATGGTCGCCAGGTTTTAGAACCTGCTCTAAAACCTGGCAATGGTCGCCCGGTGGACACGCAGCATCGCTGCGTGTGACACCGGGAGACTAGCAAGAAGCCAGCTCCCAGCGCCTCTCAGCAAGTGCTGGGAGCTGGTATCCATGGTAAACAGCGGGTAACTAAGCCGCACGGCGCTTCGTTACCCGTTTGTTTACATGGTTACCAGCGTTCTCGCTGGTACTGATCGCTGGCGAGTCTGCCTGTGTGACAGCTCACTAGCGATCACCCTTCAATGTCACCAGCGATGAGATCACTGGCGACATTGATGTGTGTGACATCCCCATAATAGAGGCAGACAGAGATGTGCCTGCCACTGTTAACTAGCTAAATCCCACTGTCTATCTCAGACAGCAGGATAGACTGCGCCGGTGGGAGCACACCATTCAACAAACCCCAATGGTGGCCCAGTGATCTCGGGGTATGGATGGGTTGCTATGACAGCTGGGGGTCAGCTGATGACCCCTGTGTGTGAGATGATGAGCTGTGTGTGAACACTGGCCGAGAGCCGGCATTCACAGGAGATGGTCATTTATGCTGTGCAGGCAGGGCTGAAGCCCCCGCTCTATACAGCACAGGAGATCACACCATCACCTATGGGACAGTAAAAAGGCAAGGCGAGGTGATGAAGGGGTTAAGGCAGGAGGGATCCACAATGATCGCACTATATGGCAGTCTCAGGCACCTACAGGCCAGGTCTCCTCACTCCAGTGAGCCGGCAGCTCCCATTGTTGGTGTCGGCCCCTGTAGCACTGCTGGATTCCTCCACATGGTGATAACTGTGCAGGGGGTTAGCGGGATGATCATGTGCGGCCCCACAGAGGAGCTGTGCACTCACAGACTCTATAAGCTCATTACCTGGCTTTGTCGTGTGCGATGCCGGGGATCCCTCCAGTGGCGGAGGTAAGGCGGAGTATCTATACTGCCCCCACATGGTGGTTACACACACTAACACTTAGATTCCAGTGTGATAACCCCGCAGTGTAGACATTATACAGCGGAGCTTTTCTCCACACTGAGCAACGGAGACCTGCGCCAGCATCCAGAGACCACGACTCTTCCTGGTCAATTAGTGCAGGGCGACCAGCCAATGACAACTGCTAGAGTGCAGACACGTGACCAGAGTCGGCGGTGTCACTGGAGACGCTTGTGTGTGGAGCAGCGCAGACTCGCAGTGATCACGCGACTATCTCGGCCTGTCCCCGCCTCTACACACTCAGCAGGCGGACGAGCGGATCCCTGCAGTTGAATCCTTCTTCTGCGCATGCGCGCGGCAGTCGCGCGCTCGGCTCTAATTCCTTCTGCGCATGCGCGGGACTGCCGCCCGCGACTACCGCGCGCTCGTGCTCGCGCCTCTAATTTAGTGCTCGCGCCGGAGGCTGGCTTCCCTTCGCGAGCACTGAAAGCCCGCACCCCCGACTTGCCTGCCTGTCTTCCCGCCTCGCTGTTCAAGCACTGGCGCGCTTCGACTGCATTAGGCTTCTGCATGGTATTAATCCTTTAGGTTCTTTTTTATTAGGACTGGGTCTTACTAGGGGGGGCTGTGTATGGATAGATGGGGTCTTACTAGGGGGGGCTGTGTATGGTTTAGATGGGGTCTTACTAGGGGGGGCTGTGTATGGATAGATGGGGTCTTACTAGGGGGGGGGGCTGTGTATGGATAGATGGTGGGTCTTACTAGGGGGGGCTGTGTATGGATAGATGGGGTCTTACTAGGGGGGGGTGTGTGTATGGATGAGATGGGGTCATTACTAGGGGGGGGGCTGTGTATGGATAGATGGGGTCTTACTAGGGTGGGGGGCTGTGTGATGGATAGATGGGGTCTTACTAGGGGGGGGGGGGCTGTGTATGGATAGATGGGGTCTTACTAGGGGGGGGGGCGTGTGTATGGATAGATGGGGTCTTACTAGGGGGGGGGGGCTGTGTATGGATAGATGGGGTCTTACTAGGGGGGGGGGGCTGTGTATGGATAGATGGGGTCTTACTAAGGGGGGGGGGGGCTGTGTATGGATAGATGGGGTCTTACTAGGGGGGGGGGGCTGTGTATGGATAGATGGGGTCTTACTAGGGGGGGGGGGCTGTGTATGGATAGATGGGGTCTTACTAAGGGGGGGGGCTGTGTATGGATAGATGGGGTCTTACTAAGGGGGGGGGGGCTGTGTATGGATAGATGGGGGTCTTACTAAGGGGGGGGGGGGCTGTGTATGGATAGATGGGGTCTTACTAGGGGGGGCTGTGTATGGATAGATGGGGTCTTACTGGGGGGGGCTGTGTATGGATAGATGGGGTCTTACTAGGGGGGGGGGTGTGTTGGTAGATGGGGTCTTACTAGGGGGGGGGGCTGTGTATGGATAGATGGGGTCTTACTAGGGGGGGGGGGCTGTGTATGGATAGATGGGGTCTTACTAGGGGGGGGGGGCTGTGTATGGATAGATGGGGTCTTACTAAGGGGGGGGGGCTGTGAGGTGGGGGTCATAGGGGGGGTGTATGGATAGATGGGGTCTTACTAAGGGGGGGGGCTGTGTATGGATAGATGGGGTCTTACTAAGGGGGGGGGGGCTGTGTATGGATAGATGGGGTCTTACTAGGGGGGGCTGTGTATGGATAGATGGGGTCTTATGGGGGGGGCTGTGTATGGATAGATGGGGTCTTACTAGGGGGGGGTGGGGCTGTGTATGGATAGATGGGGTCTTACTAAGGGGGGGGCTGTGTATGGATAGATGGGGTCTTACTAAGGGGGGGGGCTGTGTATGGATAGATGGGGTCTTACTAAGGGGGGGGCTGTGTATGGATAGATGGGGTCTTACTAAGGGGGGGGGGCTGTGTATGGATAGATGGGGTCTTACTGGGGGGGGCTGTGTATGGATAGATGGGGTCTTACTGGGGGGGGCTGTGTATGGATAGATGGGGTCTTACTAAGGGGGGGGGCTGTGTATGGATAGATGGGGTCTTACTAGGGGGGCTGTGTATGGATAGATGGGGTCTTACTGGGGGGGCTGTGTATGGATAGATGGGGTCTTACTAAGGGGGGGGGCTGTGTATGGATAGATGGGGTCTTACTAAGGGGGGGGGTGTGTATGGATAGATGGGGTCTTACTAAGGGGGGGGCTGTGTATGGATAGATGGGGTCTTACTAAGGGGGGGGGCTGTGTATGGATAGATGGGGTCTTACTAGGGGGGGCTGTGTATGGATAGATGGGGTCTTACTGGGGGGGGCTGTGTATGGATAGATGGGGTCTTACTAGGGGGGGGCTGGGGCTGTGTATGGATAGATGGGGGGGCTTACTACACTGGATGTGTGCGTACGTGGATGTGTGTGTGGATGGATGTGGATGTGCGTGCGTGGATGTCAGCGTGCGTGGATGTGCTTGCGTTGATGTGGATGTGCATGCGAAGATGTGTGCGTACGTGGATGTGTGCGTGGATGTCAGCATGCATGTGTGGATGTCAGCGTGCGTGCGTGGATGTGCGTGCGTGGATGTCAGCATGCTTGGATGTGCGTGCGTGGATGTCAGCGTGCGTGCTTGGATGTGCGTGCGTGGATGATGGGTGCAACAAGGGATCAAGTGTCCTCTTGTTATAGTCTCTGGAATCATAGTCATGGTGCACTGTATGACAGATCATTGTCATACAGTGCACCACAACTCTGACCCCCGAGACTAGGAAGAGGACTCTTGATTCCTTGCTGTAGTCTCTGGATTGAGCAGAGGCGATCGAGCATCGTGGGACCTTCGTTGTGGACTACGTCGGATGCGATCGAGCGTCGTGGGACCTTTGTTGTAGACTTCGTCGGAGGCGATCGAGCGTCGTGGGACCTTCGTTATGGACTACGTCAGATCTTTATAATAAAGATGGAGTCCGAATTTTGTTTGTGTTTTTTTTTTCAAATAGAAAATACACACATAGAAAAATCTTTTTGACTATTTACCAGAGATTCCTAATGGCGGGTCTAACATTGGCCCTATATTATGAATCTCGGGCTTAGTGCCAGCTGCCAATAAAAAGCTGGCATTAACCCCTTTATTACCCAGTTTGCCACCGGCACAAGGGCAACTGGAAGAGCATGGGTACAGCGCCAGAAAATGGCGCTTCAATGAATGCGCCATTTTCTGGGGCGGCTGCGGGCTGCAATTCGCAGCATGGGGGGCCCAGAACGCTTGGGCCTTTCCATGCTGAGGATTCCAGCCCCCAGCTGCCTAGTTGTACTTGGCTGGGCCAAAAATATGGCGGAGCCCTATGTCATTTTTTTTTCAAGAATTCTACAAATAAAAAAAAAATGGGCTTCGCTGTATTTTTGGTTGCAGCCAGGTACAACGAGGCAGCTGGGGGTTGCTGGCAGTCTGTAGCTGCCAAGTTGTACCTGGCTAGACCAAAAATATGGCGGAGCCCACGTCATTTTTTTTTCTAGAATTAGTTCTAGAAATAAAAAAAGGCCTTCACTGTATTTTTTGTAGCCAGCCAGGTACAACTTGGCAGCTGGCGGACTGGAATCCTCAGCATGGAGAGACCCAAATGTTGTGGGCCCCCCACGCTGCAAATTTCAACCCACAGCCACCCAAGAAAATAGCGCATTCGTTAGAGGCGGCATTTTCTGGTGCTGTACCCCAACTCTTCCAGTTGCCCTTGTGCACACGGGTTCTCCATACACGACATGGTGTCCGCTAACAATTTCAATGGAAAATTAGCTCCAATTGTTAGCTGAAACCATGTCGGGTATGGAGAGCTCCTCCCTGTGTGCCTGAACATTGGAGCTCCCCACAAGTGACCCCATTTTGGAAACTAGACCCCCGAAGGAACGCATCTAGATGTATAGTGAGCACTTTGAACCCCCAGATGCTTCACAAATTGATCCGTAATAATGAAAAAATAAATTATTTGTGGAAAAAAAAGTGCTTTTTCATTTTTACAGATGAATTTCTGAAGCATCTGGGGGTTCAAAGTGCTCACTATACATCTAGATGCGTTCCTTCGGGGGTCTAGTTTCTAAAATGGGGTCACTTGTGAGGGAGCTCCAATGTGGAGACACACAGGGACCCTCCATACGCGACATGGTTTCCGCTAACAAATTGAGCTAATTTTCCATTCAAATTGAAAAGAAAGGAAATGACATCACAAGGCTTTTTTTTTTCTTTTAACAAACTTTATTTCTATGTGGTTGCAGTACACATGCAGAAAAATACGCGTCCGTAAAAAAGCATCAAAAACGCATGTGTGTGAACACACATGCGTTTTTTACGCGCGTAAAAAAACGCGCAGTATTTCTTTAGAAAACTGCATGCGTAAAAATACGCGACAAAATACGCACTGTGTGAACGTAGCCTTAGGGCTCAAACAGACCAGCGACTTGATTTTACGCATGAAGTCCCGCTCTGAACTTAGTACCTGAAAAGGAAGCTCGTACTTACCTGTCGGCACCGCCCCCATAACCCGGCCTGTCTTCGTGCGCTGCGTGACGGGACTCTCAGCGCAGGAACTTTTGGGAGAGGGCAGCGCACGAGGACAGGCCGGGTTATGGGGGCGGCGCCGACAGGTAAGTACGAGCTTCCTTTTCAGGTACTAAGTTCAGAGCGGGACTTCATGCGTGAAATCAGTTGCCGGTCTGTTTGAGCCCTTAGGGAGCTTATGAACCGCGCTCAGTGCTGGTCAACAAACAAAGGCCGCTGATGTCGTGAGTCCGTGAGAATAGTTGGGTAGTAAATGTAATGGGGAACCCGAATGGTTCAGTGTTGTACACGGAAGCAGAGGTGAACAAAAAGTACTGACTACAGCACGTGTGTTGGCATCACTGCAAACAGCCCCCCCATCTATCCGTACAGCCCCCATCTATCTATACAGACCCCCTAGTAATCTCCCCTATCTATCCGTACAGCCCCCTATCTATCCTACAGCCCCCCATTTACAGACCCCCAGTAAGCTCCCCTATCTATCCGTACAGCCCCCCATCTATCCATACAGACCCCCCGACTCCATCTATCCGTACAGACCGCCCATCTATCCATACAGATCCAGTAAGCTTCCCAATATATCCGTACAGGCCCCCCCCCCCCAGTAAGCCCCCCATCCAGTGGCGGATCTACATTGGGACGATTGGGGCGTCCGCCCCCGGCTCAAGGCTTCTCGGGGAGCCAGGGTATAATCGGGCCGGCCGCCCGACATCTTCGCCCCACGTCTCGCGGTGCGCGTGCACGGCCGCTTGTCTCGCGGTGGACGGCCGACGCCCCCTGCCCATGAGGTGAAACACCCACCTCTATTCCACCTCGAGCAGCAAGCCCCATGACCACTCTCTGCCCTTGCCCCCTCTCTCTGCCCGCACCCTCTATCTGCCCTACTGTCTCTACCTGCCCCTCTCTCTGCCTTTCTCTCTCCACCTGCCCGCACCCTCTCTCTCTGCCTGTGCCCTGCTCTGTGCTACTGCAACCTTTATGGTGCCTGCAGCCTGCGAGCTGCATTCCCATCCCGATTCCCAGGAACCAGCTAAAAATTTTGCCCGAAAAAATTATTTTTTTTGGGGAGGTTTTATGAACAGCAGCGGGACCATGATCCATTTAATCCGCCACTGACCCTATCTATCCGTAAGGCCCCCAGTGCCCTGTATCCATAGGCCCCCCAGTAAGCTCCTTCTATCCGTAGAGACCCAGTAAGCCCCATACCATAAGCCCATAAGCCATCCTTATGCGTATAGCCCCCAGTAAGCCTCCCATCTATCGTACACACCCCCCCCAGTAAGCCCCCATCTATGCGTAAGCCCCATAAGCCCCCCATCTAGTAAACCCCCAGTAGCCCCCATCTATGCGTACACAGCCCCCCCCTGTATCTACCCCCAACCATTATCCATACACGCCCCCAGTAAGCCCCCCATCTATCCTACGCTACCACCCTAGTAAGCCCCCACCCATCTATGCTAAAGCCCCATCTATCATACACAGCCCCCCCAGTAAGCCCCCTCCCCCCCCAGTAACCCATATATCCATACACAGCCCCCCCTAGTAAGACCCCATCTATCCATACACCCCAGACCCCATTATCAACCCAGTAAGACCCCATCTATCCATACACAGCCCCCCCCTAGTAAGACCCCCATCTATCCATACACATCCCCCCCACCCCTAGTAAGACCCCATTATCCTACACAGCCCCCCCTAGTAAGACCCCCATCTATCCATACAAGCCCCCCCCCTAGTAAGACCCCCATCTATCCATACACAGCCCCCCCCTAGTAAGACCCCCATCTATCCATACACAGCCCCCCACACCCCCTAGTAAGACCCCATCTATCCATACACAGCCCCCCCTAGTAAGACCCCATCTATCCATACACAGCCCCCCCTAGTAAGACCCCATCTATCCATACACAGCCCGCCCTAGTAAGTCCCCCATCTATCCATACACAGCCCCCCCCCAGTAAGACCCCATCTATCCATACACAGCCCCCTAGTAAGACCCCATCTATCCATACACAGCCCCCCCCCCCCTAGTAAGACCCCATCTATCCATACACAGCCCCCCCCTAGTAAGACCCCATCTATCCATACACACCCCCCCCCCTAGTAAGACCCATTTATCCTACACAGCCCCCCCCTAGTAAGACCCCCATCTATCCATACATAGCCCCCCCCCTAGTAAGACCCCCATCTATCCATACACAGCCCGCCCCCCCTAGTAAGACCCCATCTATCCATACACAGCCCCCACCCCTAGTAAGACCCATCTATCCATACACAGCCCCCCTAGTAAGTCCCCAACTATCCATACACAGCCCCCTAGTAAGACCCTATCTATCCATACACAGCTCGCCCCCCCTACTAAGACCCCCATCTATGCGTACACAGCCCCCCCCTAGTAAGACCCCAACTATCCATACACAGCCCCCCCTAGTAAGACCCCATCTATCCATACACAGCCACCCCCTAGCAAGACTCCCATCTATCCATACACAGCCCCCCCCAGTAAGACCCCATCTATCCATACACAGCCCCCCCCAGTAAGACCCCATCTATCCATACACAGCCCCCCCTAGTAAGACCCCATCTATCCATACACAGCCCCCCCTAGTAAGACCCCCATCTATCTATACACAGCCCCCCCACCCCCTAGTAAGACCCCATCTATCCATACACAGCCCCCCCTAGTAAGACCCCATCTATCCATACACAGCCCGCCCCCCTAGTAAGACCCCATTTATCCATACACAGCCCCCCCCCCCCCTAGTAAGACCCCATCTATCCATACACAGCCCCCCCTAGTAAGACCCCATCTATCCATACACAGCCCCCCCTAGTAAGACCCCATCTATCCTCCATACACAGCCCCCCCTAGTAAGACCCCCAACTATCCATACACAGCCCCCCCCCTAGTAAGACCCCCAACTATCCATACACAGCCCCCCCCTAGTAAGACCCCACTATCCATACACAGCCGCCCCCTAGTAAGACCCCAACTATCCATACACAGCCCCCCCCCCTAGTAAGACCCCATCTATCCATACACAGCCGCCCTCCCTAGTAAGACCAGTCCTAATAAAAAGAACCTAAAGGATTAATACCATGCAGAAGCCTTGAGCGCGCCAGTGTTTTGAACAGCAAGGCGGGAAGACAGGCAAGTCGGGGGGGCGGACTTTCACAGTGAATGAAGAAGCTCGCGCAGGGAAGCCAGCCGCTAACTAAATTAGAGGCGCGAGCACGAGCGCGCGGCAGTCGCGCACATGCGCAGAAGGAATTAGAGCCGAGCGCGCGACTCGCGCGCATGCGCAGAAGAAGGATTCGACTGCAGGGATCCGCTCGTGCAGGCGGGGGTGTATTCATACTCTGGGGTCACGTGATGTCTCCTCTGTGGCAGCCTCTTTCCTGATCTGCAGAACACTTTAGGCTAGTTTCACACTACGATATTTGCAAATCCGATGCTGTCCGATAAAAATCGGAGAGCATCGGATCCGAATTTGGCCCCATGCAGCCCTATGGGCATCGGACCGAGTCGGATGTGCACTAAATGCCATCCGATTTGGTCCGATCCGATTCTGTCCGATGTTTTTATCGGTGCAAAAATCGGAGCATGCTGCGATTTTTGCACCGAAAATAAAATCTGACAAAATCGGATCGGACCAAATCGGATGGCATTTAGTGCACATCCGATCCGACCGATCAATTTAACATGGGGCCCTATGGAGCAGGGTCCGAGGAAACATCTGATGTCTCCTCGGACCAGATTTTAGTGTACTGAGCATGCTCAGTACATGCTCATTACACTAAAACTATTGTGTGCCGCCTAATTTAACTTCTGCAATGTATATACATACATTGCAGAATGTTAAATATAAGTTAAAACAAGTGTTTAAAATAAAAAATCTTTATTCTCACCTTCCAGCGCTCCTTCGGCGTCTCCAGCTGCAGCCGCTCGGTAACAGGACCTGTGATGATGTCAGAACCCGATCAGCTGATCGGGTCACATGACCGGTTGCCGCGGTAACCGCTGACGCTTTTGACGTCATCACAGGTCCTGTACACCCGATCGGCTGCAGCTGGAGACGCCAAGGGAGCGCTGGAATGTGAGAATAAACATTTGTTATGTTGAAATGACAGCAGAGGGGACATGAGGGGGGCCATGAGAAGGGAGAGGGGACATGACAGGGGACATGAGAGGGGACAGCAGGGGACATGAGGGGGGACATGAGGGGGACAGTAGGGGGACAGTAGGGCAAAACAAGGGGGCAGCAGGGGGACAGCAGGGAGACAGCAAGATGACAGGAGGGAGAGAGGAGGGGGAGCTACGTGACACAGCCCAAACTGATCCTGCAAAAAGTAGGATTCGGATGCCTATTTGGCATCCGATTGCAGGATTCAGTTTGGATCCGATGCTGTCCGATTTTCATCGGACAGCATCGCATTTAGAAAAATCGTAATGTGAAAGTAGCCTAAGGGCCCTTTGACATCAGCGTTTTTTTCAAATCGCGGCAGATGCGGTGAAAAAAACGCATCTGCCGCGATTACTGCATACTGGCTGCACTTGCGGCGCGGTTGCGGCAAGTCCAATACATTGTATAGGCGGGCTTGCGGCAGGTGCGGCAAGTGCGGTTTTGGCACTTGCGGCAGGTGCGGCCGCGAAAAAAACCGCAGCTGACAGCATTTTTTTTCACGGCCGCACCTGCGGCAAGTGCCAAAACCGCACTTGCCGCACCTGCCGCGAGCCCGCCTATACTTTGTATTGGGCTTGCCGCAACCGCGCCGCAAGTGCAGCCGGTATGCGGTAATCGCGGCAGATGCGTTTTTTTCACTGCATTTGCCGCGATTTGAAAAAAACGCTGATGTGAAAGAGCCTAAGATGCAATCTTCGTTTTTACCGTTGCAGTCTTCCCACAGCCACCGTTTTACATTTATCCACACATCTCAATGAATTACAATATCATAAAAAAGTTCATTTATTTCAGTAATTAGTGAAACATATCTTATATAGAGACATTACAAACACGGATCTATTGCAAGTGTTTATTTCTGTTAATGTTGATGATTACGGCTAACAGCTAGTGATGAGCGAGTAGTGAAATATTCGTATTTGCTATACTCGGAATGAGTACTTTGTAATACCCGTGTACTCGTCTGACTAGCGAGTCTAATGTTAGTCAATTAGTGATCGGTTCCACCAGGAGAGTAACTACAATAGGTGCAGGGGTTGCGATCGCACCAGGCCTGCAGCCTAGGGGGCCCCAAAAGTCCCTTTGGCCTATAGAAAAAGACTATTGCTATTAAAGATTTGTAATAATTGAGGACCCTGTTGGAGCTTTTGCATCGGGGCCCATGAGCTTCAAGTTACATCACTGGTTCCACCCACACACATCCAGCTACAAACCGTGTCCCCTCACCCTACAATCATATGGCCCCGATAGCATCCCCTCACCCTAACCCCACAATTATATGCCCCGATAGCGTCCCCCAACTCAACAATCATATGGCCCTGATAGCGTTCGTGCACCCCACAATTATATGGCCCTGATAGCGTCCCCCAACCCCACAATTATATGGCCCCGATAGCGTCCCCCAACCCCACAATTACATGGCCCCGATAGCATCCCCCATCCCCACAATTACATGGCCCCGATAGTGTCCCCCAACCCCACAATTACATGGCCCCGATAGCGTCCCCCATCCCACAATTACATGGCCCCGATAGCGTCCCCCAACCCCACAATTATATGGCCCGATAGCGTCCCCCAACCCCACATTTATATGGCCCCGATAGCGTCCCCAACCCCACAATTATATGGGCCCGACAGCGTCCCCCAACTCCACAATTATATGGCCCCGATAGCGTTTGTTCACCCCACAATTATATGGCCCCGATAGCGTCCTCTAACCCCACAATTATATGGCCCGATAGCGTCCCCTCCCCCCACAATTATATGGCCCCGATAGCGTCCCCTCCCCCAATTATATGGCCCCGATAGCGTCCCTCAACCCCACAATTATATGGCCCCGATAGCATCCCTCAACCCCACAATTATATGGCCCCGATAGCGTCCCCTAACCCACAATTATATGGCCCCGATAGCGTCCCCATCCCTATAATTATATGGCACCAATAGCATCCCCTAACTCCAGAATTATATGGCCCCGATAGCGTCCCGTGACCCCACAATTATATGGCCCCCATAGCATCCCCAACTCCACAATTATATGGCCCCGATAGCGTCCCCTAACCCCACAATTATATGGCCCGATAGAATTCCCTCACTCCACAATTATATGGCCCGGATAGCATTCCCTCACCCCACAGTTATATAGCCCCGATAGCATCCTCCATCCCCATAATTATATGGCCCCGATAGCATCCCTAACCCCATAATTATATGGCCCCGATAGCATTCCCTCACCCAACAATTATATGGCCCTGATAGCGTTCCCTCACCCCACAATTATATGGCCCGGATAGCGTTCCCTCACCCCACAATTATATGGCTCTGATAGCATCCCCCCACCTAACAATTAATTATATGACCCTGGTAGTGACTTCCCTCACCTACAATTCATTATATGGCCCTAATGACACCCCCTCACCGCACATTTCATTATTTGGCCCTGATAGTATCCCCTCACCCCACAATTCTTTGTGAAGTTGTCAGGAATTTATAATAAATTGTGGGGGACGACACAGAACAGGGGACTGAGGCTATTTTCTGCTGCAAATCCTGATGTGTTGGTAGGAAGAACATTGCATGAAATATTCGTTTTTTTACTTGTGTTCTTGTTGCATATTGTTCCCCACTCATTAGTATGGGTATGCCGTATGGGTAAGCTGGAAAAAACTGCAAGAACTGACCTTGTGCAGATCTGAATCTGCAAGGAAAAAAAATAAGCAACAAGTGCAGGAGATTTCAAGTATCTCACTCCATCTGCTTGTAGTGTTAGGGCCACTTTACACACACCAACTTATCTGTCCAACTTCTGACCAACTCACTGGTTGCAGTGAAATCATGGACACATTGTTCATTTTGTGGCTCGTGTACAAATGTAACAATGTGTCCATGATTTCACTGCAACCAGTAAGTTGGTCAGAAGTTGGACAGATAAGTTGGTGTGTGTAAAGTGGCCATTAATCTCTGCATATTTTCTGCTACAAAACCACGTGTGAACATAGCCATAGAGATAACTGGGGGGAAGAGTCACAGAGACTGATACATTTATGGATACTAGACAGCAGACATAGTTAATGGGGGCACAGTCTCAGCTAAGGCCGGCTTCACACCACGTTTATTGGCCGTCAGGTTCTGTCCAGTGTTTTGCAGGAAGCACCTGACAAACACGGACAAAACAGAACCGGAGGGCAAATATGCTCTCCCATCCCGTTTTCTGCCGGAATCTTCCCTGCACCTAGCTGTCGTTGTCCAAGTGCTGACATTTCAGCATAGCGGCTGAAGGGGAGCATTCCAGGTGCTGAAATTTCAGCCAGGACGCTCTCCAGGTGCTTAAATTCAGTGGCAGCTGCTTTTATCAGCTGCTTCTATTTCAGCACCTGGCATTTGTGAACCGGACCGATTTTATGTCGGATCCGGCGCCCATAGACTCCCATGCTATGTGCGCCGGATTCGGGAGGATCCGATATTGTCCGATTTTTTTCCCCCAACACAAAAAATGCTGCAAGCTCCGATTTTGTGTCCAGGGCAAAAGCACGAAATTTGCCAGATCCTCCCAGACAACACAAAACCGGATGGCAAATCACCGCCATCTGGCCACATCAGGCCCCATAGGGATACAATAGGGGTCAAATCGATTCCAGGGCTGGCCGGTGTGAAGCGGACAGCTCCGGATCTCAAAAATCGTGGTGTGAAGCCGGCCTTATTTATCACTTTATATTGTGAATGGTGGGTGACTTAATTGTGTAGTACATATAGTGGGATACATATTTATACTTAGGGGTGCAGTGTGGATTTTTTTCATTCAGGTGGCAAAATTATATCTACAATATATGTGACCTTGTTATTTTCAGGGCTACGGTGTTCAGTGTGAGAAGATGAGTTGTGGCTGGAAAATGTGAACATGAAGGTCGGACCAGATGGGGACGAAAACAGAAAACTATCAGATGATATGTCAGGGTGCAGCAATGGGGAGGGTGCAGTTGTGCTGGGGGAGAAAATGGCTAGAAGGTTGGAGGAGTGTTTAAACTAGGGATTGGGGGGGAGGGTATTCATTGTATAGGAGGGGAAGATAGTGTAAACAGTAACCTGGGCACAAGTAATAAAATTGGGGGTGGCATGGGGGGTGGGGTTAGAACAGTCAATCTAGTAGGAAGGAATAGAAGTAAAGAGAGATGCATAAAGTGCATGTTCACTAATGCCAGAAGCCTCACCAACAAAATGGAGGAATTAGAATTGATTTTGTTGGAAAATAATTATGACATGGTGGGAATTTCGGAGACTTGGCTGGACGAGAGCCATGACTGGGCTGTTAATTTACAGGGCTATTGTCTGTTCAGAAATGACCGTACAAATAGGCGAGGAGGAGGTGTATGTTTATACGTAAAATCATCCTTAAAACCCATCCTGCGTGATAATATAGGTGAATCTAATGGAAATGTAGAGTCCCTGTGGGTGGAGATAAGGGGAGGGGGAAAAAATAATAAATTACTGATAGGGGTTTGTTATAAGTCCCCAACAATAATGGAAGTGGAGGAGAATATCCTCATAAAGCAAATAGATGAAGCAGCGACTCAGGGAGAAGTCATTATTATGGGGGACTTCAACTACCCTGAAATACATTGGGGATCAGAAACCTGCAGTTCCAGCAAAGGTAATAAGTTTTTGAAAACTATAAGAGACAATTACCTTTCACAACTGGTTCAGGACCCAACAAGAAGGGGGGTACTGCTGGACCTAATATTAACCAACAGGCCAGACCGCATATCAAATATACGGGTTGGAGGTCACTTGGGTAATAGTGATCATAACTTAATAAGCTTTCAAGTATCCTTTACTAAGACGTGTAGTAGAGGGGCCACAAGGACACTAAACTTCAGGAAGGCAAATTTCCAACGGTTGAGAGATGATCTTAGTGCAATAAACTGGGACGATGTCCTGAGACATAAAAGTACACAACACAAATGGGAGATGTTTATTAGCATCCTGAATAGGACCTGTGCACAATATATACCCTATGGGAATAAGCATGCTAGAAATAGGAGGAAACCACTATGGCTAAATAAAGCGGTAAGAAGTGCAATATGTGACAAAAAGAAAGCATTTAGGGAATTAAAGCAAGTAGGTAGTGATGAAGCATTAAATAAATACAGAAAATTAAATAACATTTGTAAAAAGCAAATCAAGGCAGCAAAGATTGAGACAGAGAGACTCATTGCCAGAGAAAGTAAAAAGAATCCCAAAATATTTTTTAACTACATAAATAGTAAGAAACTAAAAAATGATGGTGTTGGCCCCTTTAAAAATAGTCTGGGTGAAATGGTGGATGAGGATGAGGAAAAAGCAAATATGCTAAATGACTTTTTTTCAACAGTATTTACACAAGAAAATCCCATGACAGACAATATGATCAGTGATAACAAAAATTCTCAATTAAACGTCACCTGCTTAACCCAAGAGGAAGTACGGCATCGTCTAAAAATCACTAAAATTGACAAATCCCCGGGCCCAGATGGGATACACCCCAGAGTGCTGCAGGAATTAAGTACTGTCATAGATAGACCATTATTTTTAATATTTAAAGATTCCATAATAACAGGGTCTGTACCACAGGACTGGCGTATAGCAAATGTGGTGCCAATATTCAAAAAGGGGACAAAAACTGAACTTGGAAATTATAGGCCAGTAAGCTTAACCTCTACTGTGGGTAAAACCCTAGAGGGTTTTCTAAGAGATGCTATACTGGAGTATCTGAAGAAAAATAACCTCATGACCCATTATCAACATGGTTTTACGAGGGACCGTTCCTGTCAAACTAATCTAATAAGCTTCTATGAAGAAGTAAGTTCTGGACTGGACCAAGGAAATGCAGTGGATGTGGTGTATATGGACTTTTCAAAAGCTTTTGATACGGTGCCACACAAAAGGTTGATACATAAAATGAGGGCAATGGGGATAGGGGAAAATATGTGTAAGTGGGTTAAGAACTGGCTTAGTGATAGGAAACAAAGGGTGGTTATTAATGGAACACACTCAGAATGGGTCACAGTTAACAGTGGGGTACCACAGGGGTCAGTGTTGGGCCCGCTTCTATTTAATATATTTATTAATGACCTTGTAGGGGGCATACAGAGTAGAATCTCAATATTTGCAGATGACACTAAACTCTGCAGGGTAATCAATACAGAGGAGGACAATTTTATATTACAGGAGGATTTATGTAAACTAGAAGCTTGGGCTGCTAAATGGCAAATGCGCTTTAATGGGGATAAATGTAAAGTCATGCACTTGGGCAGAGGAAACAAAAGGTATAATTATGTGCTTAATTGTAAAACACTGGGCAAAACTGTCACTGAAAAAGACCTGGGTGTATGGGTAGATGACAAACTCACATTTAGTGGCCAGTGTCAGGCAGCTGCTGCAAAGGCAAATAAAATAATGGGATGTATTAAAAGAGGCATAGATGCTCATGAGGAGAACATAATTTTACCTCTATACAAGTCACTAGTGCGACCACACTTAGAATACTGTGTACAATTCTGGTCTCCGGTGTATAAGAAAGACATAGCTGAACTAGAGCGGGTCCAGAGAAGAGCGACAAAAGTTATTAGAGGACTAAGGGGTCTGCAATACCAAGACAGGTTATTAAACTTGGGGTTATTTAGCTTGGAAAAACGAAGGCTTAGGGGTGATCTTATAATAATGTATAAATATATGAGGGGGCAGTACAGAGACCTTTCTAATGATCTCTTTACTCTTAGGCCTGAGACTGGGACAAGGGGGCATCCTCTACGTCTGGAGGGAAGAAGGTTTAATCATAATCACAGACGCGGATTCTTTACTGTAAGAGCAGTGAGACTATGGAACTCTCTGCCACATGATGTTGTAATGAGTGAGTCACTACTAACATTTAAGAAGGGCCTGGATGCCTTTCTTGAAAACTATAATATTACCAGTTATATATACTAGATTCTTTGATAGGGCGTTGATCCAGGGAATTACCGTATATACTCGTGTATAAGCCGACCCGTGTATAAGCCGACCCCCTACTTTTGCCCAAAAAATCTGGAAAAACCTATTGACTCGTGTATAAGCCGAGGGTGGACCCCAGCACAGGTATACAGCCCTCAACAGTGTGGTATACAGCAGCCCCAGAGGTATATACAGCCCCAGTGGTAGTATACAGCAGCCCCACAGGTATTATACAGCCCCAGTGGTAGTATACAGCAGCCCCACAGGTATATACAGCCCCAGTGTAGTATACAGCAGCCCCACAGGTATATACAGCCCCAGTGGTAGTATACAGCAGCCCCACAGGTATATACAGCCCCAGTGGTAGTATACAGCAGCCCCATAGGTATATATAGCCCCAGTGTAGTATACAGCAGCCCCACAGGTATATACAGCCCCAGTGGTAGTATACAGCAGCCCCACAGGTAAATATAGCCCCAGTGGTAGTATACAGCAGCCCCACAGGTAAATACAGCCCCAGTGGTAGTATACAGCAGCCCCACAGGTAAATATAGCCCCAGTGGTAGTATACAGCAGCCCCACAGATAAATATAGCCCCAGTGGTAGTATACAGCAGCCCCACAGGTAAATATAGCCCCAGTGGTAGTATACAGCAGCCCCACAGGTAAATACAGCCCCAGTGGTACTATACAGCAGCCCCACAGGTAAATACAGCCCCAGTGGTAGTATACAGCAGCCCACAGGTATATATAGCCCCAGTGGTAGTATACAGCAGCCCCACAGGTAAATACAGCCCCAGTGGTACTATACAGCAGCCCCACAGGTAAATACAGCCCCAGTGGTAGTATACAGCAGCCCCACAGGTAAATATAGCCCCAGTGGTAGTATACAGCAGCCCCACAGATAAATATAGCCCCAGTGGTAGTATACAGCAGCCCCACAGGTAAATATAGCCCAGTGGTAGTATACAGCAGCCCCACAGGTAAATACAGCCCCAGTGGTAGTATACAGCAGCCCCACAGGTAAATATAGCCCCAGTGGTAGTATACAGCAGCCCCACAGGGAAATATAGCCCCAGTGGTAGTATACAGCAGCCCCACATATACCGTATATGCCCCAGAGGTATATACAGTGCCCCCTCATCTATATACAGCCCCCGCCGCAATCCTGTAAAGGAATAGGTTAGTATACTTATCCATCCGCTGCAGCTGTCCCGCCGCCATCGCGATTCAGCATCTTCTGACTTCAGCGTCTCGCGTCTTCTTCCGGTTTCCTCCCCGGTCGCACAGGCAATGACGTCATTGCCTGCGACCATCGGAAGGAGACGCGAGACGCTGGAAGTCGGAAGATGCTGAATCGCGATGGCGGCGGGGCAGCTGCAGCGGATGGATAAGTATACTAACCTATTCCTTTACAGGATTGCGGCGGGGGGCTGTATATAGATGGGGCACTGTATACTGTATACATTGTATACAGTATACAGTGACTCGCGTATAAGCCGAGGGGGGACTTTTCAGCCCAATTTTTGGGCTGAAAAACTCGGCTTATACGCGAGTATATACGGTAGTCTGATTGCCGTATCTGGAGTCAGGAAGGAATTTTTTCCCCAATGTGGAGATTAGTGTTGCCACATGGGTTTTTTTTTGCCTTCCTCTGGATCAACATGTTAGGCTATGGGTTGAACTAGATGGACTTAGTCGTCCTTCAACCTTAAATACTATGTTACTATGTTACTATGTTAGGGGTAAGTTACTATCAATAATTATTCTGTACTGTATGCGGGGCTGCCACTAGGAATTTCAGGGCCACTGACTTCTAAAATTTTGGGGCCCCTCTAAGACTCCACCCAGCCTCCACCGCCACCCATGCTCCCCCCTCCACCCAAACAAACATTATATTTATAGTGAAAAATTGGAGCAGCACCAAAAATTACTTCAATTTATGTGCAAAGCTTTCCCAACCAGCAATCCAGATGGTCCCTTACAAAAGAAAAAAAAAAAAAAGGAAAAAACAGCGCAAAAAAAAAATAGAAAAAGGAGAATTTTGTGTACTCACCGTAAATTCCTTTTCTCTTAGCCTCTAATTGGGGGACACAGGACCGTGGGTGTTATGCTGCTGTCCACTAGGAGGCGACACTAAGCAATCTGCAAAAGAGTAACAGTGGCTCCTCCTCTGCAGTATACACCCCCTGGAGCAGGCACTGCCTCCCCAGTTTTGTGCTAAAGCAGTAGGAGAATTAACAAGGTTAACCAATACCAACAAAGCCTGGCAAGGCCACAAGTAAAAATATAAGAGTAACAAAAAACTACAAGTAACAAAGCCGGTACGGCCAACAGGGCGGGTGCTGTGTCCCCCAATTAGAGGCTAAGAGAAAAGGAATTTACGGTGAGTACACAAAATTCTCCTTTTCTCCTTCGCCTCATTGGGGGACACAGGACCGTGGGACGTCCCAAAGCAGTCCCTGGGTGGGAAAGACAATGGAACTAATGATACTGAACAAGTCAGTAAACAGATAAATACCTACAGGTGAGCAACTGCCGCCTGAAGGATGCACCTACCCAGACTAGCGTCCGCCGAGGGCTAGGTATGAACACGGTAGTGCTTGGTAAAAGTGTGTAAACTCGACCAGGTGGCCGCCTTACACACTTGGAGAGCCGAGGCTTGGTGCCGAACGGCCCAAGAGGCCCCCACGGCTCGGGTAGAATGTGCCTTGATCCCCGCTGGAAGAGGAGTAGTTTTCATCTTGTAGGCTTCTTGGATAGCTGATCTAATCCACTTAGCCAGTGTAGCCTTGGAAGCTGGCATACCCTTACGAGGGCCTTCCGTCAGAATGAACAGAGTATCTGACTTACGGAAATGCGCAGTTCTAGACACATAAATGCGAAGCGCCCTGACGAGATCCAGAGTATGGAAAGCTTGTTCGAACCTGTGAACCGGAGCCGGACAAAAGGAGGGCAATGAAATATCCTCATTCAAATGAAAGGAGGAGACAACCTTAGGCAGGAATGACGGCACCGGACGGAGTACAACCTTGTCCTGATGGAAAACCAGGAAGGGTGGCTTACAAGAAAGCGCAGAGAGTTCCAACACTCGGCGAAGGGAAGTGATAGCCACTAGAAAAACCACCTTCAGAGTCAGAAGGAGGAGAGAGATGTCCCGAAGAGGTTCAAAGGGAGGATCCTGCAGAGCCGTAAGTACCAGGTTAAGGTCCCATGCATCTAAAGGGCGTTTGTACGGAGGGACAATGCGATTGACTCCTTGGAGAAAGGTTTTAACCTGTGGCTTTACAGCAAGGCGGCATTGAAAAAGTACTGAAAGAGCTGAAACCTGACCCTTAAGGGAACCTAGGGAGAGACCAGATTCTAACCCGACTGAAGGAACCCTAGAACTAACGGCAAGGAATAAGGAAGAGGGGGTTGATCCCGAGAAGAGCACCATGCGAAAAAAGCTTTCCAGGTGCGATGATAAATTTTTGCCGATGCCGACTTCTGTGCTCTGATCATGGTCTGAATAACGGCAGAGGAGAAACCTGCTTGGGTTAGTACCCAGGTCTCAAGGGCCACACCATCAAATTCAGGGCGTCTGAATTCTGGTGGTTAAAACGGGCCCTGAGACAGGAGGTCGGGGCGACAAGGGAGCCGCCAGGGAACGTCCGCCGTGAGCTGCACGAGATCGGCGTACCATGCCCGTCTGGGCCAGTCTGGGGCTATGAGAATGACTTGAATGCCCTCTTGCTTGATCTTCCGCACCACTCTGGGAATGAGAGGCAGAGGAGGGAAGATGTAAGGCAGCTGGAACTGAGACCAATTCTGAACTAGGGCATCCGCCCTAGAGCTCGCGGGTCGTGAGATCTGGCTATAAACATGGGAACCTTCGTGTTGAATCGAGATGCCATCAGATCTACGTCCGGAGTCCCCAGCGACGACATATTTGCTGGAACACGTCGGGATGTAGAGACCACTCTCCAGAGTCCATGCCCTGGCGACTGAGAAAATCCGCTTCCCAGTTTTCCACTCCCGGGATATGAACTGTTGACAGCGTTGAGTTCGTCGATTCTGCCCAGTGTAGAATGCGTTGCACTTCGTGCATGGCCTGGAGACTGCGGGTTCCGCCTTGATGGTTGATGTATGCCACGGCCGTGGCATTGTCTGACTGAATCCGGACTTGTGTTCCTGCCAGCATGGAATGAAAGGCCTTCAGAGCTAGAAATATGGCTCGGATTTCCAGGAGATTGATGGGCTCGGCCGACTCCGCTGGGGACCATGTTCCCTGTGCCGTGTGATGACGATGTACCGCTCCCCATCCGCTGAGACTTGCGTCGGTGGTGACTATCTTCCAGCAAACCGGTAGAAAGGACCTTCCCTTGTGAGGGAACGAGGTTTGAGCCACCAATGGAGGGAACTCCTTGCTGCAGGAGACAACCGGAATAATCTGTCCAGGGCAGAAGGGTTCCTGTTCCACGAAGTCAGAATCGCCCGTTGGAGAGGCCTGGGGTGAAGTTGAGCGAACGGAACCGCCTCCATAGAGGCAACCATCCTGCCCAAGACTCTCATGGCGAACCGAATCGATTGAGGAAACGGCCGTAGGAGGCTGTGGACTCCCTGTCGAAGGGCCTTCGCCTTGTCCTAAGGGAGAAGGACCAGACCCCTGGGGGTGTTGAAACGCATCCCGAGGAATGTTAGACATTGTGACGGGACTGGTGATGACTTCCGCAGATTCACCAACCAGCCTAGACGACGCAGGGTGTCCACCGTGATGGCAACACTCTGCTGACACTCCCTGAAGGAGGGAGCTTTGATGAGCAAATCGTCTAGGTATGGGAGGACTACCATTCCTCTTGTGTGCAGTATGGTCATGACAGCCGCCATGACCTTGGTGAACACCCTGGGAGCAGTTGCTAGGCCGAACGGGAGGGCCACAAACTGATAATGGTCCTGGTTGATGGCGAAACAGAGAAACCGCTGGTGAATTGTCGCGATTGGGATATGGAGGTAAGCGTCCTGTATGTCGATGGACGCGAGAAATTCGTCCTTCTCCATGGACGCTATGATGGAGCGCAGAGACTCCATGCGGAAATGCCGAACCTTCACGAAGGAGTTTAACTGTTTTAGATCTAGAATGGGGCGTACCGCCCCTCCTTTTTTGAGTACCACAAAAAGGTTTGAGTAGAACCCTTGGAAGCGTTCGGCTGGCGGTACCGGTATGATGACACCGGCTGTCAAAAGGGAATCTGCCGCTTGAAAGAAGGTGTGAGCTTTGGGCGGATGAGCAGGTGGGATTGACAGAAAAAAACGATTTGGAGGAAGGGCCGTAAATTCTATGGTGTATCCGGAAGACACCAAGGTGTTTACCCACTTGTCGTCGGTAGAAGCGAGCCAGACCTGACGAAAGTGAGAAAGTCGGCCGCCAACCTGAATAGTGTCTCCCGAAGGGGGGAGAGTCAGGAAGAAGAGAATCTGCTGGGCTTTGAGCCCTTAGATCTGGACTGGCGAGAATGGGACTGCCAGTTTGCATCAGTCTTCCGCGTCGTCTGGGTGCGTTCCCTACGGGGGGACCTATTGGCCGCCGTCGGGGGCTTCGAGGCTGACCAACCAAAGGAGTTCCGAAAGGATCGGAAAGGGGTTTGTTGGCGACGAGTGAAGGGTCGCTTAATCTGACGTTGTGGAAGAGAGGTACTCTTACCCCCAGTGGCGTCTGAAATCAATTGATCCAGCTTTTCGCCAAATAAACGGCCACCATTGTACGGAAGACATGTGAGCGACTTTTTTGACGCTGCATCTGCCTTCCACTCTCTCAACCAGAGGGCTCGCCTGATAGTTATGGCGTTGGAAGCCGCAGCCGCGGCACAGTTAGCCGAATCGAAGGCAGCATGCATTGAATATTCGGCGGTAACCGCTATTTGAGCAACCTGGTCTAACAAGGCCGGGTCGACCTGCAAGGACCGAAGGGCCGAGTGTACCGAATTAGCTCTAGTCATAATAGCCTTCGAGGCTCAGACTGAAGCAAAGGCTGGGCCTAGAGAAGAGCCTGAGGCCTCAAAAACGGACTTCGCCATCTGCTCCACCTGACGGTCAGTGGCGTCCTTTATGGATGAACTGTCCGGTAAGGACAGGAGGGTCTTGGTAGCGAGACAGGATATGGGAGGGTCCACCTGTGGCGGATCTGTCCAATCCTGGGTAACCTTAGGCAGAAAAGGATAACGCGTTTCCAGAGCCTTACAGTTACCAAACCGTTTGTCAGGATGTAACCTATGCTTTGTAAGAATTTCCTGGAACTCTGGATGGTCCGAGAAATGCTTATGTGGTCTCCTGGCTATTTTAAAGGACACCTTGTGCTCCGGCGCATCAGCCGGAGGGTCTGACACCTCCAGAACCTGGTTGATGGAAGTAATCAAATCCTCCACCAGTGCCACCGTATCGGTCGCATCTAAGTCTAGGGACTCATCTAAGTGACCTCTGAGTCCGTAGAACAGAGACCTTCGGACTCCTGCGCGTCATCTTGACGCCTGCGGGATGCAGAGCCCACAGGGGACTCTGGAGATGGAGGAGGTCTCTTACGGCCAGAGTCGGACACTGACGGGGCAGGGTTGGCAGTCTGTCGCGGTTTCAAGACTTCTGGCTGAGACGCAGAAGCCTGAACGGCGGATTCAGGAGGCGAACGGGCTTGCATAAACTGCAGCAGTGTGGCAGACAATCTGTCAATGGACTGCGTCATATTCTGAGACCTAACTGTGGCCCACGCAGGGGTAGGGTCAGGGGCACTGGTAGCAGTCCGGGCAGTGGGGGTCTCAGTATCTGCAGCCTGCGTGCAGTTCTCACAATGTGGCGAGGTGCATCCTGCAGGGAGGTCAGCCTTACAAACAGTGCAAGTAGCATAGTAAGTGCTGGCTGCCTTGGAGCTTTTCTTACTCCTATTGCCAGACATTGTGGTATGGGCTATAGTGCAGAAAAAGAGGTAACCAGGAGACCCCTGAGTAAACAGGCACTCTCTAGCAGTCCAGCTAGGTGCCTGGACCTTTAGTGGTGGGGCTGAATAGGGTCACTGTGGAGACTTTCCCCCTGTAACAGTGCCTGCTGCAGGAGGGGATGTGGAGGAGAGGGAGAGAGAGAGACAGAGAACCTCTGCAGAGGAGATCCCTGCAGAGGTCTTACCAGTCCCAGCGCCGCTGTGCAACAGGCCGCCCGGATCCTGTGTCCCCCTGGATGGCTGAACGCTCCACGTGCTGTGTAATGGCGACCGTGGAGGAGAAGGAGGAAGGGGCGGAGCTAAACGGGTGGGATCCGGCCTGGAAAACACGCCCGTTCTCGGCTCCGCCCCCAGTATGATGCGCGGTCAGCGTCAACCAGCGGGGCGGGACGGGGGCGGCACAGGGGCGGCGACCTCCACGCTAGGCCCAAGCCGGGGCCTCAATTAGTTGAGGTCCCCGGAAATAGTGAGGGGCCGGCGCAGAGGCGCGAAAAAAGCGCTGGGGGGCCCAGAAAAACGGGGAAAAAGCGGTTCCAGGGCAGATGTGCAAGGCATTGGTGGAGAACCGCCAGTATAGCAGAGGATTTTTACTAAGCATGAAAAGCTGCACTTGGATGCAGCCTGCAAGTGTCCTGCTGCTGTGCCCCTGTCAGCCTTGTGCCTGAGGCCTGGCTGCAGTAAGTGCCCTCTCATCCAGCCCAGCATCCGTCTTGTGCAGGCTCCTGCATAGCCTGCTAGCCTGCGCTGCTGCAGGCAGTCATGCAGTCTCCAGCCCATGCAGCCTGTGCTGCTGATACCTGGTGTTGCCACTGCCTAAAACACCCAGGGGTGATTAGGGGGACGTCATCTGGCAGGCAGTCATCTCTACTTCACCTCAGACCGGAAGGGAGTGAGGAAGGTGGATGTTATGCTGGGCTGTCTCAACTTTAACCCAGCAACCCAACAGTGGGAGGCCGAGAAAGGAGTACGGCATATGTAACGATTCTCAAACTCAACCCAGCGCCCAACAGTGGGTGGCCGAGGAGGGAGCATGCCGGGGGCCACGCCGGACCCACTTTTCATCTTTATGATGAAAATTCACCAAGAGGAAAATGGACGTGTGCCTCCTTCGACACTAAGCAAAAAACTGGGGAGGCAGTGCCTGCTCCAGGGGGTGTATACTGCAGAGGAGGAGCCACTGTTACTCTTTTGCAGATTGCTTAGTGTCGCCTCCTAGTGGACAGCAGCATAACACCCACGGTCCTGTGTCCCCCAATGAGGCGAAGGAGAAAAAGTGGACTTAATTGCCCAATGCACAATAAAGTCCACTTTTTCTATATTTTTATGGTGTTTTCCTTTTCTTTACACTCTTACCCTATTATATATTACACACATACACACACTTGAGACTGCTGTGGGCTGAATACACAATAGCTGTGTATACAATAGAGAATACACAATAGAGACGGTCACTAGCTGTATACACAATGGAGATGGCTGCGGGCTGTATACACAATGGAGACTGCTGCTGGCTACACACACAATAGAGAATACATAATAGAGACTGCTGCTGGCCGTACACAATAGAGATGGCTGCGGGCCATATAGACAATGGAGACGGCTGCGGGCCCATCCGTATAGACAACAGAGACTGCTGCTGGCCGTATACACAATAGAGATGGCTGTGGAACAAATGCACAATGGAAAGGCTGCGGGACAAATGCATAATGGAGATGGCTGCAGGACCTGTGTACAATGGAGACTGCTGCGAGACGCATGTACATTAGAGTCTGCTGCAGAATGTACACACATTGGAGACTGAAGGACGTATATACAGAGACTGCTGGCCGTATGCAGAGACTGCCGCTGTATATCTTGTATACGCAAACAACACTCTACTGTATAAACAGGTCCACACTAGGTTCATACAGTATATATGTGAACAAGGTCCAACAAGAAATCCAGGTGGTGTTTCTTTTTGTTTAAAATTTAACTTTTATTGTACGTGACAAAAAGGGTCACATCTCCACACTGGTATATCAGTTTATCTATATAGGGGGTTCCAATTACAGACTATGCGTTTCAACACTTTTTAATGTGTCTTCATCATGGTCCGGATGAGTATGGACCTGTATATAGTACTGTGTAGAGACAGACAGACAGACAGATAGACATACTCACCACCAGCACCAGTAGTAGCGGCGGCATCAGCTACGTCCAGACCCCAGTCCCATGCATCCTGCCGATGCCCACGTGACTTCTGGTTTGCGGACGACATTGCAGCAGCAGTGATGGACAGGATGGAGACAGGGCCCACTCAAGCGGTGCGGGGGCAGGGCCCGGCAGTGATTGACAGGAGAGGGGGCCCATGCAAAATGTGAGGGGGCAGGGCCTGCCACTGACGTCTTGCACGGGCCCAACAATGCAGCATCAGCGTGTGCCGGCTGGGGGGGCGGGCCTCCCTGCTTCAAATGGCCATGCACCATGTCGCAGTCGGGACTCCCTGCCCCTGATCTAATGGCCACGTTCTCTGCAGTCAGGCCCAGGGTCCCTGACTCCAGGCAGAGCTGTACCCCCCTAGTGGCAGCCCTGACTGTATAACTTGGAGTAAAGCTGCTGTCATTTGTTAAACCCCTTAGGTCACATTTGTGTGATATGTTCATGTGTGCCAGAGTTTATTGGATATCACACCGACTCAGCTTCATAAATCCATTCACATATCTGTGAAAATCACGGATACGAGAATGAGACCTGCGAGATTGAGCATGTGCTGTTCTGATCTGATTATGAGGAATAGGACACACTCAATAGGCCCGTGTGCTGTCCGAGAAAACCTTCAGGCAGCCAGGGGTGCATGAAGCCACCCCGCCACCTGAGCTGCAGGTGAGGAGCGGGGGGGCTTGTGCTATCAGCGGCGGCCGCGGGGTGAGAAGCGGGGGGGAAGGTGAGAAGATTGGGGCGGGAGGTGCTGTGAGCAGGGCTGCGGGGGTGGGGTGGGTGCTGTCCCGCTGCGTCCGCGGGTGATGACAAGTGGGGGGGGGGGGTTTGTAGTGCTATCAGCCGCGGCCACGGGTGTGCCAGAGCTGTTGTGCCTGCTGCCGACATCCACTTGGTGAGCTAAGTGGAGCAGCTTGTTCCGCCCCCTTCAGCTCTGCCACTCTCCCTGCCTCCTTGCCGCCTGAGCCTGAGGGCTCACATTGTCCAATGGACAGTGCGGCCCTGCAGGCAGCACACCGACACTGCACACCAAATACAGGAATGCAGCCTTATTATGTATAGTATAGCACAGTCTAGTAGTATTTAGTGTACTGAATATGTAAAGCGCTGTTTTTAATTTAGTAGATTTCTCTTTTACTGTCCTTTATTAGCATTCCCTTTAGTAATGACAGTTTGCATGTCCCAGAGGAGCATTGCGGCTATAAGGGTGCCGTCACACCTGGCGACGGCACCGCCGATGTATTAGGCGTCGTAGGGGCGAGGCCTATCGCCGCAGATATCGCCCCTGCGTTGCCTAATGTAAATGGGCGATGTCGGCGCCTCTGAGTGGTCACCTGGTTTCACATCAGTGATGTGAAACCAGGCGGCCGATCTGGGGCGGTGTGTCCACATCGCCCCATGTAAACGACCGCCGGCGACCTGACAGGCGTTGGGAGCCATAGGCTCCCATTGTACTGCATCGTCGCTGGGGTTTTGAGACACCCCAGCAGCGATGCCGCCTGTCAGATCGCCAGCGCGTCGCTGGAGGTGTCGCCCCATGTAAATGAGGGACGGCGACGCTGATGGGGCGCCAAAAACGTGCACGCTCCTGCCTGTCGCCGTCGACATCTCTGGGGCCGTCGCACCGTGTGACAGTACCCTAAGACTCCAGCTTCTATCTCTCCTTGTAGTGGCAGGCAGATTCCTCTCCATAAGGTAGATAGCTCCCCAGACCTCGTCTCAGCCTCATACAGCCAGATCAGAACTCCCACACACTGCACTGATGAGGGGCAGTCACCCGAAATGTAGCCTCTGCAGTTTGGGGTTCTGATCTGGCACAAATCCTAAGTCATATTAAAAGGCTTGTTAAAGAGTCTATTATGACTAAGGATCGCAACCCTTAATGGGTGGCATTAAAGTTTCTCATTTCCTCACTGAAGTGGCAATTTGCATATTTCCCAGAGGAGTATTGCAGCTATAAGACTCCTTATCAGCTTCTCTCTCTCGTTGTGGTGGCAGGGAGATTCCTCTCCATAAGGTAGAAAGCTAGTTCCCCAGACCCCTAGAGTAATGTATGAATCTTAGTGATTTCAAACTACAACTTTATTATAATCAATGATTAAAGTCAAAAACGACCTTTGTACTGGTGCGGGACATATGCCAGCTTTCTGTGTAGAGAACTGTCAGAACTGGCGTGTGTACCTCTCGAGCGCAAAAGATGATGTCCCAATCACTGTCCCCAATCTCTTCATTCTCCTGTCCAGATCTGGCAGTAAATCACTACAATGACACTCTTAGAAGCACCCTGGACCAAGTAGTGCCCCTCACCCTCAGAACCTCCAAACATAGAACAAAACAGCCTTGGCTCACATCACAAACTCAATTCCTCCAGCAACGCTCTAAAGGTACCGTCACACAGGGACATATCTCCGGCGATATTGCCGGGGATCGCGGGAGTGCGCATCCCTGACAACATCGCCGGGGAGCTGTCACACTGAGCAACTTACCGGCGATGTCGCCGGCTAGTTGCCGCGGCTATCGCTCGCTGAGTTGCCCGGCAACCCAGCGAGCGATAACCCGCAATGTATTAGATAGGCGGAATCGCCTGATCGCCGCGTTACACAGGGCGATCAGGCAGAATCGCCTGAGCAACATCGCCAGATTTCCCAACATGGTTGGGAAACCTGGCGATGTTACTCAGGCGATTCATCGCCTGATTATCGCCCTGTCACACGCGGCAATTCGCCGGCGATGTCGCCGCAACCTGGCCACGCCCCTCGGTTGCCGGCAACATCGCAGGCGATATGTCCCCGTCTGACGGTACCTTTAGAGTACTGAACACCTATGTAGGAAAATTCGCTCACCAGAAGACTTTATCCATTATAAATTCATGCTAAAATTTTACAACTCTGCCCTTCACCTTGCCAAACAAACCTACTTCACCACCCCGATCACCCACTATCCAACAATCCAAAAAAACTCTGACACCTTTCACTCTCTCCTCAGTCCTAATGTGCAGGCCCCGATCACTGACCTCTGTGCTGATGATCTATTCTAGCCTCTTACTTTATGGAGAAAATAGACAACATCTGTCAGGAAATTAGCTTCCAGCCTCCAAGCGCTGCCACTCCAATCTTCCCCACATCTCCTCCGGCTCACTCTCCAGATTTTACCCAGTCACAGAAGAAGTCGCTAGGCTCCCCTCTTCCTCTCGTCCCACTATAAGCACTACTGACCCCATTCTCTCACACCTACTCCAGTCCCCCTTTCCGGTCATCACCATTAACCTAACCAAAATCTTCAACCTCTCCCTCTCTTCTGGCATATTCCCCTACTCCTTCCAACATTCTATCATTACTCCATTATGAAAGAAAACTTCTCTTGACCCATCTTGCACAAATAACTACAGACCAGTCTCCAATCTCCCCTTCATCTCTAAACTCTTGGAGCGCCTGGTCTACAGCCGCCTCACCCATTACCTCTCCACTGACTCTCTTCTAGATCCATTACAGTCTGGTTTTCGCCCCCTTCACTCTACAGAAACTGCCCTTATCAAAGTGACCAATGACCTTCTGACAGCAAAATGTAATGCTGACCACTCCCTGCTTATTCTTCTTGACACTGTTGACCACAATCTCCTACTCTCTATGCAGTACTCCATTGGTATAAAAGACACCACTTTCTCCTGGCTCTCTTCATATCTTTCTGACCACTCTTTTAGTGTATCATTTGCTGGCTGTATTTCCTCTCACTATTGGGGTCCCTCAGAGTTTAGTCCTTGGACCTCTTCTCTTCTCTCTCTACACAGCCCCAATTGGACAGACCATCAGCAGATTTGGCTTCCAATACCATCTATATGCTGATGACACACAATTATACACTTCAGCCCCTGACCTTGAAATCATATAATCATCCCTGAAGACCGGGCTGTGGAGTTGGAGTCGGCGCCCATTTTGGTGGAATCGGAGTCTGTATATAATGGACGGACTCCGAAAATACCGATGCATCTCAATGAATTAGAATATCATCAAAAAGTTCAATCGAGTATGTGCTGAATATTATTATTATGAATTATTATGTCCTATCCAATTAGCTTGATTATTGTATCATAATAATGATTAAGGCCTGTTCACATTGTACTACAATAAATTTATCATTTCAACATGAGCCGTGTATGAGGGAAATTGAAGAGTCAGAGGCTTGGCTTGCCGACCACAGCCCTGTCTGAAGAACCCCCAAGATGGTAGCTGTGCACCAAACCAAGTAAGGCTGCCTTCACATTTACGGACCCCTCCGCAGCGTTCTGCGGAGGGGTCCGCAATGTGTGCGCAGCGGCCGCCCGCTCCTATCTTTATAATGGGAGCGCACGGTGCTGCGCTTGACAGCGCAGGACCGTGCGCACCCATTCACTCCCATATGTGACTCCCGTATGCCTGCGCACAAATCACACACTCCCGCCCACACGAGGGACGCAACATGTCGCGTCCCTGGTGCGGACGAGACTGTGTGATCTGTGCGCAGGCATAGTTTTTTTTTAATGCAGTCATTGTAATTTTTTTGCCAGCATAATTACACCAATGACAAAATGATATAATTCAGTAAACGACCCAAATACCTTCAGTTTACAAAAAAAAACTGACTCATCCCGGGCAGAAACATTTAACAGACAAACATTTATTAAAGTTCTTAAAAGAAACACAAAACAGCTTAAAAAAATCCCCCTTTAGCTACAGTGCAATGCAATACTCTAAATTAAATATACCTTTAAAAATACAAAAAAAAAAAAAAAAAAAGTGATCTCTGTACAATGAAGGGATAATGTTAAAGTTTCCTGAGGGGAAGGGAAAGATCCATCCATGTGGACAAGTATAAGAACGGAAGGAGGACTAAAAACCTCCAAAGAAAAAAATATAAACTTCTACACGAGGCATTTCCTTGTGGCAATGATTTTCAGTGTCTGGAAGCTTGAAATGAAGACTGAACATAATCAAATAAAAAGGCACTGGAGCAATAAGGAAACCTTGGTCTTGTCTACCAGCAGGTATCCCAGTATCATCAGTGCATGTGAAATTATCACGTCTGGCAATTAAAGGCTCACCGATAACCTAACTGTAGAAGAAACTATATAATGCTGAATTAGCAATAATTTACAATCTTGAGACCGAAAAAGAGAAAA
Organism: Allobates femoralis; assembly: GCA_033576535.1. Taxonomy (NCBI): domain Eukaryota; kingdom Metazoa; phylum Chordata; class Amphibia; order Anura; family Aromobatidae; genus Allobates; species Allobates femoralis. The sequence continues at coordinate 211,030,307 of JARQOC010000004.1, forward strand.
ATTAATCACTGGTTCCAAGTAGGGGGTGAGACACAGAAATAGGATGCAGAAATCATATTGGCGGACGTTGGGGTGAAACCAGTCACTGTGGCATTTCTGACTTGTGCATGGTTGGCTTACAGCAGTATCGTGTATGGCCATATTGAAGCTCGCTTTCTCTTTGCATTGATACAAAGTAATTTCGCCAAAGAAAATGCTACAAAATAATATGTGGACTAACAAATGAAACCTTGTCCATATAAACAACAAGATCTAGAACCAGCCATTATTAAGATTAAATAGATGTACAAAAAAAAAAAATAATAATTCACAGTTATTTTTTTGCAGCCAAACTCAGTGTATGCTAGATCACAGGAGAACATTGGTTACCCGCCACAGTAATTGACAATCAAAAAAAAACACAAAAGTATTTTTTTTGGAGGAAAGGTAAAGTCTAAAATACCATGCTAAAATAAACTGATGGATTCTGATGGTTCCTAATAAAAGTATAACATTGCAAGAAGGTCTACAGTAAGAATTCAAGCATAGAGAGGTATTCCCATAGTATTTAGTCCATTTATCAGTTCCATTCTGATTTTTTTTCCCCTGAAGCAGCAACACTAAATACTTATCCTCAGTTTAATCAGTTGTGGTCTGCTGTTTACATAAAGCTAAGCAGGGAGACAAGGCTTCATCATTCTAAAACCTGAGCCCAAGCCTCGCTCTGAGGTGAACGTGCAGCAGAGCAAGAGAATGTACACGTCATATCAATAAAAAAGAAACCAAAAAAAGGTATATTTAGTTTAAAGCCAGTAGTGCAACACAGACTCCGTGAGGCATTTACCCATGCAGGAAGCGGCCCATCTACTGTGGAATGCTTTAAATCGTCTATACTTTATTTCTAAGGAGATTAAAAAAAAAAAAAAAAAAAAGGGATGTAATTTTTTTGTTGTTTATTTCTAAATAAAAATTGTAGTTCAAGTTTTCTATTCCCTCCATACCAAAATACTTGGAGGAGGAACTGTAAGGAGCTGTGAGATGCAACCCCCAACCATGGCTATTGAGGGGGGAATAGGGTTGTTGGTGGTTAGGATTTTGTTGCATTCAAGCAATGAGGGAGTGCAGTAACCTATGTAGTTAATACAAATGAACTGGAAGAGGAAGAGTGGTCCCCCAGCAGCCCCTGTTCTGAGCCGTAGGCATGGCCTTTTGTCTTGGGGCTCTTAGCTTTCAAGGATCGGCATTATTGCACCTGGACTCAGGAACCATCTTCTGGGCCGGCCTTCCATTATAGCCGATGACATTCAATTTCTGGTGATATCCCCCTGAAGATTTACACCATAGAGAACCTACATCCGAACCCCCAATGCCCTAGAGTCATTGACACAGCGACACTGTAGACGCTAATCTGATAGTTTTCTCCCCAGTGGATTATGGAGTTCACTTGTGGTGTCTCTGAGAGTGGTTCTTCCTTTTTCTTTTAAAAAAACAGCAGCACCTGCAAAAAGAAAAAAAAAAAAGGAGAAAAGTAAAGAGGTTAGATATATTATGATCACTATTCTTTGTTAGAGTAGTTTTTAAGCAGCATTAAGTGCAAATATCTCTAAGGGGGATGCTAAATTGTAAGGCTGTATACAAAAACACCAAATGCACAGATGTTTTCTGCTAAAGGGACAGACAGCTATTAGCATTAAACAGGTTTTCATCACTAGTATCATTGCAAAGGTGCTTGTCCCTTAATCTGACTAGAAGTCTAGGTGGAAAGGCAAGAGGAGGCTAAATGCACCATGGGGTGGTTAGACATCTGAGGAATGACAAGGAGCAAGAAACACACTGGTGTGTGCATGCAGACAATATACAAGGTGATAAGGAGTGGACAACAACTTAGCCAGACAAAGTGGGAATTTATGTGAAAGGATAGGACCCAAGTGACCAGGAGAAAATTGGCAACCCTGCTGATAGAAAAGACCTAGATGAGCCTTGGTGGCCACACACTTTATGCGAATGTCAGCCAAACCTGACAATTGTGTTGGGACTAATTGACCATCTAATGTGTATGGGGGTGTCTTGACTCTCCTTAATAGCAGAAGCTCGGGCAATTTGGATTTTAACAAGCCTGATTTTTTTGTTCTCGAGACAAAATTGCAGCCAACTCAAATCTCAAGTTGTTACAGAAAGCTAACAGGCAAAACCAATACCAGCAATGTCACCAATTCTCAATCATAAAGATTAATACCAAAAAAGTGCATTAGTGTGAAGCATAACACAGATAACTTTTCATTTTCTAATGGCCCATGTAAGGAAAGTAACAAGTGCCAAGGCAGTCATTTACTAGTCTGTTTATACAGTCCAATGAGCACTGATGTCCCCATACACAGCACATTATCGGCAGCACATCTTCTGTTTACAAAGTCCTAATAACACTCATGTCCCATACACAGTATGTCATAGACAACAAATCTTATGTATGCACAGTCCAACGAGCACTGATGTCCCCATACACAGTATGTTATAGGCAACACATCTTTTGTATACACAGTCTAACAAGCACTGATGTCTCCATACACAGTATGTTATAGACAGCACATCATCTGTATACACAGTCCAACGAGCACGGATGTCCCCATACACAGAATGTTATAGGCAGCACATCTTTTGTATACACAGTCTAACAAGCACTGATTTTACAGGCAGCACATCTTCTGTATACACAGTCAACGAGCACTGATGCCCCATACACAGTATTTAACAGACATCAAATCTTATGTAATACACAGTCAACTGATGCACTGATGTCTCCATTACACAGTAAAAGCTATAGGCAGTCATATCTTCTGTTAACAGTCCAACGAGCACTGATGTCCCCATACACAGTATGCTTATAGGCAGCACACCTTCTGTATACACAGTCCAACGAGCACTGATGTCCCCATACACAGTATGTTATAGGCAGCACATCTTCTGTATCACAGTCAACGAGCACTGATGTCCCCATACACAGTAGTTATAGGCAGCACATCTTCTGTATACACAGTCAACGAGCACTGATGTCTCCATACACAGTATGTATAGGCAGCACATCTTCTGTATACACAGTCCAACGAGCACTGATGTCCCCATACACAGTATGTTATAGGCAGCACATCTTCTGTATACACAGTCTAAGAGCACTGATGTCCCCATACACAGTACGTTATAGGCAGCACATCTTCTGTATACACAGTCAACGAGCACGATGTCCCCATACACAGATATGTTATAGGCAGCACATCTTCTGTATACACAGTCCAACGAGCACTGATGTCCCCATACACAGTATGTTATAGGCAGCACATCTTCTGTATACACAGTCCCAAAGCACTGATGTCCCCATACACAGTATGTTATAGGCAGCACATCTTCTGTATACACAGTCCAATGAGCACTGATGTCCCCATACACAGTATGTTATAGGCAGCACATCTTCTGTATACACAGTCTAAACGAGCACTGATGTCCCCATACACAGTATGTTATAGGCAGCACATCTTCTGTATACACAGTCTAAAAAGCACTGATGTCCCATACACAGTATGTTATAGGCAGCACATCTCCCGTTTACATGGGACATTGTGCTGACAACAATTTTTATTTATGCAAAAATAAATAAATAAAATCACCGAGTTCTGTGTATTATAGTGCAAAAATGTGGACTCTCCCCTCTCTGCCTTCTTAATAAAACCTTTTTATAGCCATTGGTTAAAGTCTATGCTGTAAGAATTTAAAGAGGGACACAAGCTAATCCCATAGGACAACTATTAACAAGGGTCCTCTCCATGGTGTGCGCTCCTCAAAGAGAGAGACTCACCACAAGTTGAGCATTTTCACGCAGCTACAGTGTGTTAAAAGACAGAAAGAAAGAGAGAAATATTAATACACCTAAGAGACACGAGGGAGAAGATGGGGAATGCCATGCAGACAACATGCCCAGCAGATTGAAAGAATGGGGATATTACATGAAGGTCAAAAGAGAAGGCGACTGAAACTTTGGAAATTGATGCTTAGCATTGAGTTTCTACTTTTTTTATATATATATATATATATATATATATATATATATATATATATATATATATATATATATATACACACAAACACCTATATATATTTTAAGTCAAATACATAACACTGAAAATCACATTTAAGGATGACTTGTAAATGTCCAATTTTAAAAAGGGGCTTTAGCCAAACAAAAGTATCAAAAGGCCAGCAATATCAAGAACCTCGTGCATTGGACTATTAGTTTGCTCCTAGTACTTTTCTGCTGACAGATCCAAAACAGATCCTATAAATGCATGTATCTTTCATTAAAAGATTTGATCAGTCTCTTGAAATATTTTACAAAAAGATTAATATGTTAGAATATAAACTGAGTAATACTCGCCTACCTCTGGCCACTCTTTCCCAGGACCCACCGAGTCTCTGTTTCCTGACTTCGTGACCACTTTTCTACAAGGACATATGATCACTGCAGCCTGACAATTCATCTGCAGCGGTGATCGCTGCTATCAAAGCTGCAGACAGATTGGCTAGACTGGTCATGTGCAATGGAGGCCATGATTCAGAGACATGCAAGTGCTGGAATGGGAAGGAATAAGGGGAAGTATTATCCTGTTACAGATTCTCTTTACACGCTAGGATATCGTAAACGATATCCTTGGAACGATCACGTGACCTGATTGTTCCGACATCGTTAGTGCGCTGTCACACACAAAGATATTGTTAACGATATCCTATGCGGCAGCGCAACTGTTAAATAGGAGAGGAAGGAGTGAGCGATGTAATAAAGCTGCAGGAATAGGAGATTTTTGAACGATATCATTCAAAAAGCTGTCACACTGAACGATGCTACTTCCTGAAGCAGCGTTAATTGGACGACGAACGATAGATTTGAGGTCAGGATCTCAAATCTAGAATGAACGATCCAACGATCTTTTCATCCTACCGTGTTTTCCCGAAAGTAAGACCCTGTCTTACATTTTTTTGGGGGGCCAAAAGTGGCCCCCGGTCTTACTTTTGGGGGAGTCTTATATTGGGTGCCCCAGCAGTGTGGCCCCCTCCTGCTGGCACACTGCGGGAGCGGGTCGCACGTCACGTGCGCCCGCTCATTAGATATGCACTGCATTCCCCTGTCAATCAGCGGCAGGGGGAGCAGTGCATTATATATAGGCCCTCTGCTGGCACCACCCCCCCAGTTGAGTTCTGAGCCCCTGCTGCTGCTGCTGCTACATCTTACCCTCCAGGGTCTTCTTGCAGCAGCCAGCGCGTCGGTCCTCCGTCCTCGGCTGTCTCCCGGATCATGTGACCCGTCGCAGCGCATGAGTCATCGCGACTGCGACCGGCCGGTCACATGATCCGGGAGACAGCCGAGGACGGAGGACCGACGCGCTGGCTGCTGCAAGAAGACCCTGGAGGGTAAGATGTGAGCAGCAGCAGCAGCAGCAGCAGGGGGGGCCTCAGAACACCAACTGGGGGGGTAGCGTGCCAGCAGGAGGGGGCCCATATATATAATGCACTGCTCCCCCTGTCGCTGATTGACAGGGGGATGCAGTGCATATCTAATGAGCGGGCGCACGTGACGTGCGACCCGGTCCCGCCCTCCCACCCCCCCCGCTAGGGGCCTTACATTAGCCCCCCCGGTTGTAAGGCCTTATATTCGGGGGAGGCCTTACATTAGCAGGCCCCACCTTTACCCCTAGGCGGCCTTACAATCGGGGGTCCTACTTTCGGGAAAACACGGTATATTGTTAGTTTACACGCTACTATGCCCGAACGAGATCTTTTCAACGATCACAAATCTGTGACGTTTCAAGGATATCGTTCAGGATATGCTAGCGTGTAACACCACAAGATACATGAGGCAGATAAACCTATTTGCCTCTTAAATTGGGATAATTTGCTTCCTATAATTTAGCATTTATAAAAATATGAATGATATACGAGCACACATTGGGTTCTGTAAGTAGCAGAGGAAGCGCAAGAATGGTGGAAATAAATCTCTACCTCCGGTAATCGTGTAGAACTGGGAATGCTCTACGACCAATGACCCAGAATTCGGCGAGTTCAGTACAACACTGAATGATATTAAAGCTGAATAGTGAAGATGTAAGCTGGGCAGGGGTACGTAATGTTCGGGAGCGCAAGAGGGTGGCTAAATGTACTCCAGTAATTTTGTGTAGGCAATGTTGTCACAAAGACATTAAGAAAGAGTCAGTTCAGTACATAACTGAGTAAATGGGAAAAAGGTGACTGGTGTAAGTGTGGGAGGGGGTTCACGAATATTGTTCTGGATCAACAACACACTGGCCTGGTGTCGCTGTGATTTTGGTGCATTAGTGTGACACAAGCCATTTGGTGCGAGTCAGCATTTCATGCCTGCCCATTTGTTGCAATCTCATTTAATACCTATGGCAGAAATAGTAAAAAAAATAAAAAAATTAGTAATAATGATATACACATCTGGACAAAATACACACATACACACATTCCTGGTGATGTTTCAGGATGCCCAACACATGGAGCACTGACACACAGCCGAAATCGTGACACTCAAAATGTATTATGAGTAAATCAGGCTCTAAGAGCAACTTATATACAGATGAAATAATGAAGAAAAAAAACAAAAAACAAAGCGAAGTTTAACTATCTTGTCAACAAAGACAATCATGCTGGGTTGCACTGCCCAGCTAGTATCTTGAAGACCATGTTCAGATGATACAGATTTCTCGAATCAAAAGTGTGCTTACTGCTGCAAAAATATGAGCGATATTAGGTAATTTGTGCAATTCATAATCTACAGCATGCCCTAAAATGTGTGCAGAATTTTCCTTTTACACATGACTTGTATTTTCCACTGTCAAATCTGATGTGGCTTTAAAGGGTATTTCTAATCGCATACAGTGATGGGTACAGGACTGACTACCAAAGTCTGTAGCACTTTGTCCCTTTCCAAGTTTCCCTGTACAGCAGAGCTCCATATTATCTGCTATGCAGGGGAACTGCAGAATGACCTTATTGATCTGAAAGGAGATACACAGCAGCTCCAGTGAAGCCAGTGTGCAAGAGGGCTGCTGTGAAGGGGGCACAGTGTTAATGCAACGTTGTGGCACATTCATTCTTACTATTGGGTTATTCCGATCACATAAATGTGCTGCCTGAACCATTGTCAATCACATATTCAGGGAGCATCCTTGTGATCTGCTTTCCACTTGAGTGATGGGAAAAAATTAAATCTTTGTCATCCTCTCTACCAGGCCAACAAACATAGGGAAACAACTTCCATCTACATGGCTGAAATGGACAGTTTATTATAAAGTCATTGTATATTTACAATTAGATGCGAGACTTGTTCTTTAGTACATTTTACTACAATATTCTCTTATCGGAAGTGCGACATTTAACAAGTGTCTCTACCAGAGTGCAGAACCAACTGCACCAGTCTGTAAAAGTGGACTAAAAAATAAGCGTGGCTTAGTGTTGTGCCATGATGAACACATGGCGAAGTGCAACTGATGGTCACCTCTCAAATAGCAACTAAACCTTGGCACTTTCCTGACCAGTGTGGTGCTTTATGCCAGTAACTTATGTAGGGACAAGATTAGTAAATAGAGCAATGCAGTTATAGACCTGCTACAGTTATCACACTTTTGAGGAACATGGGTTTGCAAAAAGATAATCTAGAGCTCTCAAAGACGACAATTTATCAAAAAGGTTCAGAAAATGATGGCACTCGTAACATCTTTGCACTAAACATGTTCTCAACAATCATTCTTCACATGCCTAATAAACATTAGCCCAACATGCTCTTAATACCTGCACAGATCCCCCATGCCGGTCTGATGCCAGGTGAGGTGCCAGGTAAGCGGGATGAGCCTGTCGGCTGGCCTGTAACTCCCAGGCTCCTCGGCGGTCTGGAGCGCCCGTCTGCGCAGAGGCGTTAAGAAGCATGCGATTGCGAGGTGTGGAGGAGAGGGGTATTTGGGGAGAAGGGTCAGCCAGGCCAAAGCAATGGAAACAGATCACTGTGTTAGTGAAGGTGAGTAGAAAGCCAAGCTATGGTCGCGTGCTGCAAGCAGAGCAAAATATTCAACCCTTCTCTGTACTGAAAAATGCAAGTGGTCTCAGGTAGAAGAGCTAAAAAAGACAACGTGTTGCCTACACAGCAAGCAGACTATAAGAAAGAAAGGAGTTTGGTTGCCATGTCTGCACCAGTATTTCACAAGTCTCAGTCTATACCAGCTTGCCATTTTACTTACAAGAGGGGGCTGGCAATGCAGTCCAAGCGAAATATAAATTTAACGTAAAAACAGAGAGATGCATTTGTTTAACAGAACTCCAAGGCATCAGTCCAAAAGCAAGATAATTAAGTATTAGTAGTAAAACTACTAATTCCTAATAGCCAAAAAAATATACCTATCAACATCATTACTAAAGATGGAGCACTTCAGAGACACGTTATATGTTGTATCATATGTAATTACAGGAATATATTAAATTTAGGTGTTATATTGGGTGAAACCATTCTTTTTCAGTAGATCTAGTTGTTTTAGTAGTTCAGTGTCCAGCAGCAGTCCATCACTGCATTCTTACCATTTCTCTGCAATGTAAGTCTACAAATGTCAGATCATAGATGAAAAGGTATTAGGGGCAACAGAGAAAAGGGCTATTACTGACAAGGGCATTATAGTAAATGGATGTCAAGGACAGATGTGACCTCTGTATGAGTATGTCAGGTGCTCCCCCTTCTACACAGATGGCTTCCATCTACATCTAACACTACACATCCCTTGTGGTCACTGCGGGGAGAAATGAGTCCGGTGAATGAAACAGCAGTTTGCAAGGGTTTTAAAGAGGCAGATCATTATAGATGCTCCCATATTAAAGCTAATGTCTATGATAACATCATCCTGGGAATACATACAGGGAATGGTATAATGACTTGAGACATGCTCCTTCCCTGCAGTAATGATGACTTGCAATACTCTAACCCCACTCTTCTTGGCATTTACGAGTACTAAGGACATAGGGTTTTTCACAATGGAGAACCTCTCACCAAGACAACCTGTCAGTGTGTTCTATAAGAAAGATTGAGGGACCCCTTCCCAGACAGAGAGCCTCCAGCTGCTTTTAAGAGGAGGCTGAGTTTTAAGACTATCTTCTCCAAGAAGACTGAAAAATATACCGTGTTGATTATGCTTTTTGTGAAATTCCATTCAAATAAATAAAGGCCTCAAATAAATCAAGTTTTTATTATATTCATTTTATCTGAATTATTGAATAGCAAGAAAATCTCAATGCCCCCTGCAGACAATTAGCTCCCCTCACTGCCTCCAGTCTCATCACCATGTACATGATCAGACACTGCTTTCTGAAATGGCAAGAGAATATGCCGAGATGCTCTGCACTCACAAGGGGCACATTATAGGGATTAGTAAATGGGGAGAAAGGGAGCGGATAAAATTCAATGGAAAATGAGAACATACTTTTTAGATGCATTGCATCAAGAAGGAGCAAATCCACATGCACAATTCATCCACTGAAAACACTATTAAAAAGGTGAATTGGCAAACAATATTGCTAAAGATTGAGCTATTCTGTTTACACCAAATACAGATTTTACCCTGTGAAGCGAGAATGAAAGGTCAGTCCAGGAGGAGAAGGAAGCAGATTTGCCCGATAAGATATATTGTAAAGTTGCTTATTGTCATGTGCCCTATTAATTTAAGAAATAAAAACTTAAATGCTGGTTATTCCGACATCTCATTGGGGGAGGTGGTCTGCATTGATGGTCATGTGATCAATTCCACTTGTAGTCAGAATTTTTGATAAATCTACTGTAATTATTTATATAAATTACCATTACATTTTCGGGTGAATTAATGTGCCCCACAGGTGTGATACAGATTTTCATAGAAAGAGTATGCAAAATATTTTATTAATTTGCAGGTTAGGGCACGATTAGATGGGAGTATTATATGGATATGTGCTGTCTGGGAATTAAGATGTTAAGATAACATGTTTTTTTCTTTTTAAATACTTAATATTCTAATAGCTATTCTATTTTTGTTTTGGTGCACCTGTAGACTTTAACGTGACTCATCTAACATACAGAAAAGAATAGCGCATGCTGTGTTTTTTTTTGTCAAAGAGGAAAAACAAAGATACACACACACGTGAGACAAAGTGTTTGCCCCGTCCTGATTTCTTATTCCTTTGCATGTTTTTCACACTTAAATGTTTCAGATCACCACACAAATTAAAATATCAGACAAAGATAACACAAGTAAACACATAATGCAGTTTATAAATGAAGGTTTATTGTTAAGGAAAAAGAAATCCAAACCTACAGGGCCCTGTGTGAAATAGGGATCTCCCCTCCTTAAAACATACATCATTAACTGTGGTTTATCTCATGTTTTGGAAGAGGATTTCCCTACCCACACCCAGGCCTGATTACTGTCACACCTGTTTTTAGTCAAGAAATCACTTAAATGGGACCTGACCGACAAAGTGAAGTAGACCAAAAGATCCTCAAAAGTTAAACATCATGCTACGATCCAAAGAAATTCAGGAACAAATGAGGAACAAAGCAATTGAGATCTCTCAGTCTGGAAAAGGATAGAAAGCAATTTCTGAAGCTTTGGTAAACCAGTGAACCACAGTGGGACCTATTATCCACAAATGGCGAAAACACAGAGCAGTGGTGAACATTCCCAGTAGCAGCCAGCTGACCAAAATTACCCCAAGAGGGCAGACCGGACTCATCCAAGACTTTACAGAAAGACCCCTGATCATCATCCAAAATCTGCAGGCCTCACTAAGTTCAGTGTTCATGACTCCACCGTAAGAAAGAAACTGTGCAAAAATGGCGCGTGGCAAAGGTCCAAGACGAAAACCACTGCTGAGCAAAAAACAAAACAAAGGCTCATCTCAGATTTGCCAGAAAACATCTTGATGATCCCCAAGACTTTTGGGAGAATACTCTGTGGACTGACAAGACTGAAGTTGAATTTTTAGGAAAGTTTATGTCCCATTACATCTGGAGTAGAAGTAATGCAGCATTTAAAGAGAACCTGTCAGCTCCCTAGTGCTTTCCAAACAAAGCACCACTGAATGCAGCGTGTCTGCAGCATTCAGGGAAGGGGTCTCCCATGTTTCTACTCAACCCCAGTAACCTGTAAAAAGCACATTATAAAGTTTACAGATAAGAAGTCCGGAGGGACTTGCTGATTATGCAGTCTTTGCCGTTCACGGGGGTCCTCCCCGCCCCCTGCCTCTCTGTGCCACCTCCTGCCTATGACGTCAGCGCCGGAGCCCGCCCTACTGTATGCATACAGCATACTCTGGAGCAGGGCGTCACGTGCAGGAGGCATTTCAGATACTGGCAACCCGCTCCCAACAATTCCTTGCTCTGCGCCTGCGTGACTAAAGATGCTGAAGCGCGTGAGCAGACGAGGAGGGGAGACACACACATAAAGCAGGCGGCACAGAGAGGGCTGGAGGCGGGGGGGCCCACAGGGAACAGCAAGGACTGCACAATCAGTAAGTCCCTCCAGACTTGTTATCTCTAAACTTTATTAAGTGTTTTTTTACAGCTTACGAAAGGGGAGGGTGAAGGTAGAAACATGGGAGACTCCTTCCCTGATTGCAGCAGACATGCTGCATTCAGTGGTGCTTTCAGTTTGGAAAGCACCAGAGGGAAGGGGCTGACAGGTTCTCATGAAGAAACAGAACAATCATACCAACAGTAAAATATGGTGGTGGTAAGTGTTATGGTCTGGGGCTGTTTTGCTGCTTCAGTACCTCAAAGCCTTGCTGTAGGAAATGGAACAAAAGAAATTCAGGATTTTTTGGTGGACAACATAAGGCAGGGGTCGGCTGGGTTGTTGTACCGCATATAGAAAAAAATTGATATCGGGGGGCCGCATTGCTTGTAGGTCTAAGTGACATTTTTAGTAATACCAACATTTTTTGCTCAATTTAGTAATATCCTAATCCTGATCTTTTAGTAATGTCCCCACCCTGGTTCCCTTCTTGTAATAAAATCCCTATCCTGCTCCCCTTCTTGTAGTATGTCCCCATTTTGTTCCCCTTCTTGTGATAATGTCCCCATACTGGTCCCCATCCTATAGTAATGTCCCACATCCTGGTCCTAATATTGTATTAATGTCCCCATCCTGGTCCTCATCATGTAGTAATGTCCCCATCCTGGTCCCAATATTGTTGTAATGTCCCCAGTTGTTGTAGTAATGTCCCCATCCTGGTCCTCATCATGTAGTAAAGCACCCATCCTGGTCCTTATCATGTAGTAATGTCCCCATCCTGGTCCCCTTATTGTAGTAATGTTCTCACCCTGGGCTTCATGTGTAGTAATGTCCCCATATTGTATTAATGTCCCCCATCCTGATCCTTTTCTTGTAGTAATGTCCCCATGCTGTTCCTCATGTAGTAATGTCCCCATCCTGATCCCCTTCTGTAGAAATGTCCCCTTTCCAGACCCTCTTCTTGTAGTAATGTTCCCCATCTGGGTCCGCATATTGTAGTAATGCCCCCATCCTGGTCCCCTTTTTGTAGTAATGTCTCTCATCCAGATCCCCTTTTTGTAGTAATGTCACCCATCCTCGTCCACTTTTCTAGTAATGTCCCTCATACTGATCCCCTTTTGTAGTAATACCCCCTTACTGATCCCATTTTTGCAGTAATGTGCTCCACCTTTTTGTAGTAATGTCCACATCCTGGCCCCCATACTGGTCCCCTTTTGTACTGATGTCCCCAACCTGGTCTACCTTCTTTTTACACACACACACACAGTCACACACACACACAGTGTCACACACACAGTGTCACACACACAGTGTCACACACACAGACACACACAGTCACACACAGTCACACACACAGTCACACACACAGTCACACACACAGTCACACACACAGTCACACACACACACAGTCACACACACACACAGTCACACACACACACAGTCACACACACACACAGTCACACACACACACAGTCACACACACACACAGTCACACACACACACAGTCACACACACACACAGTCACACACACACACAGTCACACACACACACACGGCTTGCATTGATCAGCTAAGCGGCAGAGCTTGTCAGTCCCGCTGCCAGAAGTCATAACACAGCGGAGACAGTGGCAGCCTCCTGCACTGTGCCACCAGCATGTTGAAGTTGCCCACGGTGTTGTGGGCTGCACAGTGAAGCCCCAGGTGCCGCATGAGGGCGACGTGTTTGAGACGCCTGGCACAAGGAAAATATCCGGCCATTTGTTCTGGACTTCAAGCTGAACAACACTTGGGTTATGCAGCAGGACAATGATCCAAAAAACAACCGACAGTCCACCTCTGAATGGCTTAAGAAAAACTAAATTAAGACTTTGGCCTAATCAAAATCGTAACCTTAATCTGATTGAGATGCTGTTCATGCTCGAAAACTCTACAATATGGCCAAATTACAACGATTCTGCATAGAGGAGTGGGCCATAATCCCTCCAGAGCATTTAAAAGACTCATTACCCACTAAACCCAATCACTGTTTGGGCCTCCATGTGTTTGTGATAACTGGCAATCAATTTTTCACACAGGGCCCTGTAGGTTTTCATTTCTTTTTCTCTTAATAATAAAGACCTTCATTTATAAACTGCATTTTGTGTTCGTGTTTACTTGTCTTATGTTTAAATTAGTGGCTCAGTGATTAGCACTGCAGTCTTGCAGCACAAGGTTCCTGGGTTCAAATCTCACCAAGGATGCCATGTGCAAGGAGTTTGTGTGTTCTCCCCATGCTTGCATGGGTATCCCACGGGTTCACTGGTTTTCTACCACACTCCAGAGATATACTGATAGGATGTTAAAATTGTGAACACCAATGGGGTCAGAATCGCTTATGTATGTAAAGCGCTGTGGAATTAATGGCGATATGTAAGTGAATATTATTATATACACACACACAAAGTGAGTTCAATATTCTTTTCTGTATTTTCAGAGGAGGCGCACATTAAAGAGGACCTGTCACCCCCTGCTGCATGGCAATATAAATGTAGCACTGAATGCAGCATGTTTGCTGCATTCAGGGAAGGGGTCCCCATGTGTCTGTGTGCTGTGTACCCTTAGATATAGCCTTTATAAAACTTACAGTTAGAAGCCATGGAGGCAATCACTGTGGCTGGAGGGAGCTTGATTGACTGGGGCCATTCCCTCCCCCTCTGCCTCTGTGTGCCGCCTTCTGCTGTGCTGGCTCTTCCCTCCTCCTCTTAGTCACTCACAGCATGCAAATCATTTGTCCTGACGTCAGCTCTGGATTCCTGCCCTGGCAAAGCATAAACAGCACAGTAGGAAGCGGCACACAGAGGCAGTGGGGATGGAATGGCCACAGTCAATCAAGCTCCCTCCAGCCACAGAGATTGCCTCCATGGCTTCTAAGTTTTGCAAAGGCTATATCTCGGGGTACACAGCACACAGACACATGGGGACCCCTTCCCTGAATGCAGCTGACATGCTGCATTCAGTGCTGCATTTAGATTGCCATGCAGCAGGGGGCTGACAGGTGCTCTTTAAAGTCTAAGGGTGCAAAAAAAAAAAAATAAAAAAAAAAAAAAAAGGACAATACAAATCAACTGTACAGATGACGATTTTACCAGATACATTGTCATTAACTTTGTAAACTGCATTTGATCACGTACATTAGAAACTTAATATATAAATATGGATGCCAAATAGACATGGACAGGTAAGGGGCATACAAGTTACGATACTTAAAATCCTCTGAGTTTTCTGGATGAATTTCTTATACACGTCTGACCTGGCCTTATTTTGAAATGGTCTAAGGGACTCTTGCTTTGCCTTAGCGGATTATTCTTAGAGTTTTATTATTTGGTCACTAGATGGCACTATTGTACTATGTAAAGGTTTAATTTCCTCCCCTAATGCACAATTAAAAAATATTTATACTATTTTGATAAATACTTAGATAATACATTAAAAAAGGCTCCTAACATGGAAAAAAACAAAAACCTGACATATTAGGCTGCTTTTACATCTGCGATTCTGCCCGTTTGCAGCAGATCCGGCAGTTTTTGCCACATAACTAGTGATGAGCGAGCACTAAAATGCTCGGGTGCTCGGTGCTCTGGCCGAGCATCTCAAGATACTCTTGTACTCGGCCAGAGCACCGAGCCCAATGTAAGTCAATGAGTGACAGGCTCCGCCCACAGACTTCCGGTTATAAAACGAGTAATTCCGGGAAAGGGCGGGAGGTGGGCTTTTTAAAATCGCTGCAGCATATAACACCTCGCTGTGGCCCCCAGAGGGATCCTAACGATTTATCTGATCCCTGTGTGGTGCCAGCTCACTGTGTGCACTGAAGGGAGCAGTGTATGTGTGTCAGATCGCTATTTATTTCCGAGTAGTCCGAGCATCTCGGCGGTACTCGGTGCTCGACGAGCACCCGAGTACCGAGATACTCGTGCGAGTACCGAGTAGCGCCGAGCATACTCGCTCAACACTACACATAACGGCTGACTTGCGGCAAGCCCCATTCATTCTCTATGGGACTTGTGGTTAGGTGCGGCTTTGCCGCTTCCACAGACCGGGCATTTGCGGCACAGGAAAAAACGCTGCTAGCAGTGGTTTTAGTGTGCAGCGCAAGTGCTGGATTTGCTGGATCCTGCAAAACTGCACGTCCCATAGAGAATGAATGGGGCTTGTCGCAAGTCAGCCGTTACGTGGCAAAGCTGCTGGATCTGCTGCGATCAGCAGAAACCGCTGATCTGAAAACAGACCAATTCACTAAAATGATAGCACATAAACAGGCATTTGTTTTAATGTAAATAACTGTTTCACTTCTGACAGTGAGCCTGATACATATCATATAACCATTTGGACTGATGCTTATAGAGTTTAGGAAATACAGAAGGAAAAATAAAAAGGGCAGAATGATTCTAGTATTTAATACAAGGAATATACCCAAGAATAAAAATAAACCACTGAAGAAATGCATCATCTTTAAATTGTAACAAATAATTAAAAGGATTAACATGTGACAAAACAGCAGAATCTGGTACTATAGTCAAAAAGGTACATGGCCAAAACAGGTCCTATAGGTTAAGAGTAAGGACGCTCACCTGGTTTCTCAGAGGTTGGGTCTGTGACGGCCGCTCCCGATGGGCATGGCTGTCCCTTGTTATCGCAGAGGCTCCAGAATCTACATGGACGGATCCCACAGGAGTAGGCTGAAGTAGGAAAAAATACTATTAACTTGTCTTCACAAAATAGTAGGGTATACTAGTTAATACAAAATAAAGTAATTCATGAACTCTGAATGACTATGTTTTCTAATAAGGGAACTCATCTCCTGATTCATGGTGCTCAAACCGTCGGTCACATGTCCCAGAGCCTACGGCAGCCAGTTATATTTTTCGCTTCTATGTTTCAGAGAAAATATAGTTTAAAGATCTGCCACAAAAACCATAGCCAGGGACAGGACTAGTCTGGTGCTGTCCTTGTCCAGCTTCAGCCAACTCCACTCCTGGAGGTTGACAGGTCTCTCCCTATGCACCTACACAGCAGAGCTTGTCAATCACATAGTGGAGACGCCGGACATGGCAGCGATGGACTAGCCTCTGCTTATCGTTCCCAGCCAGATCATAAAACTATACATTTTCTCTGAAGCATTAAAAAGAACATACCTGACTGAAAACATGCAGCATGATGCAAGCTGCCCACAGTTCGAGCACCGTGAATCAGATAAGTTCCATTTAACTACATTAAAGCTTTTTCGTGATTGGGTTTAACAACTATTTGGACAGTAATAAGCGTTGCACGATCAATGACATATGACATTAAGGAGGTGATCTGAGCAGAAAGTTGATCATTGAGACACAGGGAGCCATACAAAAGCATACATTACAGAAGAACATTCTGTTGTAGTACTGTGGCACCCCAGGGGTTTATGTGCCACAATAACATCAACCAGGGTTAGTTCCCCACACAACACTCAACACTACACTAGCATCTCTAGGCTAGAAGGGGGAGCTAAAGCAACTTCCCTATATATTCTGGTGTAGAGAGGAAGTGAGTAGTTCAGTTCCTGGGAGAACTGAGTAAGAAGGACTGTGGTGTAAAGGAGCTGCCTTAGGCTAGATTCCAGGCCTAGCTAGGGTCTGAGGGAAGGAGTCACTAGGAACAGAGGAACACGTCTGGGAGACTGAGTTACCCCATAACTCGCCCTGGAGAAGCGCAAAGGACGGATACCGGATCTGATACTGCGACTGACACAAGCAGCACAGTAAACACGAGACTAGTGGAGGTTACAGTCATATGATAAAGTTTGGGCACCCCTCTTAATCTTACGCTTTTTTTTTTTGTGTTTAAAATTGTTTTTGCAACACCTATTTTAGTGTGATATATGTAATAACTGATGGACACAGTAATATTTCAGGATTGAAATGAGGTTTATTGTACTAACTGAAAATGTGAAATATGCATTATTTCAAAAATTCACAGGTGCCAAAGTATGGGCACCTCAACAGAAAAGTGACATTAATATTTAGTAGATCCACCTTTTGTAAAAATAACAGCCTCTAGTGGCTTCCTGTAGCTGTTAATGAGATCCCGGATCCTGGATGAAGGTATTTTTGACCATTGCTCTTTACAAAACAATTCCAGTTCAGTTAAGTTTGATGGTCGCCGAGCATGGACAGCCCGCTTCAAAACATCCCACAGATGTTCAATGATATTCAGGTCTGGGGACTGGGATGGCCATTCCAGAACATTGTAATTGTTCATCTGCATGAATGCCTGAGTAGATTTGGAGCAGTGTTTTGGATCATTGTCTTGCTGAAAGATCCATCCCCGGCGTAACTTCAACTATGACACTGATTCTTGAACATTAATCTCAAGAATCTGCTGATACTGAGTGGAATCCATGCGACCCTCAACTTTAACAAGATTCCCCGTGCAGTCATTGGCCACACAGCCCCAAAGCATGATGGACCCTCCCCCAAATTTGACAGTGGGTAGCAAGTGTCTTTCTTGGAATGCTGTAACACCTTGTTGTATGACTAAACAACTCAATCTTTGTTTCATCAGTCCACAGGACCTACTTCCAAAATGAAGCTTGCTTGTCCAAATGTGCTTTTGCATACCTCAAGGCGACTCGGTTTGTGGCGTGCATGCAGAAACGGCTTCTTACGCATCACTCTCCCACACAGCTTCACGTTGTGCAGTGTGCGCTGTATTGTTGACCGATGCACAGTGACACCATCTGCAGCAAGATGATGCTGCAGGTCTTTGGAGGTGGTCTGTGGATTGTTCTTGACTGTTCTCACCATTCTTCTCCTCTGCCTTTCTGATATTTTTGTTGGCCTGCCACTTCTGGCCTTTACAAC
This sequence comes from Allobates femoralis, assembly GCA_033576535.1. Lineage (NCBI taxonomy): Eukaryota > Metazoa > Chordata > Amphibia > Anura > Aromobatidae > Allobates > Allobates femoralis. The sequence continues at coordinate 211,048,742 of JARQOC010000004.1, forward strand.
AACTGTCCCTGTGGTCTTCCATTTTCTTACTATGTTCCTCACAGTGGAAACTGACAGGTTAAATCTCTGAGACAACTTTTTGTATCCTTCCCTTGAACAACTATGTTGAACAATCTTTTTTTTCAGATCATTTGAGGGCTGTTTTGAGGAGCCCATGATGCCACTCCTCAGAGAAGATGCAACTAGGAGAATAACTTGCAAGTGGACACCTGAAATAGCTTTTCTCATGATTGGATACACCGGACTATGAAGTACAAAGCTCAATGAGGTTACCAAACCAATTTAGTGCTTCAGTAAGTCAGTAAAAAGTAGTTAGGAGTATTCAAATCATGAAAATCAGAAGGGTGCCCATACTTTGGCACCTGTCAAATTTTGAAATAATGCATATTTCACATTTTTGGTTAGTACAATAAACCTCATTTCAAACCTGAAATATTACTGTGTCCATCAGTTATTACATATATCACACTGAAATAGCTGTCGCAAAAAAATAATTTTAAACAAAAAAGGAGTAAGATTAAGAGGGGTGCCCAAACTTTTTCATATGACTGTATATATCTGCAACACGGCGGGGTCAGAAACACAAATTTAAGACTCAAGTTGCCTAGCAAGGGGGTACCTGTGAGGAGAGCCAGGGCCAGCAGCCTAGCTAAAGCGGCAGCAGGGCCATACACACAGCGCAGGAGTGGGAAGCCAAGGACCCGGTCAGGGTGGGAGCAACCCGGCCCCGGTACAGACTCCGTGGACATTACTTGCTGAACAACAACTACAGTAAAGGCGTGGAAAACTACAAAACCATGAGTCTGTGTGATCTTGCCCTCAAGCTCTACATTCCCTCACAAAGAGTTATCATTTCCACCACTACCCCCACTCTGCATCATCTATAGACTTTTACCATCACTGTCCCGGGGAACCAGGCTCTGCCCTCGGAGAGCAGTTACATCACTGGCTGCCAAACATTATCCCCGGAGGTTCTGCAGCAGCGGTGGTCACCCTGACCACAACCCGTGGGTGGCGTCACGACTTCATCCCTGTAAATATACCCCTTCAACTTGTGGGCTAGGGACACGGTCCGGACCAAGTCTAACGTCATCCCCAGTGCTACCCCGGTCCAGTTCAGAGTACCCCATCCCAGTGGACTCCACAGTACCCCTTATCCAAACATTGTTAATTATTATAGTTTACTGCTAACACTACCAGCAATTACTTCGGCTAAGCTACAATACCAAAGAAATCCAGAAACCCATCTACTTCTTTATTTCTGATAGGTCCCATGCTTTGCAGTGCAGACTTGTATAGCCATGACAAAAGCGAAGGTGGTTCAACAAGCTATTAACCTATGGGGTGTACTTTTTTCCCCCCACACTCTGCCTCCGCATTTTGCCCAATTTTCATTAAATAATGACACTGTGCAATTTGCTATGTATTTTAAAGGGAATCTAGCAACAGGTTTTTGCTATGTAATGTGAAAACAGCATGCTGCAAGAGTTAACACGGAGAATCCAGCGATGCCTCTCTTTTCAAGGTCTGTGGTGGGCTTTATTTACAATATTTGCAGTGACTAACAGTGTCTGCACGCCCATTCAGAAAAAGATCATCAGGCAACAGTCACACACATTGCAAATAAGTCATTAAGGGGTGATCTGGAAGTTTCTTCATAATGTTTCTTTTCCCCTTCTATAATATTCTGCATTGTATACATGCAGCCAAAAACAGTATATAAGCATTAGAACTGAGCAAAAAGATTCACGGGAGCCTGGTCCCATTGGCCATGTCAGAAATCCGAGCCTGCTCGACAGTAGCCGTGCAAAGCACCTACCTGCCAGCATCCGCAGTGCTGATTCCGATCAGTAGGTCCGGTGTGATGACATCGAAGTGGCATAATGTAGAACAAGGATTACTAATCTGAAGAGGTACAGGGGATGCGGAGAGGTAGGAGGGTTCATAGGGTTGTGGTCCAGCATCCACAGACTACCAATGTAGCCACTAGACCTTGCTAATTTTTTTGTTAAACTCTAAGAGGCACACTTCTTTATTAATGTGAATGACACCATAAACATTTAAGGACCCATACACATTAGATTAAAGTCTCACAAATGGGTGGATCTCAACAGAACCTGGGTAGGTTGTTTGGGCACCTTAGAAACATCTTCATCTGTGTCTAGAATCAACCAGGTTTTGAGTGTCTTCTCATTTAGAAATACTAGTGAGATCATCACAGGAGAAGCTACTTACTATTGGCCTGCCAACCCAGTCGTAAACATAGTCAAAAGTGTATCCTTTCCGTTCAAATAGTTCGGAAAATAGTGTCCGCAAGTAATCATAATCTGGCTTCTCAAAAAAGTCCAATCTTCTTACGTATCTTAAGTAAGTTGCCATCTCCTCTGAAGAGATCAAAAATATAAATTACAATCTGCAGTCTGAAAAAGGAACAAAATGTGATCTTCAAAGTCTACAGAGCCATCACAGAAATCTTCCCGCTAAACTTTTTTTTTTCTACACTAAATTATGTGTGCGTGCGTATGTACATGCGTATATAGTGTACGCTCAGCATGTGAATATACTCATCGCAGTCTTCTCCTGGATCCAGCGCCATTCTGCACTTCTTCCCAGCGTTATCACTGCTCTTCAGACAGACACTGTGCTCTGCGTGATCCCTAAGTGGCTTTTACAATGCAAGTCTATTGTGCATCATAACGAGGCTCACTAGACTTGCATTGTAAAAGAAACTTCTGGCTTATGCATAGAGTGAGGCAAATGGGCAAGAGTGGTAATGTCACTAAGTAGAGAAGTGGAACGGTGCTGGACACCGAAGAACACAGCGGCAAGTATATTACTATTCTAACACACTAAATACACAGGTTTAGTGAAGAAAGAAGAAAAAGTCATGGAAGAGATTCTTTAATATGCACATCATCTCCATTAAGCAGGTGAGTGTGAACCACTATACAGACACATCATCAGTTATCAGTTAAAAATAATTCGCCCCATATCAAATATTTCCCCGAATAACCAGGAGCTCCGTTAACACTAAGAATTGCAGCATATAGGAGTTTCCTCCATGTCTCGCTCAGGTTATACCTGCACACTCCAGTCTATGGGTGTGCAGAAAAAAACAACAAACCACATGAAGGGTATTAGTATGGCACCCATCTTGGACATACACAGCAATTCTTTAACATTGGGCAGCATGGTGGCTCAAGTGGTTAGCACTGCATCCTTTGCAGCACTGGGGTCTTTAGGTCCTGGGTTCAATTCCCACCAAGGACACTAAGGACAACATCTGCAAGGAGTTTGTATGTTCTCCCTGTGTTTGCGTGGGTTTCCTCCGGGAACTCCAGTTTCCTCCCACATTGTAAAGACATATTGATTGGATATTTAGATTGTGAGCTCCAAGAGAGACAGCATTACTCATGTATGTAAAGTGCTATGGAATTAATAGCGCTATATAAACGAATAAAAAATAATAACAATATCAGAACTGGTAAATGGTCTTGTAAATAATAATGACTGAGGCAAAAGGGAAAAAAAAAAAAGCACATGAAGGACAACTGGATGAAATTGATGATTTGTCTGCTCATGTGAACCTGGCCTGAGTCGTATAGATGACTTAGACCGTTCGTTTTACTTTATAATATGAGTCAAATATATTCTAACAAAAGAACACGAACGTGGAAGTAGCCTTACATTGGTATTTGAGTGTATAGTATAAGGTAGAATGGCTTACTTTTTTCGTACCATATTTCTTGCAGCAATAAAACCCTTTTAAGCACAATGATTCCTCTAATTTGGGGACATTTCCTTAATCTGCTCAGAAAGCTGTATATCTCAGCAGGCAGAGATCTTGTTATATAGGGATGTTATCACATGTTCCTACCTGGGAAATTCTCACAGAGGACTTCTACAGGAGTGTTACGTTTTGTGTCTCCAATCTTCTGGTAGCGCTCCTTAAGAGTATCCGCCTGCAAGTTTCAAAAGGCAATATATAATTAAATCAGTGCAAAAAAGTATTACCCCCCCCCCCCCTATAAACGACTGGGTGATGTTTCATTTTTGCGCTTTTGTATTTTCCTTCCCTTACTCCAAGATCCATAACTTTTTATCTTTCTGCAGATTGGACTGTATAAGGACTTGTTTTTTGGCGTCACAAGTTTTACTTTTGAATGACACCATCCATTTTATCATATGATGTAATGGCAAGAATAATTCCAAGTGTGTAAAAAAAGCAATATAAAAAGTGACAATCAGCAATTTTTATGTATTTTTTTTATTTTACAGTGTTCATTTTACCATAAAACGGATCTGGCAGTTGATTTTCCGAGTCCGTATGATCACATAGATACCGAACATGTAGTTTTTCCTTTATTTAAAGTGGTAAAAAATTCTCCAAGAGCCATAACATTTTACATTTTTGGGGATATGGAGCTGTGTGAGAGCTTGTTTTCTGTATCCTGGGCTAATGTCTTCTTGGTATTATTCTGGAGTATCAATGATGTATTAATCGCCTGTTATTACATTTTTTGTTCTGTTTTTGCAGTTGGGGAAAAACTACAATTCTGGCACTTTTTTTCTCGTTACACTGTTTACCGTTCCAACTAATTTATTTTGTACTTTGAAAGATCTGACTTTTAGGAACACAGCGATGCCAAATATGTTTATTTTTATTTAATTTTTAATGTGGTAAAAAAGGAGGTGACTTTTTGATTTCTCTTCATGTCTTTAAAACATTTTTTTTCCTACTTTTCCTACTGAGATCCCTTAGTGGACTTGAACCTGCAGTGGTCTGATTACTTAGTCTAGAAATCACAGTCTCCTATAAATGCCAGCTATGAGATGATTTTCACAGGAATTATGAGATCATGGACACTGGATCTTCATCTGACCTCTGGCTGCCATGATAACTCATTGGTGTCCTGTGATCACATCGTGGCTGCGTCAATGAGAGTTCAGAACAGTACACTCCCTGGCTGGTGTGTGTTAATTTTGATCAGCGGCATTTAACAGGTTAAAAGTAGCAGGTGAAGCTCTTGCTCCACCTGCAGCTGTTAAGGTCCAGTCACACACGACGACGCTCCAGCGATCCCAATAACGACCTGCCGGGATCGCTGGAGCGTCGTTACCTGGTCGCTGGGGAGCTGTCAAACAGGCAGATCTCTCCAGCGATCAGGGACCTGGGAGCCACCTCCCACATCGCTGAAGGCGATGTCCGCGTCCTCCCTGCTTAGCTCAGCCTGTAAGCACTGAGGAAGCCGGTAACTATGATAAACACCGGGTATCCAGGCAGCGCGCGCTGCCTAGATACCCGGTGTTTACCATGGTTACCAGCCTGTGAGGTCATTGATCGCTGGTCTCTCGCTGTCACATGCAGCGATGAGTGCTGACTAGAGGGAGACCAAAGACCAAAAAATGGTCCTGAACCCTTTGCAGCAATCAGCAACCTCACAGCAGGGGCCACATCGCTGCTAGATGTCACACATAGCAACATCGCTGGAGAGATCGATGTAACGTCACTGTTACAACAATTTCTCTAACGATCTCGTTATGTGTGACCGGGCCTTCACATGTGAATGAGGGTTGAATAATTCAGCATTCATCTGCAAGTAAAGATGCAGGCATTAGTGTGCATCAGGGGTTAAAGTAAATATGCCAGCAGGTTTTTTGCTTTTTAATCTGAGAAAACCCTAATACAGTATACACTTTCAATAGGGATGTGTCACTTATTAGGCTACTAGTAAAAAGGCCCGATGCTAACGCATCGGGAGTGCGGTGAAGTGAAGAGATGCCGTAGAAAGAGGCGCTGAATAGTACAGTCCTCTCTCCAGAAAGTATGCTGTTGTTATGGGATTTATATGGTGTATATGGAGGCTCAGTGGATAGTACTGTGTTCTGTTGGTGTGTCCTGTGCCCCAGTCGTGTGTCCTGTGCCCAGTCCTCTGTCCTGTGCCCCAGTCCTCTGTCCTGTGCCCCAGTCCTCTGTCCTGTGCCCCAGTCCTCTGTCCTGTGCCCCAGTCCTCTGTCCTGTGCCCCAGTCCTCTGTCCTGTGCCCCAGTCCTCTGTCCTGTGCCCCAGTCCTCTGTCCTGTGCCCCAGTCCTCTGTCCTGTGCCCCAGTCCTCTGTCCTGTGCCCCAGTCCTCTGTCCTGTGCCCCAGTCCTCTGTCCTGTGCTGCAGTCCTGTGGCCCTGTCGTTAGTATTGTGCCCCTGTCCTGGGTCTGTGTGCTGTGCCCCAGTCCTCTGTCCCTGTCCTAGGTCCTGGGCCCTTGTCCTGTGGGCTGTGCTCCTGTCCTGTGTCCTTATCCTGTCCTGTGTCCTGAGCCCCTGTCCTGTGTGTTGTGCCTCTGTTCTGTGCCCCAGCCTTCAGGTGCCTTCTTCCTCCTGTGCTTTTGTGTCTCTGCCCCCCATTCCGTGTCTGTGCTGTCCCCTGTGTTACAGTGCCCCCTTCCCTGTGTCTGCTCCCTCCTTCTGTGTCTCTGCTCTCATTACCTCCTTCGGAGCTGTGACAGCTCCGTGTCATAGGTAGGAAGGAGTGATAAGCACAGGAGGCGGAGTTCCAGTGATGTCCGGTCATGTGTGTGATCACATGACTGTGACATCACCAAAGGTCCTGTAGGAGAGTGTATCCGAGGCTTACAGCTCATGCGTGCGCGTGGTGAAGCCGCGGCTGGTGGTGAGGATCTGCGGCGCTGGCATCCGGCCGCAATGCATGCTGGAATAGCAGCACAGTGACCAGATGCCAGAAACTGGTGATTATGTATAGAGATGTGCTGTAGTTTTAATACAGCATCAATACAGGACTACATGTCACATCCAGGGCAGTCCTGCTAATCTTTAACTCCACTCCCAAAACGGATTAGCGGCTCACCTACAATGCACAGTAAGCACAGAAAGCCGCCAATCAGGGGTATGCAGCATGTTATCAACAGGTCATAAGACTTGGCTCTGCAAGTCTGCTGCAGATAAAACAGTTATTCTATGAAAACTGCGCTAATCTGTCCAGTAACTCATACGGTATATCATGGGATTTAGGCTTTCTTGCCCTATATTATGCTGCTCTCAGATTATAGAGCAAAAACCTGCTAAAAGATTCTCTATAAAAAAAAATATGTTTAAATAAGACAAGTAGCCTAATTGGACAAATGAAGGGTACCCTATCAGCACACGTTTACATAAGTGGTAGTACAACTAAGTAGGCTCGTCACCCCAATTTTCTTTTTTTTCGTGGAAGTTCAATGTGCCAGTCATGAGACACCTAGCGTAAAAGCCACATACAAATGCTCTTTCTCCCAATTGCATCAACACCCCACCCCTTAGTGCATTCCCAGCTCAATGCTGAATTTACAAATGGCATTTATACCAGATTTATAATGAGCAATACAGGATCCAAAAAAAAAAAAAAAAACACAAACAAATCATATACATATATTTTTAGCTCGGGTGCAAGTACCTATACAGCCCTAACAGTAATTTCATACATAAAAACATGCCAAGACGTTTCCTGTAAATAACTACTCTATACAGATATATATTACTAGCATCGGGATTCTAGCAGAGCGAGTCTCTGACTCGCAATGGCAGCTTCGCGGCCAATGCTTCGCGCTGCTAAGGCGACTCGCCATGCCCGCTGTGCGGGCATAGCGAGTCGCCTTAGAACTGCTCGCAATGGCCGCTGCGCGGCCAATGCTTCGGGCGTATCCACATGACGACACTGACTCGCAGCGTGAGCGGACTCAAAGTGGCAAAAAACCCATTCGTGATTATATAATAGATGGGGTGTACAGTATTATTAAAAAAAAGAATATCTCCATAAAAATATTAAAAAAAAAAAATTCATCTTGTCTGACTTATAAGTTAGAAGAATGCAGTGCCTCTTTATTTTAGGCTGTGACTCTACAACATTTCTAAGAACACAGGGAACAATTTCGGTCACCTTTGAATACATGAATAGACTCTGGAGTGTTGCCATAAGCTGACATTTAAACATGTAGAACCTGCCACATTCATAATGTTATCATGCTATAGCACCTGTCAAGTGAAAATACGTTAGAGGTCACCGAGGACTGAAGGGCTAAGAGTGTTTTTAGATTCTCCATCATCAATCGCAGATAAATTAAAAGGAATCTGTCCCCATTTTATGCCGCCTCCAGATTGGGAAGCATATCTCTCTTGGCAGAGATCCTGAATTCACACTTGGTCACTTTTGATTTTGTTTTGATAAAATCACTGTTGTATTTCCTACATTTCAGCTAGTCATCTCCGTAATGTTGGCATCCAGAGCTCAACAATGATTGACAACTTTCTTCCTACACTGTGTAGGCAAAAAAGTGCCACTAAAGGCTGCTTTCACACTGCGTATTTCTGGGATCTGTGGCTGTCCGTTGTAAAACGGACAGCCATGGATCCGATTTGGTCCCCATGCATCACTATGGACCATGGATCTGATCGGATTTGGCCTTATTCCCATCCGATTTGTGTCAGATCCGATTCTGTCCGATTTTTAGCTATACCCAAAATCGGAGACTGCTCCGATTTTGAGCACAGCAGACCAAATCGGACAGAATTGGATCCGACATGATCCGCGGCCTATAACATGGGGGCCTATGGAGCACGAGTCCGTGAAAACAGCTGATAGTTTATCAGACCTGATTTTAGTGTACTGAGCATGCTCAGTACACTAAAGCTGCTCTGACTTTCTGTGTCCGGACCCGTGAAATCATGGACCCGGACACAGAAATGGCATCCGGAGGTCACCTCTGATGCGGTCCTTTCCTGTCCATGGGGTCCTGCAAAAAGTAGGATCCCACGGAGAAGAAAAAGAACGCAATGTGAAAGAAGCCCAAGTGGTGAGTGGTGGGTGAGATAGCCGAGATCATTACAAAAGACAACTACATAGTTATAGCTGATCAATGAGACGGCTAGCAGAGCCGTGGCAGATAAAACAATGTAATAAAAAAACTACAGAAAGAAGCCTATTAAGTCACCCAGTGCTAGAATCAGGGTTCCTGTCTATACATTATACTGGTCTTAGATGGGACAGCACAAACTTGGAGATTGATTCTCTTAAATAAAAGAAGAGTCATACACAATAAACGTAGTAGACATATGCCAATTATGAGGTGTTACAGTACAGTATACCTTTGTGGCCAGATATTGTAACACTTTGTGACAGAAGCATAAATCTGATTTATTAACCCATTCACGACCAAGGGCTTATATATAAGCCCTTGGCTATGTCCCTCCCTCTGATACGAGCCCACACGCTGAGCTTGCATCATCCCTCACACATCTCAACTGATCTGATTGCATGAGATGTGTGGCTAACAGCACCGATTGGATCAGGGATAGTTAACCCTTTGGATTGCACTGTCAATCACCAACAGCACAATCCAAAGCACCGCGGCGCAGATTGCACCATTCCCCACTGGTATCTGAGGTCGTGTGATGCGATCACGGGACCTCCTATGGTTGACTTGACAGCACAGGATGCTATCTGTAATCACTAACCTGGCGAGGAACGGTATCCACAGAAAGTGATGATTTCTGCTATGAAGAGACATGCTGAAGCATCCTTCTGAATAGCAGAAGCAATCGGACTGTGCAAGCACTCAGCCCCCTTGTATGAAATAAAGAAAAGAAAATAAGAAAGAAGAAAAACCTAAAAGTTCACCACCTTTGAAAAAAATTACTTAAAAAAAATTGAAGAATAGACATATTTGGTATCGCCGAGTTCAGAAATGCCTGATCTATCAAAATATAAATCAATTAATTAGATCTGTAAACTGCGTAACCGGAAAAAAGTCGAAATGCCAAATTATGTTTTTTGATGGTCATAAAATGCAATAACAGGTGATCAAAATGTTGCATTTACCCAAAAATGGTATAATTAGAAACGTCAGCTCAAGACACAAAGAAAATAAGCTGACACACAGCTCCAGATCCCGAGAATGGTATGAGTCACAAAAATGGTGCAAAAGCACAATTCTTTTTCTTTAAAAATTTCTGAATTGTTTCCAACACTTAGATAGCAATAAATGTATACATGTTTGATATCCATGAACTTGTACCGACCCGAAGCATCATATCGACATATCGGTTTTACCATATAGTGAACATGATGACTCAAAAACAAACGTGTAATTGCACTCTTTTTTGCAACGTCATTCAAAAGTTCAACTAGTCCCACAAAAAACAAGCCCTTAAAAATATACATTAACATAAAAATATAAACGTTATGGCTCTAGGTAGAAAATTAACTTACATCATCCCTGCAGCTGCTCTCTTTCACTCATCAGGGCGGTGCAGGGAGCAGTCATCCATCACTGAATTACAGAGTTTCCAGATGTGACAGGTTCCCTTTGAAGGGAACTTGTAGCCAAGAAGAAATCTATCAGTCACAAAAGATGGAGGCAACCATCTAAGGCCCCGGATGTGGCTACTGATTGTGTGTTTTACCATATATACTCGAGTATAAGCCGACCCGAGTATAAGCCGAAGCCCCTAATTTTGCCCCCAAAAACTGGGAAAACTTATTGACTCGAGTATAAGCCTAGGGTGGGAAATGCAGCAGCGGCGATACCTCCAGCGACGCACCGGCGATCTTACAGGCGCCATCGCCACTGTGAAAAAAAAACCGCCAGCGGCGATTGTTACATGGGAGCCTATGGCTCCCATTGCCTGCAAGATCGCCGTCCCCCAGTTACATGGGCGATGTGTACACATCGCCCCAGAGTGCTCACCCGGTTTCAGAGCACTGCTGAGAAACCAGGCGACTACTCAAAGGTGTCGCCATCGCCTATTTACATTAGCCGACGCACAGGCCATATCGGCAGCGATAGGCCCCTGCATCGCCTATAAAATCGCTGCCGATATGGTCTCGTGTGACGGTACCCTTACTGTATTTTCCCTCAGAATCCATCTTTCCCCTGCTTTATTGATCTTTCCCTAAGCACCCAGCTAATTCTATACCCTGCACTGCTTCTCCTTTCCCTCACTAGTCTTCTTTCCCCTGCTCTATTACTACTGTACTTTCCCTGAGACTCCATCTTTCCCCTGCTCTACTCATCTTTCCCTCACTATTCTTCCTTTCCCTACTCTATTATGCTAAATAAACTTACAGTACATAGTACAGTATAGTGGCGCCTCACCTAAAGTCCCCTGCGGCCACACTGTGCATTAGGTCAATGTCTGGCCGCAGGGGACTTTTTTGTGTGTGTGCAGTGGAGAGCTGGCCGCGGGGTGTACTGAGCGATGCAGTGGAGGGATCCTGCCGCCACATCGCTACAGCAGGACGGAGCGATGCGGTGGAGGGATCCAGCCGCACATCACCAGAGCAGGGCGGAGGGATCCAGGCCGCCGCACTCCTATAGCAGGGCAGAGGGATCCAGGCCGTACCATTGCAGGACGACGGAGGGAAGAAGTGGAGGGATACGGGCTGCAGGAGCGAGGAGCACGGGAGACCTGAATCAGGAGGACGGTAACCGGCGGCACCAAATACTGAGGGGTGGCAGGAGGAGGACAGAGGGAAGCAGCAGGGGGGCTTTGAGGGGGATGAGGAGCAATATGAAGGGCAGGTGAAGTGACTCAAGTTTAGTGATTCGAGTATAAGCCGAGGGAGACTTTTTCAGCCAAAAAAAAGGGCTGAAAAAGTCTGCTTATACTCGAGTATATACGGTACTTTTTTGTTTTACTCTATTAGGTTATACTTCAACTTATTTGATTAGATTTCAGCACTTTAACACAAAGATTATATTAAGGCTACTTCCACATCAGCGATTTTTGCCATTCGTGGCAGATCCAGCAGTTTTGCCGCGTAACGGCTCACTTGCAGCAAGACTGTGTTCAGCCTAATTCATTCCCTATGGGTCTTGCGGTTTTGCTGGATCCGGCACTTGCTGCAATGGAAAAAAAAATGCAGCTAGCAGCGGTTTGATTTGCCGCAAGTGCTGGATGCAGCAAAACCGCAAGTGCCCCACATGTCCTATAGGGAATGGATTTGGCCGAACGCAGTCTTGCCGCAACTGAGCCATTATGCGGCACAACTGCAGGATCTGCCGCAATGGGTGAAAACCGCTGATGTGAAAGCAACCTAATTCTGCAGTGAAATTCACATAACTGCAGATTTTCCATTTAGTAAATTGTCCACATTGGATGCATCTTCTCTGGAATTTTTCAAAGCATTTTATTAAAATATAGGTGCTTCAAAACTATCTTACCTTAAGGCCTTGCCATGGAAGGCTTCCACGTAAAAAATACATAAACATATGTCCCAACGCCTCCAGGTCATCTCTTCGACTTTGCTCTTAGCAGGCAAAAGAGAATTAAGTTAGTAAAAGAATATTGATGTTAACTGCACTGTACATTATATAACGTCAGGCTCCTTGACTGGATTCATAAACTATTCAGCATCCTATCAGAACATCTAGACCTTCCTCCTGTTTTAGTACAAGGATCAATAACCATAAAGAAAGCCATAACTTATGGTGTAAAGTTACGCACATGTTGAGATTTCTACAAAGCAGATAAAGCATTTTCTTCCTACTAACATGTGGAGCAGTGTAATATATCCTGCCAGGGGTGCTGTGTTATTACATGGCCTGTTAGGACTGCTCTGTAAGGTCTCTGCTTTTAATGCATTCATGAGTATATGGCCAATATATGCAACAGAAACTCACTTTATAGATGAATCCATGTAAATGCAAATGTTTTCATTGAGGTGGTGAAGGAGTGGAGGTGAGAATAAAGCAAAAGCATTGGAATAGCATTGATATAATAACATTTTACACTGGAGTTGCCATAGAAATCCTGCTTTTATGCAATGTTCCTCTACAGAGTCTGTCAAACAGCTAGCAACAGAGAATAATAAGAGGTTTAACAATGCAATCTCTATAGCCAACAGCCAATCAAAGCCTCACACTGTAATCAATGGCATACACATGCTTATTAACAGCTGTCATAGGACTTCAAAGACGGCAGAGACAAGAAACTACACGACTACCACACCTCCAACCCCAAAAACCCATATGGGACAGCAATGATGCCAAGATACCCTCTCCCTGATAAACCAAACTCATAAGGGACCAGGAGGCTGAGATACAGGATGCTGTTTGGCATTGTCCTCACAGCAGAGAACTTCTTTACTTTTCTCTGTGGCAGAGGTAAAGGCTCATTAGCAGCAGTTTCCTTTACATTCAAGGCTAACTAGACCTTTTTTTATTACTTTCTTTAATTATGTGTTTTACATAGAATGACATCTATAACCAGTCTAATGAGATCAGTATTCAGAACTTTGAGACCATGATCCCAATTGGCATATATGCAGTTTTTTTTGTAAAAAAAAAAAATACGCTGAAAATGTATTTTAAGAAGCTGCTGGACTGTTTTTTTTCCCTTTAAACTTCTAATGAAAAATAAAAAAAACAGAAGAGAATAATGCTTGCAAAATCTCTATTTGTCTACTGCAGAATCTAACTAAAGCTGAGTTCACACATCCAGTAAGCAGAATGGATCCTGCACAAGTCTGTTGGGGAAAACAGTTGAACAAATACCTCTTTTGGATCCATTTTTTGGTTGTTTTAAACACTTGAGTCTATGGAGAACGGGAACCGTTAACTGATTGCTGTTTATTTTCCATTTGCAAGCAAAAAAACATTCCTTTACAAATGCAAGGAAAACAGTATGGCTAAGGCTGGTTTCACACTGCCATTTTTCGCCATCAATGTGAATCCGTCACAATCTGGATGCACCTGCATCAGTTTTCGGGCCAACTGACTTTCAAGATATCCACAGATTTTTCATGGAGACAAACTCTACATCTTGATGCAATTTTAGTCTCCGTAAAAATAAAAACGTGCAGCCCCGGATCTACACGGATCCAGGGCACCACATGTGAAATCACAATGGGGGCCTAAGACACACGGAATCATCCAGACACGGATCCTGGTGGATCCAGATATCAGGTCCGTGCTCTATAAAGTGCGCATGCGCAGAAAGCCTTCTAAATGACACGTCACCAGATCCCTGCAAAATATGCAAACTGATGCTCCAGCACGGGGGTGCGGTACATGCAGTTTATCATTGTGGGGAAATTCGGGGACTTGAAGGCTTTTCCTGCATGCCCATGGATTCAAATATACACTAGTGTGAAACTAGCCGATAAAGTTCTCCATAGACTCCATTTTTAATAAAATCAGACCCTGCAGAAATCAGATTTTTACTAATAGATAAAAAAGATGTGTTTGCAAAACATTTTTTCCAACAGTTCTCTGCAGGACCTGTTATTATTAACGATGGAGTCTATGGAGAACTTCTAACGGATGATTACTGGACTTGGGAACTCAGCCTAAAAAAAGGAGTTAAAAACACAAGGGTCAACTTTGATCCAATGAAGAAAAAAAACACGCAAATACAGGGCAGATTACTGTAGGTTTCAGTGAAAACAATAATTACAAAAAAAGTGTCAATGCAGATCAGATATAGTTTTATTAATTCCTATGCACAGTATGCATTGAAAAACTCTGAAACCATGTTCTCCACATAGTCTACTATGTAGGCCCTGAAATAATATATGCAATACTGCATATGCTTCTTTAAGTGCAAAACTGCAGAATTTATGCCCCAAAAAATACATTAGTAAATGCTGTGTCAAATACACAAAGAAATTGTTAAAAAAAGACAAATACAAAAAAACCGCACTAAACAATAAAGATTGTAGAGCATATTTTGTTGAACGTATCTGTGGAAAAGGTGGAAAGAAAAAAAAAGCAGTTTGCAAAAGTGGGAGCATGGACTTAAAGAAATAGTATACCTTCCTGCTGATGTCACGATCACATAGGTGCCTTATTTGTAGATAAGAGACAGTGGGCTGAATGCAGAGATCTTAAAAAATGGGAATGATATAAGAAGCAAATTGTGAACATGTATATTTTAATTAGTAAATAACCTTATTTTGCCAAGTATACGTTTAGCACATTACTCCCTTGACAAAGGCCTGATCAGCTTTTTTCTACTATATTGCGTGCACTTATGGGCATTACATCATGAGGATAGTAATGCCTTACTGGGCAGTGGAACTAGAGCAGCAGTTGTCCAAAAACCACCAATGCACCAAATATTTAGCTTGATCATAAAACCAGATAAAGTAATGCTAAAAGGAAGCTTTCAGCTCAGTCGTGGAATAGAAAATGCCCATAACACAGCACTTGTCAAGCTAATAATGTCCAGTGATGAATAATGTATGAGGATAGTGGATGTCCTTGTGTTCAGGATCATTATTAAATCCAGCAATTGATCGTCATAGCCTTCTACTCCAGGAGCAGAGCAATATACAGCTTGTTTATACTTCATTGCACCAAAAAGGAAAAAAAAAAAAATAAGACATCCTTATAGTAAAGCAGTCAATGTAAGGATACTGTAAGTAATAAAGAAAAGTATCATATAGATAAATATAGTATTGTTGGGAAAGATGCACTATAACTTGCCCACTGCTTTTGACTTAGGAGTCTAATGGGTGGTATTCATCTAATGATTTAGAGTCTTTCTAAATATAGACAGCTGGAAATCACTGAATAGGACCATCCACTGGGCTAATAAACCCAGAATGACCCAGGGCTTAAAGGGGAACTCTGAAAGATAAAACAAATTGTACAGTCCCTGCACTCCTATAATGCTGAGCTGCCAGCTACACTTGTATAATGTTTACAATTAATATAAATCTGTTATTCACCAACTGCTGCTTTTAGTCACCACTCCCAGAGGGGACAATACGTCATGCCCGATTTAGGAGCCCTCCTCCTCCCTCTGGAGTAAGCATCTGTGCGTCCAAGAACAAAAATGTCGTCCTTCAATCACATGGGTGTGATGACACATAAGGTCCTATTGACACAGGTCATCCCCCATCCTGGTCGCTCTACAGAAACATTTCCAGACTTCAGCTTAGTCTAGGACCTGTTGTGATGTCACGCCCACGTGATTGAAGAGGAAGTGTTGGACAATGCTGAAGCTTTTGAGAGGGAGGAGGGGGGGCTGCTCACTCAGGCATGAAGCATTGTCCCCTAAGGGAGCGAGTGTAGTGACTGGTAAGGATCAGTTAGGAAATAAATTATTTTTATTAATTCTAAACATTATACAAGTATAACATGCAGCTTAGCATTATAGTATGGGAGTGAAGGGACTGTACAAAAATGTTTTATCTCCCCGGAGTTCCCTTTTAATAATAATATAAGTCATACAGATTTTTTACCACAAGAACACAGCCCTTCAGGCTCGATCACTTGCCTCTAACAATTCAATGCGACAGGTTCTCCCTTAAGGCCTTGTTCTGCCTTTAGGCCTCATTCACACATGGAGTATTTGGTGAGTATCTACCTCAGTATCTGTGAGCCAAAACCAGGAGTGGAAGAATCAGATGAAAAGTATAATAGAAACTAGTCACCACTTCTGTATTTGTCACCCACTCCTGGTGTTAGCTACAAATCCGGAGTTAAAAATTAACCAAGTATTCAATGTGTGCACGTGGCCTAAGTGCTTTCACATCAGCGGTTTTTCAAATCGCGGCAGATGCGTGAAAAACCGCATCTGCCGCGATTACCGCATACGCTGCACTTGCGCACGGTTGTGGCGCGGTTGCGGTAACGCCATACAATGTATAGCGGACTTGCGCAGTGCGGCAAGTGCGGTTTTGGCACTTGCGCAGGTGCGGCCGCGAAAAAAACCGCGGCTGACAGCATTTTTTTTCGCGGCCGCACCTGCCAAAACTGCACTTGCCGCACCTGCCGCAAGTCCGCCTATACATTGTATGGCGTTTACTGCAATCGCGCTGCAACCGTGCCGCAAGTGCAGCGTATCGTAATCGCGGCAGATGCGTTTTTTCACGCATCTGCCGCGATTGAAAAAAACGTGATGTGAAAGGGCCTTAGATGGAAAAAAAACACAAACTTATAATTGTTAAAGTGTAACTGCGTTTAAATTTTTATTCAATAACATAGAGCAAGTGATTTTAATAAACTTTCAATATACTAAGAGAAATGGGTAATAAAACCATTCATAAACCTTCTAGAAGTGCCCCCACTAGAGTGTTTATAAGCCTCACATATGAGAGTGAGGGTCAGGGCCTACACAGCGTGACTGGATACAGATCAGTGCATCTGCAGGTTATTACCTCAGGCAAAGGACTCCAGGCTGACCGCACAAAGATCCGGAGGATCTAAATCTGCGCATTAACATGGGCTGCTAACCATTGGACACGTGTGAGCCCTGTCCATTCAGGGCGGCTGCCAGGCAGGGGGGAGCGGCAGTGCAGAAGGGGGCGGCGCCCTCATGCACACAGCCATCCCCCTGTCATGGCGCGCCGCTCACCCTGCCGCGCACCGCAGTAAGCGGCGACCGCCTGGGTGAGAAGTAAACAGATTGGGGCTTGAATTTCTTTGCTTCAACAGCGAACCCCCCTCACTATCCCCCGGGTAACTTCACAGGCCGCGGCCATGCAAATCACTGCCCGACGAGGTTAAAGGGCGGCAGTGTGGGGCTCCACTAGCTACCCCCACCCCCCGTATATCGTGCCAGGCTCAGGCTGGCAGGAGGGCTTGGTGCATCATGCTGCTAACAGACGATTGCCTCCACACAGCTACTTCCTCACTGATAACACAGAGCAGCCCAATGTGAAAGCTGGAGATAAGGTCTCCTGTCTTTGTGCTGTCAGCCTGGAATATCCTTTGCTTGATGTAATCTGATACAGCTGTGGACGTTGTGTAAACCCCGTCCCTCCACCCTTATATGGTTATATGGCCATATTCGGTCTATGTGAGAGGCTGAAGACGGAGCTCACTGAGAATGAGCTTCAGACACAGTCTTGTGGAGGCTTCTTGTGAAATGTTTTTGAATGTTTTTCCACCAGATTTCTCTTATGAAGTATATTGGAAAGTTTATTAAAATCACATGCTCTACATTAATATTAAATCATTTAAACAGCGTTACAATTTAAGTGTTTATCCCAAAACTTGAATATTAATATACTATCCTAAAGGCCACGTTACACAACATATATCTGTTCAGATATTGGTCACAGATCTCTGGTTGCAGTGAAATCATGGACCCATCTATTTTGTGGCTGTGTACAAAATGGAGCAATGTGTCCATGATTTACTGCAACCAGAGATCTGTGACCAATATATCTGTGTGTGTAACGTGGCCTTTAGGTTAGACAATCATGTTTGATCATTGGCATACAAGCCCTGGCAACTCAATTGATTAAAGGGGTCTTTTAAGTGCTACGGCGTCCTCACTCTGCACCCTGGGAACAGATGCCCACCTGGAGGTTTTCCAGCCTTACAAACCACAGTGTAGCAGTAGCTATAACACAAGACAAAGTAAAAATTCTGGTTTCCAGACATAGATAACATATCAGTGGTACTCAACATTTCTTAATATGAGAGCCACAAACAGCTCTGGGAGATAGCTGTATTGGCTAACCCTCCCCCGTAGTGAATCTGGGAGAATGGTATAAAGCAGTGTGGCTCTGAAGGACTGAAGTTGGGGAACAAACAGCACAGCTATCAGGATTTCCTTAGCATTTCACAGGTGTTGGAATCATCACCTGTGCAGGTAATTAAATCACATGTGCAATACAAAGGAAATCCTGAAAACAAGCACTGTTAGTGGCTCTGAAGGACTGAACTTGGGGGACAATGGTACAAAGATAGCAAAGTTCCAACAAAAAGTACATGGAGACCTAGAACACCCTCCCTTATGGGCATTAGACTTACATCCAGTGTGCACACTTTACCCCATTCATCCAACCTCAAGCACCAAACTGGCAACAACAATCAATCTCCTCCCGCTCAGTATATTGGCATTCAGATCTGTCTTCTGTGGTTGGCGAATAACCAAAGTTAATATTTGGAGACCTTCTCTTAACAGATTTCTAGACTTGTCGCCAATGCACATAGCTGGCAGACAGCTACGACCCACAAATTATTGTACCTAGATCCACATGTGACTCCAGAGCTGGAGGTTGGGGACCCCTGTTATGTATCATAATAGTGAAAAACCATTCTTTTAACTTACCAGTTTCCCATTTTAAAAGAGATCAGCGTACAGTTACCCACTGCCCGAAAACTGACACAGAGAGATCTTCAGGGATTTGATAAGATTGCTCTGAGCAATTCACTTCATTACCAATAGGAGAGAGATGCTAACTTTGTTGTATCCCCACATACATGCCATGATGGGCAGAAATAGTCTTCTTGTTCTAGCAGGTATGTGGTGAAGTGTCGTCTTTGGCAACAACATCCTTCCAATGTCTAAGTAAAGGATGTAATATACCCCCATCAAATTCCAGAAGACCCATTTGTCAGTTTTGGGTAGTGGATAACCATAAACTTAATCTGGTTAAAGCATACCTGTTACTACACAGCCATTTTGAGAATCCAGGCTAAGATGTTTCCATACTCAAAAACTATACAGCTTACCGCACACAGAGTATAGAAAATTGCCTCCTACTGGTTTCCACTAGATATATTTAAGAAATTTGACTATGGCAATGGAATTACTTTGAGAATAGTGTGCACTTTGTTTGATGAACTCCTACTGATGAAAATTTGTCATTATGGCACGCCTCAAATGTGACTTCTTTTATCATTGCAAGGGCAAACACTTAGTAATGCGTTCACAATCTTTTTTTCAGACAAGACTTGACTCATTAAAGAGAGGTCAGTGTATTCCCACGTAAATGTTCCAATGCAATGACTAAGCATTTCATACATAGATTTGAGTCAAAAATGCTATCTTAGAGTCTGCAACAATGTTTAGTCACTTCACTGAAGAACAGTAGTGCAAATCTGCCAAAATGCTCACAATAAGGCTACATTCACCCTTTCGTCTCTATTTTTGCAACCGTGCAAAACAGACCATTTTTTCTCCTTGTGTCATCCTTTTTGCCTTCATTTAGGTCTCATTCATTTTTAATATTTAGGCAGAAAAAAATGTCATAACTTTTCCTTATCCATTGACTCTTAGGATATGTGCATGAAATGTTCAGAAGGGTAAGCTTTGTAACCTGTCTGAAAAAGCACTGAAGAAATGTTTTAAAGAAAAAAATAATAGAAACGACATGCTGTACATGCACTCATGACCAAAAGCATTGGCATCATTTTTACACAAATCTCTAAAAATGGGTCGGGCACAATTTTTGTCACCTTTAGAAAAACTCTCCTGTGGCAAAAACAGGTGTGGGCAATATGAAAATCGAACCTGAAACCAGGTAAAAAGGGGAGAAAGTTTACTTAATCTTTGCATTGTATGTCTGTGTGCCACACTAAGCATAGAGCACAGAAGAGGAGCACAAAAATTGTTGAAAATTATCAGTAAGTCCATCTTCAGAGGTATTGATGTTCCTTTGTTCACGATACACAAAATAAATCAAGAAGTTTACAACCCATGGCACTGTAGCTAACCTGCCTGACGTGGACAGCAAAGATACATTCCTGAGAAGTTGCAAAGCAGGATAGTCCGTATGGTGGATAAGCAGTCCCAAACAAGTTACAAAGAAATTCAAGCTGTCCTGAATGCAAGGTGCATCAGTGTCAGCGCCAACTATCCATACAAATTTGAATGAAATAAAATGCTATGGCAGGAGATCCAGGAGGACCCCACTGCGGACACAGAGAAATAACAAAAAAAAGCTAGGCTGCAGTTTGCCACAATGTATGCGAGCAAACAAAATCCTTCTGGGAAATCTTCTTGTGGACAGATAAAACAGAGAGCTTTTTGATAACGCGCATCATTCTACTGTGTGCTAAAAATGGTATGAGGTCTACAAAGAGAAGAACGCAGTACCTACTACAGTCAAATATTATGGAAGTTCAAAGATGTCTTTGACTGTGTGCAAGGCATCATGAAATCTGAAGATTACCAAAGGATTTTGGTTTATAATGTAGTGCCCAGTGTCAGAAAGCCAGGTTTGTGTGTTAGGTCATGGCTCATGGGTCTTCCAGCAGGACAAAGACCCCAAACATACGTCAAGAAGCAACCAAAAATGGATGGAAAAGCACTGGAGTGTTCTGAAGTAGCCAGTAACGAGTCTGGATCTAAATCCCATTGAACACATGTGGAAAGATCTTAAAATTGTTGATTGGAGAAGGCGCCTTCACATATGAGAGACCTGGAGCAGTTTTGCAAAAGTAGAGTCCAAAATTCCAGTTGAGAGGTGTAAGAAGCTTGATGAGGGTTATGGGAATGATTGGTTTGTTATTTATTCGAAAGGGTGTGCAACAAAACATTAAATTGAGGGTGCCAACAATTTTGTCTGGCTCATATTTTTTTTTTTTCCCCAACACAGACAAAGGAAATAAACGTGTATAAAAATGGTGTAATTGCAATAGTTTTGTGGCAGAAATACTTCATTTTCTGGAACAATGTCAAGGGTGCCAACCCTTTCGGCCAAGACTGTATGTTCAGTTTTGATAGTTTCTTTTAATAACCTTGTGTTTATTTAACCATGAAGAGAATGGAAACCGCTGTTTATTTCTCATTATTATATTATATGCCAGAAAAAAATAAAATGTTGGTGAAAAATCCACCATAAAAAACAGCCAAAAAGATGACAAAGAAGACTATTCAGTCAAACCGCTGTCACCGTACTTCTAAACCACCTTCTACTCCCAAGTTTAAAAGAGGTCAAGTGCACATGTTGTAATAATGGATCAGTTAAAAACTAACTTAACTCTGAAGTATGAAAGATGCTTTGTGTTTCATTCGTTATATGGATCCCCATAGACTTTAATGGCAGAGTCTGATCCACAAACAGAGAAAGAGAGAACACGATTTGAGTCTCAGAGATCAGATATATGAATCAGTTTTAAAAACAGATTGGAGTATGGATCTATGTAAATTTATGAGTCATGTGCTGTCAATTAAAGGAGTATGGATCTATGTAACTTAAGGAGACATGTGCAGTCCATTTTAAAAAATAAGGATATAATAAGAATGACAAAAATAATAAATAGCACAAAGAGTGTGAATGCAGCCCAATAGGCAGGCTGAAGATCTAAAAAGCCACAGCTTGTTCTTAAATGCACAGTGGAAAAACCCATCACAAGTACAATACTCTATTCACTAGCATTAGACTGTAAGTTAATCCTCAACTCTGAAACTAAACCGAAAGGGAGCGTTATAGTCTGACATTTTCTTGCAAAAATAGAGACATTTAGAAATATCAAAAACGCCCTTTAAAACTAAATGTGCACAAGTGTTTTGCTGTTTTTGCGACTCAATAGTGCAAAGCAGGAGAATTGTTAGCTGGGAAAGAGATGTTTGACATGGTGTAAAGTTTCCCATTATGCACAGCACCAAGCTGAGGGCCTAAAACCCCAAAACACAGGTCTGCAAATGGGAATTTCTGATTTAGCTTCTCAAGCTAAATTAAGTGCATTTAACACATTAGCAATGACAGTTGTGCATGTAATATGGAAATGCGCCACCACTGTATGTAGTGCACTCAGGAATTAAAGGGATTGTCCACTACTTAGACAACCCTTCTCATTCCACGTTTAGCCCCATTAAAATAAAAAGCTTACACTCCCCTCCTGTGCCACGCTCACATTCCCAGAACTCCTGTGGGATTTTGAGGTCATGCAAGACTCGCAACCAACTGCCACCTACTTCTACCCTACTTCAGACGTATGTGCAGGTAGTGAGATTTGAGCGGCAGATCTCACCATCTGTTGGTATCTCGTGTTTGAAAGTAGAGAGAAGATAGCAGCAGTTGGGCGCAAGGCTCCCATGGAAGTCACAACTTAACAAGAGGCCCAGGGAATGCAAGCGGTGGAACGAGGGGTGAGTACAAGCAGTAAAAGAGCAGAACGTGGAATGATAGGTTATTGATATAGTGAGCAAGTCCTTTAGCCCATTCCATGCTGTGCGGATACCGACTGATTTAGGCCACATGCACATGTTTAGTATTTGGGGAGTTTTTTTACCTCAGTATTTGTAAGTCAAAACCAGGAGTGGAACAATCGGAGGAAAAGTATAATAGTAAAAAATGTAGAAGTGGTGACTTGTTTCTGACTCCTGGTTTTGGCTTACAAACACAGAGGTAAAAAATTTACCAAATACTCAATGTGTGCACGTAGCCTCATACAGCAAACACCCAACCGTAACTTATGCAGTTGGATATAGCTCTGATTGTATCAGTTTAACACTTTAAATGCCACTGTCCAGCAGGAAAGTAGCATCTAAGTGTCTTCAAGATGCCACCATCACCGCCTGTGATGAAATCGCGAGGTGCTGATCAGTAGCCATGGCAGTCATGGACCTTCTGACAGAAGAATTATGAAAATGTCTAATGAGCGTATGCAGAGGTCACTGTGAAAGGAGGGGCGGCTGTGACATCGCATACTGCGATTGGTGTATTCTCTGTTATTAAATGTTTAAAAGGGGTGTCACCTATCATTGTAATTCTGCCTCCAATGATGAGGAAACTGCTGAGAACGCTTTCAAGAAGAGTATGAGGCTGAACTAGATATAGTGGCCAATGCGAAAATTGCAAGATTGAAATTAGTTTAAAAGTTTGTAGTATGTAAATAAGAAAAACATACCAAATGTACAGTATTTACAAAAATAAAGCAGCTGATTTAAAGAACAGGTCATATTTTGATGGCCTATTACCTTTAACACCAATCAGAGACAGTCATACTGCTTGCTATGGCGGCTTTACATGCATATAGTGGTGACGCTTTATAAAATTAAATCCCAGACCTGAATCAGGAGTTTAGTACAAACCTGGGATGACACTTGATCTAATGAGAAGTTTTGCTTGCCCATTTGTATTGTATATTTAAATACGGAAAATGTGAAGAAATTTCTGCTACTAAAACTTTTTTTAGTAAATCTGTATGGGGTTGTTTCTCCATAAAACAAAGATTTCTGCAAATCCCATTCAGATAAAATGAGACAGTTGTAACAATCTTTTCACCAACTATACATGTGTGTTTTTCTACCCTTAAGACGTTTATAAAAGACAAACATGCCCACCTTTTCCCAAGTGGGTGTTTATGGACATGTATCTGGCTGTTCCAGTTAAACTTTTGTGTTCCCGATAAGGTATGTGCTTTTTGGTTTCTGGGTCTATATATTCCTTGGCCAGTCCAAAGTCAATAATGTGGATGACATGTTCTTTCTTATTTCCTTGTCGACCAATTAAGAAGTTCTCTGGCTTAACATCTCTGTAAATGAGGTTCTTAGAATGAACATACTCCATTCTTGAGATCTGAAATAAAAAATAATGCAATTAAAAGGAAAGTAATTAAAACCAAAATAGTAAAAGCCTAAAATTTGTCTCAGGAAAAAAAAAAAAAAAACAAAACTGAACTTCTTGCTAGTGCACTAAATGTAAACAAAAACAAAAAATAGAAAAGGCGGCTAAGTCAGCCAATAAAGGCAAGAAAGCAGCAGAGGCCTGTGAATGATGCAAAGTGATATAGGGAAAAATAAACCAAGTTACTCAGTGGCTAGGGCTGAGTGATCTTGCCGGTGTTTTTTTAAGGCCCGTTTTAACATCATGGTAAGATCAGGTTCGGGGCTGTCCGGTGTGAACCTGACAGCCCCGGCCCCGACTTTGCACTAATGCAGCCCTATGGGGCCGAATGGCAGCTATTTCAATCCGATTTCCATCTGTCCGGGAGGATCCAGGAGAATTTGGATTTTTCTCCCGGACACAAAAACGTTGCTTGCAACGTTTTTGTGTCCGGGGGAATAATAGGCACAAATCGGATCCTCCCCGATCCAGTGCCCCCTAACATGGGGGTCTATGGGCCGGATACGATATAAAATTGTATCAGGGAGCCGGACGCCGGGTGCTGGAGTTCAGCTGCGCTGCTAAACTACAGCACCTGGAGCTGTCCCCTGCAGAGATTTCAGGACCGTGGCTAGCTCCCCGCTAGCCGCAATCTTGAAGTTTCAGCAGCTGTGATAAGAGGAATCTGGCTGCAAACTGTTTCAATATCGGGTCCGGGGCTGTCTGGTTCACACCGGACAGCCCCAGACCTGATCAAGCCGTGATGTGAAACAGGCCTAAAGCTTCGCTAATGGTCACATAAGTGCAGTGGATACTACAAAAAAAGAAAAGTGTAAATATATGTATAAGTGCAAAGCAGAACCCCCCCCTTTCCCCCCAAAAAAGACAGAAAACAATTTAGACCTTATTTGCATTTGCTGTAAATTAAGTGTCAGTTCCGAGATCAACAGCTTTTCTCCTACCTCCCTATCTAACATATCTTTTGAATGTAAGCCATTTGCTCATATACTTCCTTTGTTAATTCCCTACGGTTCCCTCTCTACACTAACAGCTGCTGTTTTGTTTAGTTTTTCTCTATTTCCATCTTGATGACGCTCCATGCGAGTCTTCCCCAGTGCATCCTGGGATCATCACACAGAGGCAGGGCTGCCAATTAGTTCACAAAGGTCCTGGCCCCTCCTCACACAGTGTAGCGTCTCACATCCACTCTTCTTACCCTCTCCCCACAGTATGCCATTTCAGCCTCACTCTTCTTACCCTCTCCCCGCAGTGTGCTCTCGCATCTCCCCTATGCCTCATCTGTCCCCCCTGTGCGATGAGTGCACTGAAGTATCAGCGATACTGGGTGGTGCAGGATGACTTAAGCGCCGCACACAAGTGACGTCAGTGGCATAACAGCTTATACTGGAATACGGACATTTTAGTGCGCTCTTTGAACAGGCGGGGAAGCCGAGGCACGGGAGGACTCTGTACACTGAAATGTCAGCAATCCGGGCGAGGTGCAGGTCAGTGGTATGGGAGGACGTCAGCACCGCCCAAAAGTCATGCATTCTGATAACCTGGGAGTTTCCACTGACATGCCTGTGAGGCTCACAACTGCCCAAGGCCCATCCACTTTGACCTCTGTACTAAGCAGTTCATTCATTCTGCTTCACTGAGGAGGGTGGGGCTGTGAGGTCAGAGTGGGTGGGGCCTCACAGGCATCAGCGCTCATCATATCACATCAGCGCCAGCACAGCGGAAGGTAAGCGCGCTCACACACAGCACCGAGTGGTCATCTTCTCATAGCTATGGGCATATTTTAGAGACAGGAGTGGCCGGACATACTGAAACTGGGAAGGATGGGCATATTTAGACTGGGGAAGGCGGGCAATGCATGGTGGAGATGGGTGGTGGGTGGCCATACTGACACTGGGAAGGGCTTGCTGCTGTGTGGAGAGAGCTTGTAGGAGAGTGGGTGTGATCGACCACTTCCTAAACACACACCCCCCCTGGACGTCTCCTACAGACGCAATATAGGTGATTTCTAGGTAATAAAACAAATTGGAGCCCGGCACAATAGGACTGGATTTTTCTTTTCTTTTTATTTTTCAAAAGAAAATAAAGTGCATACAAAAGAAAAATTTACATGGTCAACATGACCCAGCCGACTGCACTAAGTACGGTATAGTGTGGTGGCTGTGCGTTATTTCCAGTCCTGTGCATTGTGGTGGTGTACTGGATGTACCCGCCAGCTTCAGAACGCACATGCTCTGGAGTCGGCCAGTATACTTAATAGACCCCCACACTGCGCAGGACTGGAAGTGCCGCGCGGCCACCGCACCATACCAGGAAGGGGGCCCACGGATTTCAAACTCTGGGAGCGCAAAAGGGAAATATGTTACGTCCACCGAGGCGTGAAATCAATGGAGCATGGGGACAATGGACCCAAGGACACACACGTCTTGACGATGCCTCAGAATTGGGGGAAATGTAAGTGTTTTTTCAACCATTATACTACACATGTAGCTCAGACAGGTATGCTTAAAGGGAACCAACCAACCCGAATGACCCCCCCGGACTATTAATATCGTTCCCTACACCCAGCACATACATGTGCTGCAAGGTTTTTTGCTAAAAAAAACTGCTTTTTAAAAGTTGAGATAATGATTTATAAAGTATTTAACGAAGGGACGGGTGGGCGTTACTTAGCTGGGGCTAAAGCCAGGTTGCAGCTGCCAGTCATCCTCCTGTCTCCTCTCGCAGCAGTAACGGCCAGCCCTTTCTTGTCGTCACAGCCTGCTGAGCCTTGTGCACGGGATCTCATGCCCATGCACACGTCATCAGCTACAGCCGGGTCGCGAGCACACACGCTCTGACTTCCTGCGCTCGGCTGTGGAAGTCAGAGCGCGCGCTCGCGACCCGGCTGTAGCTGATGACGTGTGCACGGGCATGAGATCCCGTGCACCAGGCTCAGCAGGCTGTGACGACAAGAAAGGGCTGGCCGTTACTGCTGCGAGGGGAGACAGGAGGATGACTGGCAGCTGCAACCCGGCTTTAGCCCCAGCTAAGTAACGCCCACCCGTCCCTTCGTTAAATACTTTATAATTCATTATCTCAACTTTTAAAAAGCAGTTTTTTTAGCAAAAAACCTTGCAGCACATGTATGTGCTGGGTGTAGGGAACGATATTAATAGTCCGGGGGGGTCATTTGGGGTGGTTAGTTCCCTTTAAGGTTGTATAAAAAGCTGAAGGGACAGGGAATAATAGCTTAGGGGGTCTAAAGCACCTGACCGGTTCTCTTTAAATTTTTACTCCTTCTACAGGTCTTGAATTTTGATCGCTGTTGCTATATAGTACAGCAGTCTTCCACGACTAAAAGGTATCTATAGAAAGCTGTGTTGGGCAATGATATTTAAAAAAAATGTAAAATGTAAGCCGGCAAGGGCAGGGTCCTCTCTCTCCCCTCTGTACCAGTCTGTCACTGTTAGTTTGTTCATAGTATTTTTAACTTGTTTGAATGTAACCTTCTCTCATGTACAGCACCCATGGAATCAATGGTGCTCTATAAATAATAAAAAAGATAAACCAATTAGTCTGCTCACCAGCTGAATTGCTATCATAAGCACAGTCTTCAAGGTAAAAGTTCTGTCACACAGGTCAAACAAGTCTTCTAAGCTTGGACCTAGAAGCTCCAGTACCATGGCATTGTACTTTCCACATGGGCCAAAATAGAAAACCTGGGGAAGTCCATCAGCTGGAAAACAAACATGCAAGTAAGAGGATGAATAGTGCAATTACCATCAATATGTCATTTGTTATGTAAAACTAGCTATTTGTTGTAATTTATGAGAAAACAGCTTTTTGTTTTTAAAGTAGGTACGGATTTACCCTAAGCACTAATTGTAATGCAGGACTCTTTCTAAATCACTTTATTAAAGGTTTCTTGTGTTAAAGGGGATCTGTCAGTAGTGAATCAATCCTCCTAAGCAGTCTTTATGGGCATGGAAGACATAGAAGGTTGAATTAAACAATATCTTAATATCTGTGATCTGATGTCTTATTCCAGAGAAATCCACTTTTTTCTTAAGTAAATGAGCCATTAAGGCAGTGTTCACACACAGCGCTTTGTTTGCGCTTTTTTGGCGGGTGCTTTTTCCAGCCTTTGACCCGCGCAAAAAAGCTCCGTAAAAATACGCTGGTGCATTCACACACTGCGTATTTTTTACGGGGCTACTTCTTCAGTGATGTCACAGAGGGGGGAAGAATCCTGTTCCTCCTCCTCTGTGTGACATCTGTCACAGCCTCATTTGATTTCACAGTGCATTATACACTGCGAAATCAAATGTAAAATTCAGCCAAATGTATTAAACATAATAAAGATTGTTATAGTTACCCTCCGCCAAGTGCTCGGTAACCGGGAGCAGAAGCAGGCATTGACCTGCTAGGACCTTGCATGATGTCAGAATGAATCGGCGTTCGGGCGGTGGTTGGCCAGCTTGCAGTCATGTGATATGTGACGTGCACATCACATGACCGCGAGCGGGCCAATCACAGCGCTGATGTCATTCTGACATCATGCAAGGTCCTAGTAGGTCAATGCCTGCTTCTGCTCCCGGTTACCGAGCACTCGGCGGAGGGCAAGTATAACAATCTTTATTATTTTTAATACATTTGGCTGAATTTTACATTTGATTTCGCAGTGTATAATGCACTGTGAAATCAAATGAGGCTGTGACAGATGTCACACAGGGGAGGAGGAACAGGATTCTTCCTCCCCTCTGACATCAGCGCCG
Organism: Allobates femoralis; assembly: GCA_033576535.1. Taxonomy (NCBI): domain Eukaryota; kingdom Metazoa; phylum Chordata; class Amphibia; order Anura; family Aromobatidae; genus Allobates; species Allobates femoralis. Next base: position 211,077,798 of record JARQOC010000004.1, read on the forward strand.
GCGTATACCCGCTGGAATTACGCATTGTCTGAACAGCGATGCATAATTCCAGCAGTTATCATAGGTCCTATGGGAGAAAGCGTGCGCAAAAAGGCGGAAGGAATGAACATGTTCATTCTTTTTATGCGTGTGCTTTCTCCCATAAAAGTGCAGCCGAAAATTGTGCGCGTGTGAACGGCAAAAGTGAAAGTCCATTCACTTTGCTGTCAAACGCAGACGCAGGTGCGCTTTGGGGGGAAAAGCGCACGCAAAATACGCACTGTGTGAAAGAGGCCTAAGATCTACAGGCAGGACAGAGATTCCCAGAGAATCTGTCTCCAGTTATCAGTGTAAGACCTGTAATGACGGTACAGTCTGGTCTCAGTCACACACACACTCAAAAAAAAAGATCAGCACAAACAGCACTAGTTTTCCTCAGTGTTTCAGCTGCAATCTTACAGGCAGCCAATGTGGGGTAAAGAACAGTACAGCAGAGGTGACATCACTGCAATTTGTTTGCAATGGTACAAGGTTCTACTCTGCTTGCTATACTATGTTGTTATGATCAAGCACAGCTCTGCAACAGAGTGGATAGCATTATCAGAGGACAAGTGAGTGCAAATGTGTAATGAGGCAAAGTTCACTTCTGCTGTGCTGCGTGGTTGGTCTTATGCTTTCGCATGCTGTGCTTGTTCTGATATCACTGCAGAGCTGTGTGTGGATAGTAGAGCATAGTGTCATTACATGGCTCACTCTGGTAGGGCCCCTATACATTTAAAATAAGCTTTAGAGGCAGAGTCTAAGGGTGCGTGCACATGATCTGAACGCAGTGTTTTGGATGCAGCGTTTTGTCGCTGCATCCAAAAAGCTGCATTGTACAGTAGAAGCTTAGTGGATGGGATTGAAGAAATCCCATCCTCACTATGCTGTTTCCGACCGCAGATTTTTGATAGCTGTGGTGTGGGTTGCCACGCTCCCGCAGCTCCACAGCATGTTAATTTCATGCTGCGGAGTTGGAAGCAGCTCCCATCAGGTGCACGCAGGGAGACGCCACCCTACACCCACTGCAGATGGTGAGTACAGGGTGGCTGCGGTGTCCCTGCATCACCCATGGGTTCCCACAGGTCTGGAGGAACTGTGTCCAAAACGCAGCTCCTCCAGACCGTGAACACATACCCCTAGGGAGAGCAGTGTCCGGGCCAGATCGTAAAAGCTCATTTACAAGAGAAATGAGAGAGAGAGAGACACGCTGCATTGACATCCGGATGGCAGTGCGGCTCCATTAAGCTCTATGCATTGTTTGTGTGCTTCAGGCCGTTTGCGTAGGAAGCAAGCATCCTCTGACGCACAAAAAAAATGCAACATATTGCATTCGGAGGTTACCTAGAAAAAACGCATGCAAACGCATTCAACGCATTCAAACGCGTCCTCATGTTAAACATAGGGATGCAGTATGCATGCGTTTCTGGCGCCTGCCTAAGCAAGCGCCACTAACGCTAATGTGAAACCGTCTTATGTCAGGATTACCATAAATTATTTGCCAATTGGCAGAATAATGAGAGAGAGAATGTTTTAGGCATTTGTATTACTTTCTGCAAAATCAGAAGTTAAAAACATTAAAGGCCCCGTTATATGGCACAACATCGCTGATACGTCACGGGTTTGGAGGAGTTTCAGCGACGTCGCTGCGACATCGTAGCGTGTGACTCTGGCAAGTTGTAACTATAAATCGTTGGATCGAAGTTGACAGGTTTACCAACATGTTGTAAAACCTGACTATCAACTCAAGCAAAATGCTGCATCGTTCTGTGTGATAATGTTGTGGACGACTTCGCCCATTCACAGCAATGAGCAGGGATCGTTCGCGGCGTTTGCGAACGATACCTGCTCACAACATCGTTAGCGAGTTGTCCACGATATCTATACGTGCGATATCTCACCAGTGATATTGAAATTGGTGTAAAAAAACGACAGCGCGACCCAGAGATCATTGCTGACATCATTTCAACGTCATGCCGTGTAACGGGGCCTTAAGATTACTATGCCTTTAAACAATGTGACAGCCCATATGATGATGTCATGTGTTTGGGATCTTCTGGTTTATTGGCAACATCTGAATTAGAGACACACCTATGGATGTAGTTTACTGCACACCTGAAACACACTGCTTCTTTGAAAGTAATTATACTGCCAGGTTCTGCACAATGATCATTTTTCTTTTCAAAGTGGAGTAACACTCAATAAGTTTAAGGTTGTATTATTATTTTATCAATCGCACATAAAATAACAACTAAAACTTCACAAGTGCAAATTAAAACAGGTAGTCTATTTTTGGCTATATATTCAATCCCCCCACCTCCCCCCTCCCAACCATTTTTAGACCTTGGGAAGATAGTGTAGTTACACTGAAAATTCATGTAAGGAAGAAAACCTATCCTGAAGGATTATGCAGCCATTAATACCAAAATTAGCATTTTATGAACCAACCAGTATACCAGCCTCACCAGGTCTAGGAGAACCATTTAAGGCCCCTTTCACATCAGCTGTTTTTGAAATTCGCGGCAGATGCGGTGAAAAAACCGCATCTGCTGTGATTACCGCATACTGGCTGCACTTGCGGCACGGTTGCGGTGTGGTTGCGGTCAACGCCATGTAAGGTATAGGCGGACTTGCGGCAGGTGCGGCAAGTGCGGTTTTGGCACTTGCGGCAGGTCACCGAGAAAAAAAAAACGCGGCTGACAGCATTTTGTTTCGCGGCCGCACCTGCCGCAAGTGCCAAAACCGCAATTGCCGCACCTGCCGCAAGTCCGCCTATAGCTTGTATGGCGTTGACCGCAACCGTGCCGCAAGTGCAGCCGGTATGCGGTAATCGCGGCAGATGCGGTTTTTTCACCGCATCTGCCGCAAATTTAAAAAAACGCTGATGTGAAAGGGCCCTTAGAAGATATACAGCTTATTCTGTAAAATCTGGTTACAAATCCATTCTATGGGGACTTTATTTGCAATACAGAATATTCACGTAACATTAGGCAGCAACTAGCACTTCAATAACATACTACAGTTGAGAACACAGATTCAATTTACTAAAGAGATACAGTAATTACAAAAAAACAAATATAATACCTAATAAACAGCAAATAAACTAGTACAATAGGAAGAATTGGGATCACCAATTTACATGCACTAACTATGCTAGTATATACACAGACAAAAATACAGAGCCACCATATAGAGGTATACCACCAGAAAGTCACCATTTCCCCAAATTGTTCCTGAACAGCTGAGGAAACACAAGAAGTAAATGACTAATGTGTTTACGTCATTGTTAATAACTAATTGTATTCTTAACAGTAACACTAACCCCCACCCACAGTTACCCTCCTGGCTAGATTAATGTCCCAAAGAACTAGTGTGTCATCATATGTCACTATAGCGGCATTGAGCACTGCACCAATGAGGGCATGGCCATAATGCAGTGGTGGGGAACTCCAGTCCTCGAGGGCCACAATCAGTGCAGGTTTTCAGGATTTCCTTAGTATTGCACAGGGATTGGAATCATCACCAGTGCAAGTGATTATGTTATCACCTGTGCAAAACTAAGGAAATCCTGAAAACCTGCACTGATTGTGGCCCTCGAGGACTGGAGTTCCCCACCCCTGCCATAATGGATCATCTCTTTGATGGGGCATTTCCCTCACTATGGTGTTTATTTTGGTGCCACTGTTCTCAAAATATTATCCTGCAGACCCCCCATAATGTTTAAATAGCTGTGGTCTGAACAACAAATGATGCAATTGCAGTGCAGAGCGCTCCTGTGATTTCTATGACAAACCAGATACCAGACATCTGGAATTAGCTTATCTCTTAAGAGAAGCAAAAGATTGGCAGTCCGAAATCTGAATTGTCAGACCCTTATCTGCGCTGATAATCTGCATTAAGAGAGTTAAGGGCCTGTCACACGTGTCAATGTCGCCCGCAATATCGCTCATGCGTCACAAATTATTAATCGCCTGAGCGATGTGAAATTATCGCAGGTAAGATGTCACACGCGTCAATATGACCCAGCGATGCGGTGATGTCGCCATCTTGCGAGCGATTTTATTTAGTCGCTTGTACGTTGTCAAAATAGAAAATACATCGCTGAGTTTAGTGTCACACGCAGCGATGCACAAGGTCTACTGAGCGATCAGCGACAGGTTTTACATCTGGCAGTGAAACCTGCGATCGGCAATCAGCAACATATCGCTGGTTGCATCGCTTGGTCACACGCTTCAATGTCGCTCCTGCGTCACTTTTATGTCGCTCGAGCGACTGAAAATCCGTGACGTACGAGCGACATTGACAGCGATATTGACGCGTGTGACATCCCCTTTAGAGCCCCTATTCCCAGTAGACTGTTGTCTGAACATGGCGATATCAATGTGTTAGGGTGACGTTCATTTTAGGAATACAGTATTTTTTTCTAACTATCGTAATAACTACTGGGAACCCTAAATTGGAATAACCATTTTTACCTGTACTCCCAAGTTGCTTGTAAAACCGATATTCCAGGTGAAGCTGAGGCGCCCGGGACTTAATTGGTTCCTAAAATAAAAACACAAAAAATAAAAAAGAATAAATAGTGCTTTTAGATTTTAATTTTGTGATGCTGAATATAGTTTGTGTACCCAACCCCAAGCAAATGAATTAAAAGTACACTAGGCCCACATCTGATACAGCATATATGTTATATTGTGGATATGAGAGGAGGACTTGCAGTCACACAGACACTACACTTCACCGTTTGCCCAAAGAAGCTGCACACCAGGCTGCAGCCACAAACTAACACACTACACAGAGGACAGGGGTCCAGTCTATGTAGAAACGGAGGTGGACACTGCTTAGTCTGATTTCATAATGGGCAAAACAGCAAGAACTCATGAACCATGGAGCATACGGTCAAATTAAATTATGGGTGCATTGGATGGCCTCCAGAGACTAGTTTCTGTCTAGTGCTGTTATTACAGGATAGTACTAGTGAGAGCTTATATATGATGTATACCACTAGACTACCAACAGATTTTAGAGATCTAGAGTAAGCACGATACTGAATATCCTGCTGTGCTATGAGACATACAATATCCGATAGAGTGCAGGGGTGGGGATGGACCTGTGGTGGATATGTCTTACATGCTGCCAACATCGACATAACCCAAATTCATTTTTTGTTTTCTAATTTGACAATGCACAATGTGTAACTTGTTTTTTGGATGCGGGGGAAGGGTGGGGAGATATTCTCCTGTTTTCAATGCGGAGAAGGTTTGGGTGAGGTTCGTTTCGTATATGTTTTGAGAAGCTGAACATTTTTTTTTTTTCAATAACATTCTTATAGGGGTTTTCTAGATAAAAAAAAAAGTGATTACCTACCCATTGAATAGGTGATAACTTGCTGATCAATGGTTGTCCCACCGCTGGGACCCACACTAAATTAGGAAACCAGGGAGTTTTTATCTATGTTACAAAATGGCACACACACACGGGTGTTAATCGTTCCATTCAGTCTTTATAGGGCTACTTCAAAAAGCCAAGTGCAGTGCTAGGCAGCCACACAGTGAATGGATGGAGCACTGCCACTTCATTCTTACAGGAATTAAAAGCTCCCCATTCTGCCAATTAGTGTTTCTCAGCGATGGGATACCCACTCATCAGCAAGGTATCACCTATTCAATGAACATTTGATAGCTCATCTGCACCAGACAGTCCCTTTACTTAAAAAAAAAAAGTAAAAAGACCCCAAGGACTAAATAAAATCAAAAGGGGTCTGTCAGCAGGTGCTGTGAATGTTATATGAGAATAGGGGACAGACACCCTGATTCCAGCCATGTGTCACCAACTACGCTGTTTGCTGTAGGTTCAATATAATCAGGATTTTAATCAGCAGAGTGATTATAAAAAGAGGGCAAGCTGCCTCCTTCCTCCTGAAACACTGATTGGCAGGTTTCTCTTAATGGGCAGAGTTCACAGAAAGCCGCTAATTCTGTGGTGTTACACAAGGCTCAGTATTAAGATCTAAACAATTTACTGCACCCAGTAAACTAAGTGACACATTGCTGAAATCAGGGCCTTTGCCCCCAACATCATGCTACTGACAACCTGCTGACAGATTCCCTTTAACCCCTTCCCGACCTTTGACGTTTTACGTCATGAAAGTCTATGCCCTCCCGACCCATGACGTTGCATAACGTCATGGCGGTTACTGCGGCACCATTGCCACGGTAACCGCCAACAGGCCCCGGTGTTCAGTGATCCTTATCACTGAGCACTGGGGCTTGAAGTCAGGCGGGGTGGATTCCCCACCCTGCCCCCAGGATCAAGGTGATTGGCTATTTGAACAGATCATTGCCATACAGTGCACCATGACTCTGACCCCAGAGACAACAGCAAAGGATCAGGTGTTCTCTTGTTGCAGTCTCTAGTGTCATAGGGATGGTGCACTGTATGGCAATGACCCATATAGTGCACAATCACTGGGATCCCAGAGGCTAAAACAAGGGATCAAATGTCCTCTTGTTGTAGTCTTTGGGGTCACAGTGATTGTGCACTGTATGGCAGTTCATTGCCATACAGTGCACCATCACTATGACACTAGATACTGCAAGAAGACACTTGATCCCTTGCTGCAATCTCTGGATATAGCAGAGGCGATCAAGTGTCGTGGGACCTTAGTTTTGGACTACGTCGAACATGAATAAAGATGGAGTTTTAATTAGTGTTTGGTTTTGTTTTTTTCTAATAAAAATATTTTTCTCTGTGTGGTGAATTTTTTTTTACTACTTACTAGAGATTCCTAATGGCCGGGTCTAACATTGGCCCGACATTATGAAAGTTTAGTGCCAGCTTCCAATAAAAAAGCTGCCATTAAGGGCCCTTTCACATCTGCGTTTTTCGTAATTTGCGGCAGATGCGGTGAAAAAACCGCATCTGCCGCGTTTGCCGCATAACGGCTGACCGCGGTTTTTTTCGCTGCCGCACCTGCCGCAAGTGCAAAACCGCACTTGCCGCATCTGCCGCAAGTCCCCCTATACTTCCTATGGAAAAAACCGCAACCGTGCCGCAAGTGGAACCGTTATGCGGCAAACGCGGCAGATGCGGGTGTTTCACCGCATCTGCCGCGAATTACGAAAAACGCTGATGTGAAAGCACCCTAACTCCTTTATTACCCAGTTTGCCACCGGCACCAGGGCAACTGGAAGAGGCTGGATACAGTGTCAGAAAATGGCGCTTCAATGAATACGCCATTTTCTGGGTGGGCTGCGGGCTGCAATTCGCAGCATGGGGAGCCCAGAACGAGGCAGGTGGCAGCCCATAGCTGCCAAGTTGTACCTGGCTGGACCAAAAATATGGCGGAGCCCCGTGTGTTTTTTTTTCCTGACGTTAGGTCCAGAGAAAAAAAAAAAAAAAAAGGGTTTTGCTGTATTTCTGGTTCCCAGCCATGTACAACTTGGCAGTTGGGGGGCTGGAATCCTCAGCATGTAGAGACCCAAATGTTGTGGCCCCCCACACTGCGAATTGCAACCCACAGCCACCTCAGAAAATCATGCATTCATTTTCTGGCGCTGTACCCCAACTCTTCCAGTTGCCCTTGTGCTGGTGGCACACAGAGGCTCTTCATACGCGACATGGTGTCTGATAACGTTTCAATGGAAAATTAGCTCCAATTGTTAGCGGACACCAAGTCGCGTATGGAGAGCCCCTATGTGCCTGAACATTGGAGAGACCCCACAAGTGACCCCATTTTGGAAACTATCTAGATGCATAGAGAGCATTTTTAACCCCCAGGTGCTTCACAAATTAGTCCGTAAGAAGGAAAAGAGAAGATTTTTGTGAACAAAAAGTACTTTCATTTTTACGGATCAATTTGTGAAGCACCTGGGGGTTCACAGTGCTCACTATGCATCTAGATAAGTTCCTTGGGGAGGTCTAGTTTCCAAAATGGGGTCACTTGTGGGGAAGCTCCAAAGTTTAGGCACACAGGGGCTCTCCAAATGCGACATGGTGTTCGCTAACAATTTGAATGGAAAATCAGCGCAACCTGTTAGTGGACACCATGTCGTGTTTGGAGAGACCCTGTGCCTAAACATTGGAGCTCCCCCCACAAGTGATCCCATTTTGGAAACTAGACGCCCCAGATAATTTTTCTAGATGCATAGTGAACACTTTGAACCCCCAGGTGCTTCACAAATTAATCTGTAAAAATTAAAAAGTACTTTTTTTTTCCACAAAAGTTTTTTTTAGCCTCAATACTTTCATTTTCACATGAGCAACAGGATAAAATGCATTGGTTTGGTAATTTCTCCTGAGTACACAGATACCTTATATGTGGTCATAAACCACTGTTTGGGCACACGGCAGGGCTCAGAAGGGAAGGAGCGTCATTTGACTTTTTGAATGGAAAATTGGCTTCTTCCTTTCCGAGCCTTTCGGTGTAGTCAGGAGAAATTGCCCAACAAATTTTAGGATCCAAAAATTGAGGCTAAAAGAACATTTTTGTTGGAAAAATTAAAATGTCCATTTTTTCCTTACACGTTGCTTTAGTTCCTGTGAAGCACCTGAAGGGTTAATAATCTTCTTGAATGTAGTTTTGAGTAGCTTGAGGGGTGCAGTTTTTGGAATGGTGTCACTTTTGGGTGTTTTCTGTCATGTACACCCCTCAAAGGGACTTAAATGTGATGTGGTCACTAAAAAATGGTTTTGTAAATTTTGCTGGAAATATGAGACATTGCTGATGAACTTTGAACCCTTATAACTTCCTACCCCAAAAATTTTTTTTTATACAAAATTGTGCTGATGTGACAAAACTTAAAAATTGCAAACTTCAACATTTTTGTCAAATTTTTTATTTTTTCACAAATAAACGCAAAATTTATCAACCTAAATTTAATACTAACATGAAGCCCAATATATCACGAAAAAAACAATCTCAGAATCGCTAGGATCCGTTGAAGCGTTCCAGAGTTATTACCTCATAAAGCCTAAAGGGACACTGGTCAGAATTACAAAAAACGGCCAGGTCTTTAGGGTCAAAATAAGCTGGGTCATGAAGGAGTTAAGCTTCCTAGCAAGACAAAACCAATATTGCCCCATTGCATTTATGGAAAAAAAAACCTCAATGACTGGTTTGTCTGGGATAGAACAGGGCATGCAGTGGATAAAATGTGACAGAAGCAGACCGCCCGATGCTGGGCAACACATGAATACTCTACTACTAGTAAATGGAATTAAGGAATTAAGGTCGGGTAAACAAAGCACAAAGTTAACGACTTCCTTTTAGCTTCTTAACAGCAAATCTACAGCCCAGCATTATAGACATGGGTGGAGTTTCCTCTATCACAACAATTCTTCCAGGGTTTCTACATTAGTATTGTTTGGGTTGAGTAATTTTGTCTTATTCTGATTAGAAAGAAAGAAGAAAAGAAAGAAAAGAAAGAATTTAGTCCAGGCCTAACTATGAGCAATATTTTTGTCCATATTCTCATTCACTGACATCTAGGGTACTTTTACATCAGCGGTTTGTACCACTTGTGGCAGATCCGGCAGTTTTGCCTGATCTGCCAGAACACTTGCGGCAAGACTGTGTTCTTCCTAATGCATTCCCTATGGGACTTGCAGATATGTGCAGCACTTGCAGTTCTGCGGCAATCCGGCACTTGTGGCATCGGAGAAAAAACGCTGCTATCGGCGGTATTTCAACTCATCACTAGTGCAAAACCGCAAGTGCCGCACATGTCCGCAAGTCCCATAGGGAATGAATTAGGAAGAACAAAATTGCCGCAAGTGTTCCGGCTTCAATTTGCCTGATCTGCCGCAATTGCTGAGAACCGCTGATGTGAAAGTATGGTTTCCTTTTGAAGGATGAGTAGCACAATAAGAGTTAACAGTATCCTATACAAGGCAGGACTTAATTACCATGTATAGGAAAGCCTAAAAAAAAGAGGTTGTCTGGCCAGAAAACATTGATCTACAGAATAGGTCTTCAATTGAAGAGTGGCGCTAGTCCGATACCCATCACTCCACTGATCAGATGAAAACCGCTTTATTGGCTGTAAAAACGGAGACAGGATCTTCTCAGGGCAGCTCCATTCATCGTGTAGTGTTTGTTCTCGCACCGCAGCTTAGCTATATTCTCTATTCTTTACTGGACATTACAGGCTGAATGGAGCTGCCCTATGTGGCTCACTGTCCTGTATTTACATTGGGAGCCATGACTGCCGTTGCGAGCAAATAAGTGGGGGTCCTGGATGATGGTCCTGCAGTGATCTCAAATTTAGGATCTAGCATGCGGATAGGACAGTAATATTTTTCTCTGGAGACCTTCCTCATCTACATTTTTAAGGGTAGGTACATTTTAATATTCTGCGATAAGAAGGCAGCTTATCACATTGCAAGTGCTGAATCATAAAGCTTTAAATACGCAAAAACAGAAAATCGAATTTAAACAGAAGCAGCAATTTCTAACAGTAGGATCTAGCAAAAGGGTTGTCTCTCATCACTACAGTACGACTCCTCTCACACTCAAAGCATAAAACAGGCCAATATGTAGATACACAGTCCAGCATCCAGGGGGTTAAGACAAAAAAAATCAGCTTTTCTTCTAAACAAGTAAAATCCACATACAGAGACTACATAACACATCCAATGCATTTCAGACGTTATAAAAGACCAAAGACTGATATAAGGTCCGAAATGCATCAGCTGGATTATGTGAATTGTAATGAATGCAGATGTTTTACAAACAACTCCCAGGATGCTGCACTTTGTCTACACTGAAAATGTCTAGGTGGACTGGCTACGAGAGCGGTCCTTGTCCAAGCAAGAAACTTTGCACTGAAGTGATAGATTGATAATGGACTCCTGTACTGTCTAGTGATTTCACCACATCTCAGTAACCTGTGAACTCTGACATGGTGAACCAGGAAGCCGGCCAGAGTTTATACATACACTAAACAGCAGGAAAAGGAAGGAAGCCGAGGTTTAAGTCAGGAAACTGGAAAGACAAACGTAAGCCTAACCAGAGTGCACACATACACAACGGCTATATACTCACCAGTTTAATCGCCACATATTCGTTTGTGTAGAGATTCTTGCCTGAAGGAGGGAGAATATAAAAAGAATACATTTGTAGAGGCTCATTCAATAGACAACAATAGATCCAGACAGGTTTGCCATTTCTGACTCTTACCAATTGCAATTTAGAAAAAGGTGCAAGGAGGATTTTACACAGTCCAGAAAAAGTATAAACTAATGGAATGTCCAAAACTAAAAAAAACACACACCTTACATGCTACTGACAGGGCTATAAAGCGGGCTATATTCTTCAGTGAAGGTCACAGGCGCTGGGAGTGCAGCTTTTCATGTTTAACCAGTACAGACAATATAACAGCAGAAAAAACCAGTACATGGCCAGGCTGTAAGGGACTATACCATAAAAACATTTAACCTGTTCACCACCCAGCAATTTGTCCTGATGTGCTGAAGTCAGTCAAAGCAAAGGCTTGCACACTTCCTACTGATTGGGACTGTTGTAACCTTCACATCATTTAGTTTTAATCTTTCCCTGTGCTACCGTGTTTCCCCGAATATAAGACAGTGTCTTATATTAATTTTACCCCCAAAAGTCCCACCCTGACTTATATTCGGGGTATGACTTATATTAAAAAAAAAAAAAGACAAAAATGAAAAGTCCCAGCCCCATACAGTATGCCACTGCAGCCCCCAGCACAGTACCGTTAAAACCGCAATTCCGCCGCACAGCCGACTTGCGGCACGTCCCCATACAATGTGCGGTACTGTATGGGACACTTGCGGCAAGGGGCGGTTGCCGCACCTTGCCGCAAGTGTCCCATACAGTACCGTACATTGTATGGGGACCTGCCGCAAGTGTGCCGCAAGTCGGCTGTGCGGCGGAATTGCGGTTTCAATGGGCAAGTCGGCAAGGAAACATCCTTACTTTTTAGGGTAATGGCGGCCTCGGGCTATGGATTCCTCTGCGGTGCAGGGCGTTGTCCAGATGCTTCTTCATGCAGGAGCTTCTGGCCAATCAGCACTCAAGCCGCTGAGCCAATCAGCGCTCGAGATGCTGGGGAGCCGCTGGCCAATCAGAAGCTCCTGCTGGCAGCAGTGACGTCAGGCCGGGGCGACAGGCGCACAAGATTAACTTTATGCCCTCGGGGTTACCTGCGGCACCTGAGGGCAGAGGGGAGCCCACGGGGGACAGCGGACCTGCGGCTGCACCTGAGGGCAGAGGGGAGCCCACGGAGGACAGCGGGGCCAGTGGGACAGCGGGGACACAGGTAAAACATGCAATGGGCAAAAGTGGCACTTTAGCGGTACCCAGTCTTATATTCCCCGAAAATAAGTCACCCTGTCTTATAATCGGGGTATGACTTATATTGGAAAATTCTGCGCCAGCCCTGCCCTGACTTATATTCGGGGGTGACTTATTTTCGGGGAAACAGGGTAGTCACTGCTGTTCTCTATTTATGATCATCATGTTTTGTGGTGTAAAATAAAGGCTTTAAGTTGATAAACCTTGGTTATTTTGGAAAACTGTTCAAGTGGCATGGTTGTACCCCTTACACAAAAACTTTCAAATGTTGATCAATGTGGATTACATGTCATCTGAAAAATCAAGTGATCATACATTGCTCTCTAATTTCAATCGCCAGTGTATGTTGGAGGCTAAACAAGCAGTTAGCCCTTAATGGGTTAATCAAATATTTATAATTATGACCTTCTTAGGGCGCTTTCACATACGTGTTTTTTGGAATCCGTCGGAGCTCTGGCTTTTTTTTTTTTAAAATTGGAATGCAAACTGGAACCGATTTGTGCCCATTGATTTTCAATGGGGACTCCGGCACTTTCGTTTGCATCTGCTTGCATCTGGTTGCTGCCGAATCCAACCCAAACAGTTTATTTTTTGATGGCGTTCCTTAGAGGGTTATTTATCAGACATCTCCAGATGTAAATCGGAAACAAGACGCGAGGAGCAACAGGTGATGGACACATTGAGGATGGCTGAGACTGAGGCAGTGAATCTGCCCTCCCTGGAGACGCAAAAATGTCTGAAGGATGCTCAGGCGGCAGTGGATGAGGTACATACAGTCTGCTATAAGACAGGAATTTCAAAAAGCTTCCTTTTTTGAAGACTGTGAAAAAGTGGGTCATCTATTGTGTGTAGTGGCAGCAGGTCGGAGGGAGTCTTCCTATGTGTACGGACGCTGTGATGACACAGAGGCAGTTGGTGGAGCATACAGAGGGTATACTTAAAATATTTAGGAGATTCTATGGGAATTTAGACTCTTCGGGGTTGTTGGTTTCTCGGGAGGGGATGGTACGGTATGTGGAATGTGCACACTTACAACAGATCAAGGTGGAGGAAAGTGAGAGACTAGGGCAACCATTGACTATAGAAGAATCAGAAGAAGCCTTGGCTACTATCGCTAATGACAAAGCCTCGGGGGCACATGGTTTGCCAGTAGAAGTATATCAACAGCTTAAGGACGTGTTACTACTTAGATTATGAGTAGTGTTTCAGGAGGCTCTTGAAATGAGTCACTTACCAGAATCTATGAGGGGAGGCTACAATTGTGGTTTTGCCCAAGAAGGATAAGGATAAGAGGAAAGCGGAGTCTTATAGGCCCATTTCATTGCTGTCAATAGACATAAAGCTTTTGGCTAAAGTGATGGTGCGCAGACTGACAGAAGTAGTTACAGATGTGATTCACCCGGATCAGTCTGGTTTTATGCCAAACAAATCTACGGCTTTTAATTTGAGAAAACTATTCTTGAATATCCAACTACCAGCTGACAATAGGGGTATAGAGCGGTGGTATCCCTTGATGCGTACAAAGCGTTTGACAGCGTGGAATGGGACTATCTGTGGTTGGTGCTAGAAAAGGTGGGTTTTGGCCAGATGTTTATCTCCTGGGTGAGGATGCTATATTCTTCTCCTATGGCTCGAATAAGAGTGAATTGCGAAAGATGAGATAGGTTTAATCTTAATCGGGGTACCCGTCAGGGTTGCCCTCTTTCGCCGTTACTGGTGGCCAGATTGTTGTTTCTGGCACAATTCTTGTATGTGAATTGTGGATTAATAAAAAAGTTATCTGATTAAAAAAAATGTTTGGCACATCCTGCCTACCAAATTAAAAGAAAAAAATAAACAAACAACTGTGTCCAACTGTACTTAGAAGAGCTGATGCTGTTTTGAAGTCTAATGTTAGTAACCTCACATATTGATTAAATTCCTCTTTGTTAATTCACTTCACATTCTATTAATTGATAAACTATTAACACTTCTATTTATGAAATAATTCTTACTTTGCAGCATTTTTTGTACAGTTCGGTATATATAAAACATGAATAAAGGGATGCTCCACTTAAGGTATACTTGGTAGTTCAATGATTTCAGGTATAGGAGAACAAATGTACCAAGGATTCATATCACCTCACCTAACCGTAGTTCCCCGAAGTTTCCACAGCCAATCTTCTTTCCCACCCTAAAGTTGGGTCCCACCATAAGAACTCCTGAGGAGGTGGTCGAGCTGGACGGCCGGGAGCTATGACCAGTCCGTACTGGCAAAGCTTTAGTTGCTCGTGGTCGGTCATCCTTCTCCCTGTTGCTATGGTCCATGTTAAAATACCATAAGAGCTATTTCTCTAAGTCCCAGCTGATGCTAGGAGACTCCCAATCCACAGAGGCAGAAACACAGCGGTGAAGCAAAAATGACCCCGCAGAGTATCCCCAGGGCCAAAGACACTGATCACATCACCGCACAGATTTGCCAAGGTACCATCTCACATCCACAAGGCAACTTCATGATGGAGGCTTCCCATTGTATCCTTTGGGAACAAAGAAAAGAAATAAAACTAAAGTTAGTAAATTGACCCATTTTTAATCACACCAATTCATTTAAACAGAGGGAATGCAAATATTAAGACTGTGCTTCACATCATTTCTTTAAAAAGCCAGCACACCAAGAGTTGTTGGGCGTCACAATGATTGGACACTTAAAGGGGTAGTATTATCTTCGTTCTTCAGGAGTGCACAACTTCCCTACCCACAACTTCCTCTTTACCCGGGTGGGTAGAGCTTCATGGCAGTTTTTGACTCAATTATCCATTATATTTAGTGACTATGTAAAACTGTCAATAAGTAAAACCAATTGTTTCATTGCCTTTAATCCTTATTTATTCTGAAATCTTAAAATCTAAATTGATAACATCTTAAAGCAAGAAATGAATCCGCCTGGCGAGTGGACACGGTGCAGCTTTCACTTTCATATATCAATGCCTTTTCCAGAGAGCAGATTCCTCCCCTTTGTGCAGCTATAAATATCTCCTGCATCCTACCCCTGCCCGCTGCTGGCCGACTCCACACATCAAAGCACTTATTAACCTGGGTGGTGGTTTCCCAGATCTATCCATTTCCTTGATGAATGTCTCAACCCAGTACCGACCCACAGCAAGCATTCACTGCTGACAACACAAAAAACAATGTACTAGATGAATCCTCTGTATGAGAAGATGCCAGCCAAGAATACAGAGAGCAGCGAAAAGGCTGGGCAGGTGAGCACAGAAAGGAAACAAAAGGCAAAGCACAGAAGGAACTGCCACCATGGGGACAAAATGTCACCTTAGATTACAAATCTGGGGATAAGGAGATTTTCATTAAAGTGTTTCAGGTATTCAATATTTTTCTGATTGAAAGAATTGTGCAATCTGCAACATTATTCTGGACATTACAAGTTTCTTGAGCCTGTCATCTTTATGCTTCTATATCTGGGGTGGGGAATTCCAGGCCTCGAAGGCCGCCAACAGGTTATGTTTTCAGGAGCCCTTAGCTTTGTGCAGGGGTTGGAATTATCACCATTGCAGGTGATTCAATCATAACCTGTACAATACTAAGGAAATCCTGTAAACCTGTACTGTTGGCGGCCATTGAGGTCTGGAGTTCCCCACCCCTGTTCTATACGATGTCTGTAAGAGCAGATTTAGCGGTCTGGCCACTAAAACCTAAAAATCAACGGAGGTTGTCCGGTCTTGTAGTGAAAGTCTGTAGTCACTCTGTGACTGCAGTCTTCTGAACCCCTACAGCGTGCACACCGCATACTGTCAGGATTCTCCAGTGTTTCCTGTGAGAGTCGACAATCATGTGACCACAAGTATGCGATTTTCATCCTTCTGGCCATATTCTGAGTAGACTTGTTCAACTTCGCTCAATTCACCGGGCATGTCACCGCATGTATGGAAAGTGTATAGTTGAGGTCACGTGACTGCCTGCTTTCGCTGGTAATGCTGCAGAATCCTGACAACGTGGAGCAATCCGTAAGGACTGACAAGTCAGAAGTCACAGAGAAACTGAAGGCGTCCTCTAGAAGTCCAGACAATGCCTTTAAAGAACACCATTTACAACATTATCTTACATCAAATGAGAGAATGAAATGTGAAAATCCCCTTTAAAATATTTTATTATTGGGAAAACCTATTAAAGAGGACCTGTCACTCCCCTCAAGCATGGCAATGTAAATGCACCACTGAATGCAGCATGTGAAGCAGCCTTTAAAGAGGACCTGTCACCCCTCTGGTGCATGGCCATCTAAATGCATTCTGTATTCAGGTAAGGGGGCCCCCACAGTTCTAGCCCCCTGTGCGCTGAGAAATAGACTTTATAAATCTTACATTTAGTGAGTCCGGAGGGCATTCCTTCTTATGGAGTCATGGCACAGAGGTATTTCCCTGCCTCCGGCCGCTCTGCGCCGCCTCCTGCTGCTCTGTTCCTCCTCCTTATTGTGTCCGCCCCCCTCCTCGCCTGTGCCGACAACTAAGCTTCTGTTCACATGCAGGCGCACAGTGGGGCCATAACGTCAGCAGTCGGTTCTCGTCTTCGCTGTGCGCTTGCGTGTGAACAGAAGCTTAGATGTCAGAGCAGGCGAGGAGGGGGGCGGACACAATAAGGAGGAGGAACAGAGCATCTAGAGGCGGAGCAGAGCGGGCATAGGCAGGGAAAATCCTCAGTGCCAGCCCTGACCCCATAAGAAGGAATGCCCTTCGGACTCACTATATGTAAGCTTTCTAAAGTCTATTTCTCAGGGTACAGGGGGGCTAGAGACATGGGGGACCCCTTCCCTGAATACAGAATGTATTTAGATTGCCATGCACCAGGGGGGTGACAGTTCCTCTTTATAGGCTGCTTCACACGCTAGGATATAGGTGAATGAGATCGTTAGCTATGTCACGTGACCGCGATCCTTCCGACATCGTTAGAGCATTGTCACACGCAAGCATATCACTAATGATCTTAAATTTGGCAACGCTCCAGCTATTTGGAGAAGATCGTTTGAACGATGTTAAACAGCGGCAGGAATAGGAGAAATATGAACGACATAGTTCAAAAAGGTGTCACACTGAACAATGTTGCTGCTTCCCAGGACATTAATTGGACGACGAACAATAGATTTGAGGTCCGGATCTCAAATTTTGGATGAACGTTCCAACTATTTTTCCTTCCTACATCGTTCATTTACATGCAACGACGCACTAACGATATCGTTTGAACGATCACAAATCCGTGATGTTTCAACTATATAGTTAACTAGCTGTGCTACCCGCCTACGCCCGGGTTAATAAATAACTGCTGTTGGCTATAACAAAATAGAATTTGAATATGTCATATTAATGACCTGTAGGAAAATAGAAGCTGAGCTGTGATTGATTGCTATAGTTAGCCTGATAAATCTCCAGCCAACAGTAAACCCTCCCCCCGGCCGGGCAGTATATGTTACCTCACACATACACATAAAAGACAGCTCATGTGACGGACATCTGCCTTAATTCCCTATATAGCACATGTGTTGCACATTGGTTGTTTTTAATCAGATGTTTATTTTTGGAAATTAAAGATAGCACACGTATGAGGCGAGTTGTGTGAGGCAATTTGTGCACATCTGTGTCTGTCTGTGTGGTGTGTGTGTCCCTGGGGGGGGGGGGGGGTCCCTGTGGGGTGAGTGCACGTGTCGTTATATGGTGTGTGTGTGTGTCTCTGTGTTGTGTGTGTCTCTTTGTGGTGTGTGTTTGGGTGCGTGGTGAGTATCCAATGTTGGGGCTACATCTTAGCGACTATACACTTGCTGTTACTCTTTGTGCGCGTGTGGTGTGTATACATGTCCCCATGCGTGGTGAATATCCCATGTTGGGGCCCCACCTTAGTGACTATATGCTGGTATATGCTGTTAGTCTTTGGTGCTGTCATTAAGCCCCTCTCATTCACAACTGTCAACTGGTAACTGTCACTTTTTCCCCATTATGTAGATAGGGGCAAAATTGTTTGGTGAATTGGAACGCGCGGGGTTAAAATTTCGCCTCACAACATAGCCTATGACGCTGTCGGGGTCCAGACGTGTGACTGTGCAAACTTTTGTGGCTGTAGTTGCGATGGTGTAGATGCCAATCCCGGATATACATATACACACACACTCAGATTGATATATTAGATGATATCCTAGCGTGTGAAGCGGCCTTAAGCCTTATTTTGCTTTAAAGGGATCCTGTCACCCCCAAAAACCCTTTAAAGCTATTAAAACCTGTCCCTACAGCATATTAACACTTTCCCTACACTATTTTTAGCTCCTAAATGCAGTAAATGATATTGCATAAAAACGTTTTATAAGTACCTGATTAGTGATGATAATGAGTGACTATGCTATTCATAGTCACTCATCAAGACTGCCCCTCTGCTTCATAGCACGCCTGAATAGGCGTGATCTACATCCAGGATTCAAAATCGCGCGTCCCTTCTGTGCCCTGTGTTCGTAGGAGGCTGCAGTGTGGCTTGTGACGCGATCCGCGTCATTCCCGGCGCCCTGTGACGTATTTACAGCGGCGCCGCGCTGTTAGCTTCAAAATGTGCACTGCGCATGCCCAATGCGCATGCGCAGTGCACATTTTGAAGCTAACAGCGCGGCGCCGCTGTAAATACGTCACAGGGCGCCGGGAATGACGCGGATCGCGTCACAAGCCACACTGCAGCCTCCTACGAACACAGGGCACAGAAGGGACGCGCGATTTTGAATCCTGGATGTAGATCACACCTATTCAGGCGTGCTATGAAGCAGAGGGGCAGTCTTGATGAGTGACTATGAATAGATAGTCACTCATTATCATCACTAATCAGGTACTTATAAAACGTTTTTATGCAATATCATTTACTGCATTTAGGAGCTAAAAATAGTGTAGGGAAAGTGTTAATATGCTGTAGGGACAGGTTTTAATAGCTTTAAAGGTGTTTTGGGGGTGACAGGATCCCTTTAAGTATGTATGTGGCTTTTGAGTTAACAAATTAATAAAGGGAATCTGTCAGCAGGTGTTTGCTACCTCATCTGAGAGCGGCATGTTGTAGGCAAAGAGATTCTGAAACGAACAATGTCTAACTTAGATTACTAGGTGCAGCTCTTTTGTCACAATCAAACAATTTAGTTTCAGGCATGTAGCAGGGGTGGGAGAGTGTAGACGCCACTGGAACAGCGCCAGTAATGGAGGAGGACAACCCCTCTAAATAAATGTAAGCTAAGGCTGGTTTCACACTGCAGTTTTTCCCCTGATCAGGTTTGATCAGGTTTGTGTGCCAAAACCAGGAGAGGAACAAGGAGAGGAACCTGCAGAGAAAAACTATAATTGAAAGATTGACACCTGTTCTGAGTTTTGGAGACACTCCTGGTTTTGACACACAAACCTGATCGAACCTGATCAGGGGAAAAACTGCAGTGTGAAACCAGACTTAGGCTGGCTTCACACCACGGTAAGGTCCGGTCCGGGGCTGTCAGGTGTAAACCAGACAGCCCCGGACCGGTTTTTGGCCCCATACGGATGGCAGCTCTCTACCATCTGGGTTTCATCTCTGCGGTGGAATCAGGGAGATTTCGGATTATTCTCACCAGACACAAAAATGTTGCTTGCAAAATCACCCTAAAAAGCCGTATCCTGGATTGTCCCGGATTCTCCCTGATCCGGATATCGGCGGCTGCACGCCACTGTTGTTTCAGGACCGCGGCTAGCTCCATGCTAGCTGCGAACTTGAAAAATCAGCAGCTGCAGCTGCAATTACAGAAATCCGGCTGCAAACAGGACCGGAGGGCACATTTGGCCCTCCGGTTCTGTGTGCTGATCCGGTCCGGAGCTGTCAGGTTCATGCCTGACAGCCCAGGACCGGACCTTACCATGGTGTGAAGCCAGCCTGAGCAGCAAGCACTGGAGGAAAATAAACAACAGGTTAAAACTCCTACTTAGAAAAACATAATTTAATTTATTGATATACACATCTATGATAAATTTATCACAAGGAGGAGCTTGCAGCCATAACTTTGGTCACTATTCGGTGTAATAAAAGGCACATCGGATTGTGTGTGAAAAATGTTGAAACATTTTTGAGCAAGTTGTAGTTGTGCAAAACATATTGTGATTTTATAGTGTTTTTGATTAGGCAATCCAAAACCGTGATGGTGCAGACAGATTACATTACCCCTCTTCAGAATCAGAATGGAAAATTTGGATAACCGGAGTATACAGTCCAGTGAGAAAGATGTCGGGGGCTGCGCTTCCCCTGCTCTATGAAAATAAGTGAAGCAACACGAATTCTAAAGTTACAAGATGCTAACTGTACAACCTTGACTGTAAATGCACGTTTTATGTTGAATTTTGCTAATAAAAACAACATTGAAAGAAGAACGGAAGAGAAACACCATCACCAGAGCAGTCCTAGCACCGAAACAATACGGTTTTAAAAAAAGTTGCCTATAAGTACAAGTCCTTTGCAGAATGAGTGCAGAGTTCTTTTCACAACAGCATAAGGACCCTTCCTCAAGTGTATTGCATTGAGGGTGGAGAGCCATGTTCCCTTTTCTGATACTTTATAAAGAGTGGTATACAAAACATCAGTCTTGATGAATTGGCCCATTATCTTCACCGGGGCCTGTGCCATTTTAATCATTTATAGCTTTATTGAAAATTCCATTTCGGTATATAAACACTGACCAACCTATGCCGACTTTTCACTCCACTCATACAAAGTGACGTGCATGGTGGCACTAAATTCTGGGGCACAGTCTAAATGTCTTACATCAGAGAAGACAATTCTAGAGCCAAGAAAAGTTCTCAAAGTTCACATTAACATGAAATCAGACATGCAAAGTACGTCATGGAGTTCTTGAAAATCCCGTTTCACTTTATACATTAACCAGCCACAACACTAGTGCCAGCCTGCATAAAAGACCAGTAGAGAAAGGTGGGGGATACTAAACCGCAAGATGGCAACACATGAATATTATCAGATTTAACATCCAAGTGACGGAAGAGCATCTCCAAGCAAACTATTAAAAAACAAGCTTTGGTAGGACATTAACAATATTGTTTTATATGTACAATTTACCTGGATAGTGATCTTAAAGAAAAAGATAAGTGATACAATAAAGTACAATGCTTTCATGATTCAGACCAGGAACACTCACAAATCAACCAGTCATTAGTGGAGGTCAACAGGAACCATGAATCAGGTGGATTCGATTTTCCTTATGTGTCTATTTATCTAGAACTTCCACCAAATCACTTTTCTGGAACATAATCAGACACTTTATATTCTGCTGCTGAGACACCCCTTTTTCATGTTTTGATGCCTTCCATTTCCAAATAGTTAAAGGCTTTCCTTATTGGTGACTTTGTCTACAAAACACAACATCCATGGCTGAAATAATTATGGGGTGATTCCTGAAAGGTTCTGTTTGGGACAATATTTAGAGTTTATGCTGCCCTTCACACTTTTAGGTTAGGGTCAAGATGGCTGTATAACACGGACAACACTTGCATTATAATGCCTGGAGTGGCCAGCTTCTCTCCTCATTAGACTATGTCAGCTGCACAGTAAATCATTAACCGTCATGCTCAGGTCAGTGGAGTTGCTGGAAACTCTGTGGATCATAATGCGAGCATTGTCTGTAGTTTGCCGTTATTTCTTAAAATTGCAGCAAAATTTAAAAATTAAAAAAAATAAAAAACCCGCTGTGGCAGTGGCGTAACTTCAGGCTCAGGGGCCCCGATGCGAAAGCTCCAACAGGGCCCCCAATTATTGCAAATCTTTGATAGTATTAGTCTTTTTCAATAGGCCAAAGGGACTTTTGGGGCCCCTCTAGACTGCAGGGCCCGGGTGAGATCGCAACCCCTGCACCTATTGTAGTTACGCCCCTGTGCTGTGGCCATAATGTGGAAATGCAGCCTTAGTGTTCAGCTTTTGGCAAGTCATGCAAGTATAAATACCGATCAATAGACTTTCCATGAAGCTGTATACTCTTCTGTGTGCACACTGAGGGTGTAAACACAGAGGAGTGAAAAATATGGTCCTTTCTCATCCAGGAGAGTTGGACGAGTGACGTCCATTTTTTGCTCTGTTTTGCATCCAACTTCTATGCGAGTGTCCGACATTTCTCTCAGATCACATCCGAGTGACGTCTGTGTGCAATCCGTTTTTATTCTCAGCAGCTATTTACTGTATAATCATGTACAGGTACATTTTACAGTGTTCTCATCTGCAGAATGATAATGTATCAGTGAAAAAAACAAGTGCTGCTCGGATGCTCCGTGATTTTGTCAGACTCCTAGACTTTGCATTGGCGAGTCTCGCGCATGAACCACAGACTGTCGCAGCATGTTGCAACTTTTTTCTCATTCAGAATCTGGATGAGAAAAAAGCGTCCAACACACGCCAATGTGCTCTCAGACATTGATTAACATTGGTCCGAGGGCAATGCAATAAAATCACGCATTGCACTCGTCCGAGTTTCACGCCAGTGTGTCCGTACCCTAAGGAAGAAGCTCAGAGCTTTGCCTGTGGGGCAGCGCTCTGCAGAGCAGCTTTTTGAGTGCTTGGTGACTTTCTTTTTGAGTAATCTATCGTAATAGATGTTCTACAAGTATTTCACAAGATTACACAGCAAATTGAGATAGGACTCCCATTTTTATGTCCTCCCCCAAAATGCTGTTAAATACTAATTCAGTAGTACTTTCAGGCCTTGTTCACACAGTGAATTGCATTTTCTGCAGCCAAAACAGATCCTCTTTTTTAGCAAAAAAGCATCAAGAACGCATCATCTGTTTGTATTGCTTTTTTTCTCCGTTTTATATTGCTGCGATTTTGCTTTTGCAAAGCAAAACCAGTACTATTCCATCAGGTGCACAGGTGACAGGGACACACACAGACACTATTACCTTCCTCAAGGTCCGCAGTGTCCAGCGATGTGTTACTTTCAGGTATTGCATGGTAACAGGTCACCTGACTGGTCACATGGCCAGGTCCTTTTCAATTCTTGCAGGTCCTGTTACCTAGTGCCCGGAAGGAACATGTCGCCAGAGAGTGCCGCGGAATGGAAATGGAGGGTTAAAAAAAAAAAAAGGAAGATTTGTGATGTAGAAAGCCACTAAAAAAGCATCACGAATGAACTATGTGAACACCAATCCGCTTGTGACATTTTTTTTTTTTAATTATTATTTTTACAATGGAGTCAATGGAGGAAGTGCAGCAGGAAAACGGAGCACTAATTGGCAAGCTCATTATCTGGATGGCCTTTCCGCACCCCAAATGCAGCAGTTAAAAACATTGACAATGGGCACAGCAATATAAAAAACCTTCACTTTGCTGGCAGGCACAGTGACTGATCCGTTTTTATTGCAGTTTAAAAAAAAAAAAGAAGGAGCACCAAAATCTGATCACATACACTGCTAAGTCAACCAGTGTGCACTTGGCCTTAAGGAGTTTGGCTTAAATAAAGAACAAACTGATCTTAAACAGTTCTGGGGACTTCGCTTCTGTAAAATCCATTCCAGCAGTATTCAGTTTAGTGTTTTAGTGCGTGAAACTACTTTTAGTTCATATGAAAATGAGGGAGTTGTGGTGCACTCTTGGCATGGCTAAGACCTCCATGCGCCATTACACCCCCTCGATTTGCCTTCTGAGAACCCTCTCTGACCCGGATTGAAGGCTCTCACCTTCCCACAGCGAAAGCTGCCAATACTCAATTCACGGTACAGAGCCCAATGTTACTTACACAGCGTGCTCATATTACCAAATTAATTTTAAATATCATTGTTTTCAGCAGCACATTGTTCTTTGTAAACAGGACTTGTGCTGCTGAGAACACGGCTATTCTAATCACAAAGAAAGATCATATTAAAGATCGTTCAGTGCACATGAAAGTGGAATTAGCAGGAGTAAATAGGCCATTAAACTGCGGCACACATGACTGTCCAGGAAGGAATGTACAGTGTAAATGCACCCTTACAGCCAGGTACCTCATAGGTGAGATCTTCTCTGAATGCAGTTGTTCTCATCTATCTTGATCTGGTCCAGTCCAGGGTGACCTTTCACAGCGTCAGCTTGTCTCTGCAGACTTTCCTCATCTGAAGCACATCCCAACACAATACTGTTAGAAATAATGTCCTTATAGTGACTCCTGTATAACGTGTCCAGCAATGCTGTTCTCTAAATACAATCCCAAGAGGGGAGTCAGAAGATATTCAGTCGTAAAAGCTTGGATTTATTCAATCCAAAATATGGATCATACAAAAAGACTGATCACCCCACAAACCAATCCCCCTTCCCTAAAAAAGCTGACATGTTTCGGCATAGTCATTGTAATGGTTACCATGACTAAGGCTCAGACAATGCCGAAACACATCCGTTTTTAAGGGGAAGGGAGTGTTTGGGGAGGTCCATCTTTTGTTGTATGATCCGTAATTTGGATTGAATAAACACAAGTTTTTACAATTGCGTATCTTCTGACTCCTGTGGATTACTTTCTTGTTGTATTTCTCTCAATGTACAGCCTGGACCTGGGCTTTCTCTGTGCAGGAGTTGGACCTATACACACAGGGACATGTGGTCAGCTGATTATTTTTTTCGTGTTATTCCTAAATAAGCTGCATGTAGTGTCCACCAAATAATGATCTGTCACTGTGTGTGTCACAAATCAAGATCTTACAACTATCGGTTCGGGATTTTCTCTTTCCTTGTTTGATCCATTATCCTTATTTTTTTTCTGAACACCTATGGGTGGGGAGTGAACTGTTGGCTTTTCCTATTACTAGGTTTGGTGGCAGAATATATCTGCAAGGTTTCAGGATATATTCTATAGTGATACATGTTAAAGTCAACCCAACAGCTGATACGTGATCCCACAGTTTGAGCTCCATGTTTCAGGCACTGGCAGTATTATCTCAACCAGGTATGTTTGACTCTAAAATGCTGCAGTGTTTCAGAGACCAAACATAATTTAACAGCCAGCCTGAGACATCACTATAGACTAGTCATACAGGCAGTTTTCCGGTGGCCTCTCCCAGCCAGCTGATAGGTTTCTGCCTATACGCGAACATGGGCAAAGACCTGGTAATCTAGCGCTGCTGGGGACCCGCCTTTTCTGACTCCTCTATTGCGCCGTCTTGGTCCCAGGCTGGTAATTAAAGTATGATTTTCTCTGAAACACCACAGCATTTGAATCTATTATAACTGGCTGAGAGAATACAGCAAGTGAATGATATGTGCAGCTCAGTAGTGGCGATCCCTCGGCATACATCCCTATACATACAGTTAATGGCAGGTTAGTTTACATAGCCGACATCTGTGTCTAGCTCTAATTGCTGCTGTTAACCATTTAGATACTGAATTAAAAAAAAAAAAATCTCTGACAAGGATTAGTGCAGTTGCGAATGCTCAAATGCGCTGGTTCCCATCAGTCACCCCATAACATGGTCGTGGGACACTTAAGGGTGCTAAGGTAGCTGGGGCCATGCAGAAGGCCCCCCACTGCTGCAATCGTTGTACTTCTGTGAGGTCACAATATACTGTAGTTTTGCAGTGTATGGTGTAAGCAATCCAATAATTGCAGCTAGGGCTGTGGAGTCGGTAAGCTAAACCACCGACTCAGATTCCTCAATTTCCCAACTCCCTCATACACGGCTCATGTGTAAGTGATAAATTTAATATAGTGCAATGAGAACATCAGACTTTTAATCATTATTATGATACAATAATGAAGATATTTACATAGAACATAACTCGTAATAATATTTAGCACATTTTGTATTGAACTACTGTTCCCAATATATTTTAGGAGTCGGTCCATTGTACTCCCATCCAGCTCCACAGCCCTGATTGCAGTTTCAAATCTCACATGAGGAGACATTTGTTTTTTTAAACTAATGTGTGTATATATATATATATACATACCGTATATATATATACACACCGTATATATCTATCTATCTATACGCACACACACACACACACATATGAGGTAAATACCATAGAGTGAATAGAAAAGTAAAAAAATGTCAGAACCAGTTATTACGCTTCCCTAGCAGAACAAAGATTATAATTTTAAATAAAATGTGATCAAAAATCATGTGAACCCGAATTAACAAAATCTGAACTGTTCTGCTACGTTAACACTAAAGGAAGACGCTAAATTGCACAACATTTTCCTACGGAAATGGTTAATCAGCTTATATTTGTAGATCAGTAAAAAGGTACCATTAGTAAATAGCACAGGGCAGATTTCCAAGTCAAAGCCTTGGTTTTAAAATCAATTGTACCAGATGATGGTAAGAAGACCCTTTCATCCAGCGCCACAGTCTGTTATGTAGAAATGAGCTCATACAGTAATCGGCCCATTTATTATTGAACAGCCTAAAAGGACAGATGAGTGATTAAGTAATGCATTAAGGAGACTGGACATCACCAAGCAGACGGACACACATTTCACTACAAAAAAGGGTTTACTCGATGCAGACACACAAAGAAAATAGAAAAATGCAGTCAAACGTACAATTACTTCAATGTGTGACATGAAAATAACAACACATTTTAGTACAACAGAAATGTGTTCACAGATCAGTCATCACTACGATTGTTCTGTGCATATGGGCTATAATGATATTGACAGCACAGCTCCAATGCATGCAGGACCATGTGCTGCCGAGGACAATGATTTTAAGGTTGGGATATTCTTTGGTCAGGCAGTTGCTGGCATGTTTACACAAGCTGATAACCGTCAAATAAGCATTTGGATGAATGCCTGTTTGAAATTAGTGGCACATTTAGAGGAGTCCCTAAAGGCCCCGTTACATGCTACGATATCGGTAACAATATTGTTGCAATGTCACTGGTTTGGTGACGTTGCAGAGATGTTGCAATGACATTGTTGCATGTGACATTTACCATTGTTCATTGTTGGTTGTTGATAAATGACCTGGACCATAAATTTATAGTTGGTTTCCAGCTGGCGCCCAGCATCGGCGCGTGTGACGGCGGGGAGACCAACAATGAATGAGCTCTCAGCGCCGCACAGCAAGCGCTGGGAGCTGGTAACCATGGTAAACATCGGCTAACTAAGTGCAGCGTTCTCCTTAGTTACCCAATGTGTACCTTGGTTACCAGCGTTCTCGAAGGTCCTAATCGCTGGTGAGTCTGCCTGTTTGACAGCTCACCAGCGATCAGATAACGATGTCTCTGCGACCCCCACCGTTGGTCAGATCGCTGGGACATCGTTAGGTGTAACGTGACCATAACACTGCACCTCCTATATCTCCTTCGTCATATCTACCACCGCACCTAGCATTTCTATCACCGTTCCCATGCACAGAGCTGCGCTAATGACTTGAAATTAAAATACTCTGTAATGGGAATCCCTCACTCCCTTCCAAAGATTTTTGTTGTCCTACAGCATCTCTGTGGAATGCACTACCCCAGACAATCAGATTAAAGGTGTATTTAGATGAGCTAATAATTGGGAACAAGCTCCCTTTATAATGCTCACTAATTATCAGCTTGTGTTAACTTGATGACTATCACCCACATTACATTAATAATTATTGGCAGCTGTGAACAGGAAATGTGACACCGATAACGATGATATTTTATACACACAGAATGATGTGCATTATGTACATTCTGTGCAAACAGAAACCCATTCCCAGTCTGCCTAGCCAGGCCATTACATGACTGCTGATCACAGATGAACAATGGTTTATAGGGCAGCGGCTGAAGATTGTGTTGGTGCTATATAACCTGCAATGATTATTATTATAGCCATGATGATATCACTTTGGAAATAAACTGCCCTTGCTGCAAGCCACTGATCACTGGATACAAAACTGGTGATGTCATGTTGTTGATAAACACTAATGCATTGTGTAATCAATATATATGAAAGAAGACCAGTGAGATCCAGTATAACAGGAATGCTGGCGAGTCTGGGGTTATTTCTAAAACTGCTACCTGCGACTGCATCTATACATCTGGAAGACAGTGAAATTACCTCCCATGCTCATTACCGCGTAGGGGAAAGCAACGAAAAAGCTTACATGAGTGGGTGTCACATAATTATCTTACCCACATGAATTCAGGAGAGGAGGAACATTGTGACGAGAGCAGAAAGCTCAGCACGAGTGCTCTGCCTGGAACAAAGCACCCCCACTCTGCAGAAAGCAAAGCGGAGGAGAAAAGGCCTAGTGTGCACACATGAAACAATCAATACAACCATTTTTAACTCGCTGGGACTGGCCCTCATTAATATTACAAGACTGTATAACATGACAGTGCACTAACCGGCCTAAAGACAAGACACAGGATTCGCTAAAAGGTAGCAGATATACGTATATGTGAAATGTGTTGTATTTTATGGCCAAATTATTTGCCGAAGTGACACTATACTTCCACTGTAATAGAAAATATGAGGGCTGGACAGAGTATGAGCTGGTAAATTATTTACATTTTTACAGAACACCATTTTCAAGCTCTTTCTTGCAGTCAGTGAATGAGAACATTCCCAATAACAGACTTTTGAAGCACAATGGCCTATATTTTTAATGTCAGAAAACCATTTTAATATCTCACTCAGCTAACAAACATATTAAAAAGTTAAAGGGAACCTGACCCCTAAAAATGAGCCCCCAGCCTTTTAGAGCAGTTCCTGCACCATCCTAATCTCTTTCTAGACAACCCTTTGTCTTACAAATGGCTATTTGTAAAGTTTATAAAAGCTAATCGCGTCATATCCGGCTATACTGATGTCAGTACACCCAATGGGTGTACTGCTGACTTCGCGATGCGCATTGCGCAGGCGCGAGGTCCTCAACACACTCAAATGGGTGTAGTGACATCAGTTTAGCCGGATATGACGAGATTAGCGTCATAACGGCTGTACCGCCCATCTACAATGATGAGAAGGCGCTGTATTGTTTAGCACGCCCATAGGGGCGTGCATAATTAGATTGCAGGTGGCCCTGTGTGACTTCTCAAGCTCAGGGAAGCTGCAGGTAAAAAAAATAACTTTTATAAACTTTACAAATAGCCATTTGTAAGACAAAGGGATGTCTAGAAAGAGATTAGGAAGGTGCAGGGACTGCTCTTAAAAGGCTGGGGGCTCATTTTTAGGGGTCAGGATCCCTTTAAAACTTCCTTGAACAGCTTGGATCGCAGACTGATACATTTTACTTACCTACTTTGTATAGATGAGAGCACTGTGCTATTCAGTGCATACCAGATGAGACAACTGTATGAACCTATCAAATGACAGAAGAACTAGGTCTCAATGGGTTTCTAAATGAAAATAAATTTGCCTCTACAAAGAGGGCTTGAACTCTAGTGTCACCCATTGGAAGCAGCTATCCTAAAAATCAACATCAAGCTCCGCTGTTGGGAGGAAATTAACTTTATCCCTCCCGGCAACCTCTGGCTTTAGTCACTGCTCAGTACATAGTGACCAGCAGCTTTGAGCATTCCCTGGCACACTGATAGAAACCGCTGCACTGATATGTTGCAGAGACTGTTGTCATTCAATGTGGCCGGTCACAGCCATAGGTTACCATGTACGGAGCAGTGACTGAACCTACACCTCTAGGACTAAAAATATGGAAGCGGCCAAGAGGAATAAAGTTAATTTCTTCCCGGTAACTGTGCAGCTTTAATATGCTCTCAATTTGCTGATTAAATGCAGTTTAAGGCTGCGTTCACACATTTGCGTATTTTGCTGCGCTTTTTTTGCGCGCGCTTTTTGCCGCGTTTTTCGGCCGCGCAAAAAAGCGCAACAAAATATGCAGGGGCTTTCATACACTGCGCTTTCTTTACTCCAGAAAGCGCAGTGATGTCACAGAGGGGAGGAAGAATCCTGCTTCCTCCTCCCCTCTGTGACAGCCCCATTAGATTTCACAGTGTATTAATATACACTGTGAAATCTAAATTAAACAGAGGCAAATGTATGTAAAATAAAAAAGAATGAATACTTCACCTGTCCGGTGCCTTCTCCCGCTGTCTGGTGCCTTCGGCCGCTCTCCAGTTCCAAGTGAGAGGTGTACTGAGAACACCTGTGGTGACGTCAGAGGGGGGGGGGGGCGTTCCCGGCGCGTTCCCAGCGCTGATTGGCTGTTCGCGGTCATGTGATATGTATCACATGACCGCGAGTGCCCGGGAACGCCCCTCTGACATCACCACAGGTCCTGTCAGTACATCTCTCACTTGGAATCGGAGACCAGATAGCGGCAGAAGGCGTCGGACAGGTGAAGTATTCATTCTTTTTTATTTTACATACATTTGCCTCTGTTTAATTTAGATTTCACAGTGTATATTAATACACTGTGAAATCTAATGGGCGGCCACAGCTGTCACAGAGGGGAGGAGGAAGCAGGATTCTTCCTCTCCTCTGGGAGAATACGCAGAAGTAGCTGCGTAAACAATTGACATATCAATTGTTTACGGAGCTGCGCTTTCTCCCGGAAGACACAGTGCGTATTTTTACGCAATGTCTGCACGGCAAAGTGAATTTCCCATTCCCATTCCCATTCCCATTCACTTTGCAGGCAGACAAAAAACACATTGCGTATTTTGAAAAGCGCGCGTAAAAAAAACGTGGCAAAATACGCAATGTGTGAACGTAGCATAAGAGTATGGGAACACGTAAGGTTCCTTATAATGAAGCAAAGATAAAATGGTAATTATGCAACCATTAGACACCTAGGAACATAAAAAAGCCTGATACTGTTACTCACAGTTATCCACTTATAGCTTCAGAATAGTGCGCTATTTATGTTAATGTAAACAAGAATAAAAGGAGGAAGTAAATACTAGTTATCACATCTGCGTTTACTTCTCTGAAACTGATGAACAACCGTCACTTGGTCAGCACGTTCTAGCTAGTAACTATACCAGCAAGACAGCAGATGTCAGCTCCAGGTGACAAGCAATATGGCTGCCCTTCCTGTTGTCTATTTTAGGAAAATGGTCACTGTAACAGAACAGAGATAAAGATAAAATCAGGCAGCTGGTTGAGGAGCATGTGACCGGACCTATCGATCAGCCACCTCCAATTATTAAACACCTCTCATAGGAAACTTGGTTTTCTATTGGAGGAGCTGATGGACAGGTCTGGTCACTGCTCCTCCACCAGCAGCCACTGTATGGACAGAAGAGCTGGGCAGTGTGCCAGGAAAGAAAGCGGCATATCACAAAGAAGAAGGACCTGTAAGAGCGACAGAATCATGCCCTCAATAAATACAATTTTAAATACAAATTTAAATACAAATTTAAATTGCTGTCTGCAACGTTTCCTGTGCGGCGCTGTAAAGCGCACTCCGAGCAGCTGCCTGTGTGACAGGTAGTTAAGGTAAACATAGGGTAACTAGGGACTGCGTTTTCCAGCACCGCATAGCGGTAACGCTATGTGGAGCTGGAAAAAGTTCTAAGTTAAAACCGGAATCTGGCAGGCTAGGGTCAAAACGGAAATGTGACCCTAGCCTATGACTGAGGAGCAAATAAATAAATCAAAGCATGCTGTGATTATCAGCGAGTCTCGGCTGACTCACACTCATACAAATCTTGGGGAGCAAATTAAACATCAGACTGCACTGAAGTCATCCGAATGCAGAGCAAAATGCGTTGAGGCCGGCAAAGGAGAAGATGGAGAGATTAATCTCTCCTCCTCTGCAGCTATGATCCGAATTTAGGATCGGATCACAATATAATCACGTTTGGTCACGCTCGTAGCAGAGTCTAAGCCGAGTCTCATTAGAATATTGCATTCAATGCTCTTTCATCAGATGGCATGCGCTAATGTGACTCCACTCTTAGGGCCCTTTCACATCAGCGTTTTTTTAAATTTGCGGCAGATGCGGTGAAAAAACCGCATCTGCCGCAACTGCCGCATAACGGTTCCACTTGCGGCACGGTTGCGGTTTTTTCCATAGGAAGTATAGGGGGACTTGCGGCAGATGCGGCAAGTGCGGTATTGCACTTGCGGCAGGTGCGGCAGAGAAAAAAACCGCAGTAAGCCGCGGTTTTTTTCTCTGCCGCACCTGCCGCAAGTGCAATACCGCACTTGCCGCATCTGCCGCAAGTCCCCCTATACTTCCTATGGAAAAAACCGCAACCGTGCCGCAAGTGGAACCGTTATGCGGCAGTTGCGGCAGATGCGGTTTTTTCACCGCATCTGCCGCAAATTTAAAAAAACGCTGATGTGAAAGGGCCCTTAGAAGAAATATTAGTAGTCGCATAAATTGTACTATAGCAGTGCATTTTCTTCAAAAACAACGCCAACTGTCTACTATGAGCCT
Source organism: Allobates femoralis (assembly GCA_033576535.1). Classification (NCBI taxonomy): domain Eukaryota; kingdom Metazoa; phylum Chordata; class Amphibia; order Anura; family Aromobatidae; genus Allobates; species Allobates femoralis. The sequence continues at coordinate 211,110,456 of JARQOC010000004.1, forward strand.
CTGCTTCATTTTTGTTTTTTTTTCCTTGGCACAAGATCTGATAACTCCCCATGTGTGGCTTAAGTCTTATAACCAACCTGAACCTAATCTATGGTATGCTTCAGGACATTTTTTGCATTCGTCCTCTATGTAGAAAAGTGCAGACTGCTATGCTTTTCTGTATCATTCAAAAAAAAAATGATGATTCACAACCCACTGAGTCATGGCAAGTAACAAAATTAGTGAAGATTACTATACATTTACATTGCCTGGCCCAAAGATTAAAGTTTGTAAGAAAGATCAGAAGCAGCACGCCTTACAGGTATGTAGAAATGCATGGACAGCACATTTCCATCCTGTTGCCAGCTTACACGACCCGGTGCCCACAGTGCACCTGTTCCATTTCCAGAATGCCAGTCTGGTGGCATAAGAGTGCTTAAAATAAAACAAGCAGAGAAAACTAACAAAAAGAGGAGCAGCATGACACCGAGGTATAGAATATACTCCGTTCAGAATCCCCCCCCCCCCCCCTCCATTACACAATACTTTTTAATGTTTCATCTTTCACATGAATGTTTGATCCTGTGGCTCTGAAACCTTTGTAATTAGTGTTGGTGACACCCATGAAAATCTTTTTTTTAACCAATTTTAAAGAGCTTTATTTCCTTTCAAGCAGGTGAGGTAAGTTGATATAAACACAAAAACTTAATTCTAGCCAGAAATCAATATCTTTTATGCCAAGGCAGATGAGTTCAGCACAGCCTCAATATTATTACTGTATATGTGTCCGTCATGGCAAATACCGGTCAGTGTTTAGCAACTGAGTTATTTAAATTATAAAAATTATTTGACAAGTACAATTTTTCTGCATACATTTTTGTCTTACCAGAAGGTTGCAAAAACATACATTTCCCAATAAGAAAAAATGACATTCAGCAAAAAGATCACGTGAAAGTAGTAAGATTATTTTAATGTAGTTATCTGCTTAGCATCCAGGTAGACATGGAGGAAACTATGGAAGCCTAGAATATTGAGAAATACGGTAAATGAGAATAAAAAATACCTAGCTGGACCCAACTTGTAAAAAGGCATTATACAATAGAATACAGGAAGAGATGGGAAAAGAGTTTATAACTACTTCAAAAGGTGAAACTGTCAGTAAGATAGACACCTGTCTCGTCCCCCCCAGACCCCCTTAATCCTCCCTACTTTAATTTTCTGAGATAATGACTTGGGTTTTCACTGGCTGCAAACCATAATCAGCAACATTAACAGAAATAACACTTGAAATAGATCACTCTGTTTGTAATGACTATATAATATGTGTTTCACTTTATGTATTGAATTGCTGAAATAAATTAACTTTTTGATGATATTCAATTCAATGAGATGCATCCATATATGACAGATTACCTTTAAAATTACCAAGCCCCATCAACATACTTGACTATTGCTTAAATACCTCCTCCACTGTGGTTGAAAGAGAGGAAGAATGGGGGCTTTGGAACTCTTGTTCTGATGATCATGGGGATCCTAGTGATTATGCACTTGTCACCTATGCTGTCAACAGGTAATAAATGTGTATGGTGGGAAAATAGCTTAAATGAAATCTGACAGCTGATCCAGGATGATTAGGGTTTAGGCTGGTGGCTGTATTATCCCAGCCAGGTATGTTGTACTCTGGAATACTGAGGCATTTCAGAGGAAAACATTTTTTATAGCCACTGGGTCTCGCCTGTTCTACTAGTCTTCCACTCGGCTCAGCCACAAGTAGTTATTATAAGTACATTTCCTCTGAAACTCTGCAGTATTCCAGAGTAAAGACCATGTCACATGTAACGATATCGTGTTTTGTGACCTTGAACGATATCGAAACAACATCGTTGCGTGTGACACTACAAACAATGAACGATCAGTCGGCTGATCGCTCATCGATTGATTTGAGGTCCTGTCCTCAAATCAATCGTTGGTCGCCCGGTGGACACGCAGCGATGCTGCGTGTGACACCGGGAGACGACCGATAAGCCAGGTCCCAGTGCCTCTCAGCAAGCGCTGGGAGCTGGTCTCCAAGGTAAACTGCGGGTAACTAGGCAGCGCGCGCTGCCTAAATACCTGATGTATACCTTGGTTACCAGCCTTCTCCGCTCACAGGCTGGTATCCAAGGTACACAGCGGGTAACTAGGGACCCTAGTTACCCGCTATATACCTTGGATACCAGCCGGTGAGCAGAGAAGGCTGGTAACCAAGGTATACATCGGGTATCTAGGCAGCGCAGTTTACCTTGGAGACCACCCTGCTCCCGCTTACCGCAGCGGAAGCAAGACATCATGGAAACCATATTTAAATCGTTTCCATGTCGTCTCTGGTCCACTGATCGCTGGTGAGTCTGCCTGTGTGACAGCTCACCAGCGATCTGAACGATATTGTTAACGATCGTGCGTGCATGTGATCGCTAACAATATCGTTCTTCAAATTGGTGCGTGTGACGGCACCATAAGATATACCTGGCTGGGATGATACAGCCAGTGGTGGCTTGGGCAGCATATATCAGCCTAATTCCACATCCATGACACAGCTTGTATGTGAATAACCAGCCAGGCAGCCAAGTCTCCTGACCTGACATAGCTGCCTCGAGTATAAAACAGGGGTGGGGAACCTCAAGTCCATGGGCCGCACATGGTTCTTAATGGCTTTCTGCAGCCCCCAGGCAGATTTCCGAGGACCACGATGCTCGGGCCAGCAGCTGTACTGTTGTACTATACAGCAGCTGCGGGCACTTTAAACCCCACTTGCACTGCAAGCATGCACATACAGCATGCACATACAGCATTCACTAAAATGCTGCGTGCACACGCATTCAAGGATTTCAGGACGGAGATAGCGTGTGATGAACTCCTGTCCCACAGATGAATAGAGTAGCGGCAGTCCCACCAGTGATGTATAGACCAACCAGCCTCCCCAGTGATATATAGACACCCCACCAGCTTACTCAATGATATATATGCCCCAGCCCTCCCCAGTGTTGTATATATCACCAGTGTCTCCTGTGATGTATGGATGCCCCTAGTGCTGAATATGCCCCAACCCCCTCATGTGATGTATAACTGCCCCAGCATCTCCTGTGTGATGAATATACAGCAGTTCCAGTGTCTCCCATGTGATGTAGATTCTTTACAATCTTATTATCACAATGAGTTGACTGCACTCCAGACTAATCAAATATAGTAGGGCAATTTTCAAGTTGATAGTCTTGTGCAGTCCCTGAAGGCTGGTAGAAATATCCACATGGCCTCCAGAAGAAAAATGGTTCCCCGTCCCTGGTCTAGAAGAAAGTTGTCAGGTCAAAAGTCTCAGCAGTCAGGCCAAACATTCCGATGCCAGCAGGAACCATACTTCACAGCTGTGTAAAATTGGCCTCAAACAGGTTTACCTGGTGGAGATAGGCGATACCTTCTACATTGGTTGGTGGGGGCCCGACTTCTGGGTCTCGCAGAAGGTATTTAGGTAACTCAGTGTTGAATGAGCGGCAGTGATCTGTGCAAATGGATGCCACTGATGCCCTCGGATCAAACATCAGTGTGCAGAGAATAGGTGTGGGAGAAGCTGTACGCATGCCAAGTACAGCAAATCAGATCCGTTTCACGGATTTGTGATTTTCATGGATCCATGCAGATCCGAGCTCCATAGACCCCCATGTTATTTGAATCTGTAAAGACAAAGAGAAGATAGGGGGCGCAATGGTGCAGTATCCACATATAAATTACAGGGTATATGCCGGATTTACTAACCTATGCAAGTTGCGCAAGCCATGCACAACTATGGTAACAGCCTAGTAGTTAAACGGTCCTCTTCCTAGCCCGGGTATTTGTATGCGGCGGCGGGAAGTTGCGGCTCCGGGCACTCGCAGCGTCCTCGCTCACCTCCTATAGTTATCCGGACTCCGCCCCCTCGCGTCCATGTGATTGAACGTAGTGACGCGGAAGGTCCTCAAATCCTCTGTGCACAGGCTTTGCCTCGGATACCACAGGTCCTTTAGCCAAAGCGAGCAGCGCCTGCCGTGTCCTCCAAGAAAGATATAAGATATAGTCACAATTACCACGGTCTGGTGGGCGCTCTGATATAGATCCAGGATCCTGTTCAATATAAAGTCCTTTATTCTGAAAACCTCCTTCACCACAACATGTTTCGACGGTATAGTGCCGTCTTTCTCAAGTGGAATCCACTTGAGAAAGACGGCACTATACCGTCGAAACATGTTGTGGTGAAGGACTTTATATTGAACAGGATCCTGGATCTATATCAGAGCACCCACCAGACCGTGGTAATTGTTACTATATGTTATTTGAATCTGACAGTGTTAGATACGATTCTGTCCGATTGTGTCTGCTTTTTTGAAGGCAGGTCAAAATCGAAGCAGTCTCCGTTTTTGGGAATGGGAAGTAAGCAGACACAATCGGATCCCTGATAAAACTGGCACTTACGGATGGCCATTAATGACCATTCCGTGCCCATAAGGATACATGGGGAGCCAAATCGGATCTGTGTCTATCCATTTAACAATGGATAACCACGGATCCCCAAAAAACGTGATGTGAAGAGGGCCTAAGAAACATTAACTGGTTATATTCTTTGACAATTCGGTTAAAAAAAAAATCATTTGTTACTTAAAAATAAATCAACAATCTCATCTTAGACATAAAGGGTTTGTTTTACATTAAACACAAGGGTGTGGGCACAGACTGGAGGAAACAAAAAGCTCCCCTTTGTGAGTCACCTTCTCCTGTTCTGAAATGTAACGACAATCTTAACTCAGGCAAGACTGCTGACGTCTGAACACTATAACACTCCTCTCACACCTACAGGAGCCGTGCTCCATTCTCACCTCATACCGAGCAGGTTTATACCATAGACAGCAGCCATACGACAAAGGAAAATAAGACTCCAAATCCGCAGGCTGTGTTCACATGCAGCGATGTTGCTGCATTTTTTTCAAGAGCCTAATCCTGCTTTCAATTCTCCAGTTTTTCAGCGTTTGTCATTTTTAGGGACGGTTTTCAGGGGAACATTTTGTCTATAGTACATGTTTAACAAAGTCAAATTCATCCACAAAAATAAAAACACTGCAATAACCGTTACTGTGTTTTTTTTCACTTTCTCATTGATTACTATGGAAGAAAAATGCTGCAAACATGCTGAAAAATTGACATGCTGCAAAATTTAAAAAAAAAAAAAAAAAAAAAAAAAAGAAAATGCAACAGTTTTCTAAGGCTGGGTTCACATTTGCGTTTGGAACGCAGCATAACAGAATGCAGCCAAACGCATGCACACTTCGTTCCTATTTTTAACATGGGAAAGCATAGTAGCTGCGTTCGGTTGCGGTTGGATGCGCATAATTTGTGCGCCCTCCTCCGCCCTCTGAACGCAACCTGTTGCATTTTTTGTGCGTTCACGGGAGCTTGTTTTATCAGCAAGTGCCCGCAAGCGCACAAACAATGCATGGATCTCAATGGATCCGCAGTGTCCTCCGAATGACAGCGCAGGAGAACGCTGCGGACCTCATTGAAATCACTCCCAGTGGCCACCGCTAATCTCCCGCCAGTGTCTGCGTGGGAGATTTGAAGAAACCGCTGATCTGACAGCTGTTTAAATCTCCCGCGCCGACATCACCTATTCGGTGTCGGTGCGGGAGATTTAAACAGCTGTCAGATCAGCTGTTTCTTCAAATCTCCCATGCAGACACTGCTGAGAGTTCAGTGGCGGCCGGGAAGAGGAGATCTCTGCCGCTGATCTCCACCTCTCGGCCACTGCAGAGATCGCCGATTGGCTGGCCGGGCACCATACCGATGTGAACGCAGCGGAGAATCTCCGCATGCGTTCACATCAGTATGACAGCGTTTGCCCTGCGTTTATGTCTGCATGCCTTCTGCATGCAGACACAAACGCAATTGTGAGCCCAGTGTGTGCATGAGAATCGGAGATATTTAAGGCTGGCTTCACACCACGTTTTTTCCCTGTCAGGTTCTGTCCAGTGTTTTGTAGGAAGCACTGGACAGAACCTGACAGCCCCGGACAGAACAGAACCGGAGGGCAAATATGCCCTCTGGTCCTGTTTTCTGCAGGAATCGGCAGATTGCAGCTTCACGAGCATTCCCCTGCTGAAATTTCAAAATCACGGCTAGCGGGTAGCTGGCCGCGGTCCTGAAATCTCAGCGGGGACCTTTCGACGACGCTGAGCCTCAGCACCCGGGAACCAGATCCGATTTTCTGTCGGATCCGGCACCTTAGACTCCCATGTTAGGGGGCACCGGATTGGGAGGATCCGATTTTTTCAGATTTTTGCCCCGGACACAAAATTGCAGCAAGCTGCGATTTTGTGTCCAGGACAAAAACCCGAATTCTGCCGGTTCCTTTAGAACAATGCCATCCGGCCCATGGGAATACTATGGGGTGGAAATCGGTGTGAACCGGACAGCCCCGGATCACAAAAATCATAGTGTGAAGCCAGCCTTACTGGTACTGTTAGGCTATGTTCACACACATAAGGTTTTGATGCAGCAAAAATGCGGGAGTTTCTATTACAGATTTCCTGGCAGGAGAAAAGCCTGTGATTTTTGTTTGCTGCGTTTTGCCCACAGAACGCTGCAAAAAACAACTGACATGCTCATTTATTTCAAAACGCAGCAAAACCTGTGCAGGTTTCAGCTTCTGCAAAGAAATTAAACTAATGTTTGTGCACAGCTTTTTCCCTGATTTCAAGGTTTTGCTGGGAACTAAAAAGCACGTTTATATTACTATAATAAAACCAAGGCAAAAACTAAGCGCAAAAATACAGTGTGTGAACATAGTCTAAAAAACAGCTGATACTTTGCATTAAGCAAAAAAAAAAAAAAAACCTTGGAGAGACGGCGGATCTAAGCATTATAGTCTCATGTCAGAAGACTTTCTTATTCTTCCCTAAAAGTATTAATTCAAAAGAAGGATAAGGTAGCCTACAGAGGTAACAAGTGTGCCCAAATACAAGGTCTGCGCATACATTGACTTGTGTATATTACTGGAGAAGGGCAGCCACAAAACATCATGCGTGTATTGAGAAGCTGCAACACACTGATGTTGCAAGGGCCTACTAATGTGAAAAGGAGCCAGGAATGCTGCAGGTAGCAGGGGGTTCACAAAACTCTGATCCACTCACTGCTGCACCAGGGTCCTGAGAATGCTTTAGCTCAACTCTACATAACTTAAAGGGATCCTGTCACCCCCAAAACACCTCAAAAGCTATTAAAAGCTGTCCCTAGAGCATAGTAACACTTACCCTACACTCCTTTTAGCTCCTAAATGCAGCTAATGAAAATGAAGATAAATGTTATTACACTACCTCATTAGTGATGATAATTAGTGACTATGGTATGCATAGTCACCCTGGCAGGCTCTCCCTCTTCATGATATCACGCCTCAATAGGCGTGATCTTCAAATCAGATTCAAATGCGCAGTGCGGGTCTTGAAGCTAACAGCGGCGCGGGTGTACATATGTCACCCGGCGCCGGAAATGACGCGATTCGCTCATACAGCCGCACAATGCAGCGGTCCGGCTTGCATAGGACAGAGCGGGGAGGCGCGCATTTGAATCTGATTTGAAGATCACGCCTATTGAGGCGTGATATCATGAAGAGGGAGAGCCTGCCAGGGTGACTATGCATACCATAGTCACTAATTATCATCACTAATGAGGTAGTGTATTAACATTTATCTTCATTTTCACTAGCTGCATTTAGGAGCTAAAAGGAGTGTAGGGTAAGTGTTACTATGCTCTAGGGACAGCTTTTAATAGCTTTTGAGGTGTTTTGGGGGTGACAGGATCCCTTTAAGGCCCCATCACACCTGGCGACGGAGCTGGGGATGTTGGTGGCGACTGGCGGGTGCGTGCACATTTTTGGTGCTCCACCAAAGTCGCCGTCCCCCATTTACACAGGGCGACACCTCCAGCCCCACGCTGGCGAGCTGTCAGGCAGCATCGCCACCGGGGTGTCTGGAAACCCCAGCGGTGATGCAGGACAATGGGAGCCGGTGGCTCCCATCGCCTGACAGGTCGCCGGCGTCCAGTTACATGGGGCGATGTGTGCACATCGCCCCATGATGGTCGCCTAGCGACCTCCCGGCGGCGCCGACATCGCCCCTTACATGAGGCGACGTAGGGGTGATTTCGCCGCCGATAGGCCACGCCCCATATCGCCTCTGTAATGGGCGGAGATGTCGCCCTGTGTGATGGGGGCTTTAGGGTACCATTACACGTCACAACATTGCAGGCAATTTCACTATTAACTTACTGGTTGCAGTGAAATCATGGACACATTGTTACATTTGTACAATGTGTCCATGATTTCACTGCAACCAGTAAGTTGCAAGTGAAATTGCATGCAATATTGCGACGTGTAAAGGTACCCTTACTTATACCTCATTAAAAAGGGGTTTTACCATGAATATAGGTAATTTTAAAGATAAGTTTAATCAATAGATCTTGGAAAAATAATAATTTAAACAAATGGATGTGTTTATAAAAAAAAGTGTGTGTACTTAGTCTGACAATGTGGCACTGATCGGCAATAAGGTACTGTATTAACAAGTGGAACTTTGATTCTCAGTAGTCCATTTATTGATGCATTTCCAGCAGTAATTAAAGATGAATAGCATGTTTTGTAAGGAAAAGTGCCCCGTAATTGTAATTTTGAGAATTTCAAAGATTTACTGTAAGAACATGAGTTGCAGCAAAATTTGCCTTGTGGTCTAACCCGTATATATCCAATCAGCATTGCTGTTAGGGTTAATATGACTAGTATTTAAAGAGGATTTCCCACCAACAAAGTTAATTTTAATTACGGTAATAGATCAATAGATCTTGGAATACTAATATTCCCTGTCTCCCTGCTCAGGAGATGTGGTACGGTCAGACACGGCCATTACTCAGTACATAGCAGGGACACATGTAAATAATTTTCTATAGAAATGGAAATATACTAAAAGAGGGAGACCACTGATGGGAAGCAACCAAAACTTGCGGGAGGCCTCAGATGTGTTAGAAAAAAGGATCTGAAGATGTATGAAGGTTGTCATACAGGTATTAAAATCTGGTTGTATTATGGCAAGGTGAAGAACATTACCATCTGATCCATAGTATGGCGGATTACAATCTGCCTATTGTGTGTCAGCACACACAAGGCCACAGGCAATGTTATCACACCCGCACTACAGCTCTAACACTCAGCTCTGCTGTATGACTAAACAGTAGATCAGTTATGCATCATTACAAACCCTTCTAGATCTCATCTCTGACTGGTGTCACACTGGCGTATAGCATCATGCAAGAGAATCGGATGGGATATGCAAATAGCACTAAGCTCAAACTCTGCTGAAAGCGAGAGCCGAGGATCATTTACTGATAACCAATTCTCCCATGTGCGAGAATCGGAGAACAGGTGCAGAGAATGGAAAATGTAATTTCTCCATAACTTGTCTGCGGTAAGAAGACTACACTCGGAAGTCAATCGAGTGCAGTTTAATCTTTCAAACGCTCCCATAGATTTGTATGCTTGCACATGATCCGATTATCTGAGCCCCTCGCAGTATGCAGCTATAGTTTTCTCCTACCGAATCGGATCTGCAAGGGTTGTAATGATACAGCAGACCTGAGTTATGTATCACTGCCAAGTAGCTGCAGAGATCAGTGAGGAGGGCATCTTCTTTTCTTACCTGTGTGTGGCTCCCTCCTTACGATTGGTCAACCTCATGCAGGGGAAGAAATGCATGTCCCAGAGACAAATCTCTAGTGATGTCCAATTAACCATTACATAAATTATGCCAAACCTGACACATCCCTCTCCGAAGTACAAATGTTATCGCTTATATCCTCAAGGTACCGTCACACGCTGCCATATCGCTGGCAATTCCCGAATTCGGCGATGTGGAAACCACATTGCATGTGCGTAGTGGCGTGTGACTGGGTGATTCTACAGCAAGAAATCGCTGGTGGAGCGTCGACTGATTGCCCTTAACTGCAGTGAAATCAGGCAATATCCACCAGGCAATTTCAGCGCATAATGGCGTGTGACAGGGCGATAGCGATGTAGAAAGCGAGCTCAGACATTCGCCTGAGCGTGCTGTTTCCGGTCCCCGTCTGCGGCGATTGTGGTTTGGTGGTACCGCAGTTGTGTAGGCCAAACGGAGTGGTAGGGGCGTGGTGTAACACACTCTGGCATGCCTGTCTCCTCGGCGTGCTCAAATTCTACGCTCACATCGCTGATGTGGTTGTGGCGTGTGATGTGGCAAATGTGGGAAGGGAAGATCGCTTCTCTACGCTCACATCACTGATGTGGTTGTGGCATGTGATGTGGCGATGTGGGAAGGGAAGATCGCTTCCGGTCTTCGGCAGGCGATTTCCGGAATGCAGGGGACCGCTACGTGTGACAGCTCCACAGCGATTTGAAAAAAGTGCCCGAAACGTGTGTGCTCACATCAAATCGCCAGCGATATGGAAGCCATATTGCGGCGTCTGACGGTACCTTCAGTCTTCGCCTCGAAGCTAGCCAAATCAGATCTCATACTTTGCAGTGACAAGGGGCAAATACCCCGAATCACCGTGTCTGCAAATCCTTGGTCATGTGATAAGGCTCGTTAAAGGGTTGATATTGACCTTTATGGCCGCTTTACACGTTTCAATATCGTTGCGATATCGCAATGCAATGGCGCGGGAGCGCGCATTTCGTGCTCGTTTCTCCCGCATCGCATTGGAGGTTTAGACGTTGCGATTTCTGAATCCAACGTCCGTGCGATGTCTATGCCCCCAACCCAGGAACGACCATTTAACATGGGAGTGAATGGGTGACGTAGAACTTCACATCGGAATTGGGCTGTCACACAGCACGATCCGGCTCCAATCTCCATTCAATATCGGAGCATTGAATAGCACGCTCATTCAATCCCCGATATCGCATTGAAATCGTTCCTGCATCGTATTGGACGTTCACACCATACAACGCAGGAAAGATATCGGCTCCAACGATCGAACCACGTGACTTTTGATTGAAATTGGACTCCGATATCGCAACGTGTAAACCCGCCATTACGGTAGGTTGCACTAGAGGTCAAGTCCTCTTTGAAGAGACGATTTGCAAACCTAAACTTTAATGGTGGGTTTACACACACCAATTTATCTGTTCAATCTCTGAACCAATCTCTGGTTGCAGTGAAATCATGGATACATTGCTCCATTTTGTGGCTGTGTACAACATGGAGCAATGTATCCATGATTTCACTGCAACCAGAGATTGGTTCAGAGATTGAACAGATAAATTGGTGTGTGTAAACCACCATAGAGCTAATACCTCCACAATGGAAGATGAAATGTCATCTTTAGAGGAGTATCCATTTAAAGCAAATATATACATTACTTTTGGTATAAGAAAACATATGAAAGTTCTCTAAAAATACTTGAGAGACCCATGCAGATGCAGAACTGATAACATGGCCAGGACGGATTTGTTGTCACGGAGAGTAAATAATGAAGATTCCCATTAAATAACAGCAAGCAGAGATCTAAAATGAAAAGTAATAAAATTGCTAAGAAACAGAATCCACTCCCCAGCCATCTCTAAGTCAAATATGGCAAAATATTGATATTATGGCCTCCGTCCATTAACTATATTTGAGGAGGACATGCTGACAATGTCACTTCTGGTAAATATATTAATAACAGCGTGGGTCCACGAACCTATTGCTTTTCATCTTCTCAAAAGTGTGAGCTAATATGTTCCTTCAGTATCTCTGTGTAAGCATGCTGCTGCTCAAGACGACTTAAGTTCTCAGCCGAACTAAGCCCTTAGGGCTAATCCTGACAAGCCATTTCCTACATTGATATGTCTACAACGTGCAAACACTTTACTGGGGTTACCTGGGACTTATAATAATGATTACCCAACATGGATATCCATTTAATGTGACTTCATCCATTTCACTGAGCTGAAATAGCAGGTACAACTGCTACATAGTATATCACTGTAAGGATAAGCTGCAGAGATTCTAGTTCCAAGTGACACTTTTACTACATTTGTCAGACTCGCAAACAAAAGAAGAAGACCCTCCATTGGTCACCAATCAGAAAGGACTTTCCAGCAGTGTTTGAGTACATATTCAGAACAGCACAAAGGTGGGCCAATCAGTCGCTATGACTACACCACATTCAGATACAAAAAAATGCAAAGGGAATAATTACAGTCTCTGGTAACAGGCTCTGCTGATGTACTAACCGTCTGGCCAAAGCCAATCATCACTCGGCTATGTCTTATCATATCTATACACAATACAATTGCTTAATGAGAAAACACGTTTGGTCACTTTTGTTATTTGATCAGCAATATTCTTTAGTAAGCCAAAACTGGGAGTGGACCTACAGAGAAGCTATCATGGAAACACTGGTACCTTGTGTTTTGGAGCCACTGCTGTTTTAGCTTACAAGTACTGACCAGAATACTGCCATGGAAAAGTGGCCCTAGTGTATTACTAGAATGCATAGCTAGGATATGCCATCACCCCACTTTATTGCTAAAATAAAGTGTCTAATTTGCAGATACCCATTATACAATTGCTTTGGCAAAACTGAAGTGTATTTGGTCCTGCCAATAAAGCTTCTTTGAATCTACTACATAGTGACAAAGTACACGCCTACACAATGTAGGTGCACATGGTGCACTACTATAGCCAATGGGGGAAAAGGTAATAAATGGTATCAAGTCCTACAGCGCGAGAGCTGCCGTACTCCAGCAGTCATACACTCTAAAAATAAGGAGAGGGTAACATAAAATTGCATCTAAACTTTTGTCTACACACTGCCTATAGGAAGCACACAACTGAGTATTCCCTTTTCAAAAAGTGATGGCATATTAATAGACTATCCTCAATATTATGCAGCCCCCTCATTCAAGGGGTCACAAGGTTTCTAGAGCACATAAAGTGATGCCTCCTCCATCTTCAGCTAAGTATCAGGTGGGCATGATCAGACCAGAGTGTGGTAGCCGCCAATACAACGTGGATAATATATGAATATAGAAAACATGGCTCATAATCTGGAAGTTCATAGTGGCAGGGGACGAATGATTGAGAATTGCTGAGGTCATCCATTACTGGCATACACAAATGCTATGTAACAGCACAGGGACGTTAAAGCAAAAAAAATATAAACTCCAACAAAAACTTGTTCATTAGTTTTGTTAAAAAAGAATTATGGAAATCCTTTGGCAATTCATGCAGTGCAGCTCAACATCAAACACCTTACTATCTGGAGGGACATACATGACTGATCATTCCAGGCCAGAATTATAACCCAGATCATGTCCCAATGTGACATTCATATCAGACCCCCACTATGAATATTTATAATACAGGCAAATTCTTATGTAGTTCCTCAGTGTCCTAGACGCAACCCTAATATTATAGCAGAACTCCTCAAAAAGGGCCACACTCCACAAGAACCTTAGTGCCATTCCTGCCAAGGAACGTGGTTGTGTGACCAAGTAAAGCCTTCTGTATTCTTGTCCTCGTTCACATCACACTGCTCTTTTTTGAGTCTTTTCATTGCAAAAGTGACAAGTGTTGGTTCCTAAGAACCTCTGCCCCTCTGGCTGTAGCCAGTCCAGAGTTCTTTGGTACAAAACTGATGATGACCCTACTGTACAGGTACACTGGTTATATGGGCTGATCCAACGCTGCAAACTTTATAAGACCAAAACACCAAAAAAAAAACTAAACGTAGCACTCCCCTGCGCAGTGATAGTATTCTACCAGTACAGTATAGCATTAGCAGCACAGTCCAGACGACCCATCACATGTAATGGGGTTATCCAGACCGAGATACAATATTACACCATGTGTGACCCAAAATAACAGTTGCTGAGCAGTATATTAGGGAACCCATGTGGGTACCCAGCTATCCAGGCCCACACCCCTGTGTGCTCAGAGATGACAGCCGCTGAGCAGTATATTAGGGATCACATGTGGGTACCCAGCTATCCAGGCTCACACCCCTGTGTGCCCAGAGATGACAGCCGCTGAGCAGTATATTAGGGATCACATGTGGGTACCCAGCTATCCAGGCTCACACCCCTGTGTGCCCAGAGATGACAGCCGCTGAGCAGTATATTAGGGATCACATGTGGGTACCCAGCTATCCAGGCTCACACCCCTGTGTGCCCAGAATTGACAGCCCTGAGCAGTATATTAGGGATCACATGTGGGTACCCAGCTATCCAGGCTCACACCCCTGTGTGCCCAGAGATAACAGCCGCTGAGCAGTATATTAGGGAACACATGTGGGTACCCAGCTATCCAGGCTCACACCCCTGTGTGCCCAGAGATGACAGCCGCTGAGCAGTTTATTAGGGAACACATGTGGGTACCCAGCTATCAAGGCTCACACCCCTGTGTGCCCAGAGATGACAGCCGCTGAGCAGTTTATTAGGGATCACATGTGGGTACCAAGATATCCAGGCTCACACCCCTGTGTGCCCAGAGATAACAGCCGCTGAGCAGTGTATTAGGGATCACATGTGGGTACCCAGCTATCAAGGCTCACACCCCTGTGTGTCCAGAGATGACAGCCGCTGAGCAGTATATTAGGGATCACATGTGGGTACCCAGCTATCCAGGCTCAAACCCCTGTGTGCCCAGAGATGACAGCCGCTGAGCAGTATATTAGGGAACACATGTGGGTACCCAGCTATCAAGGCTCACACCCCTGTGTGTCCAGAGATGACAGCCGCTGAGCAGTATATTAGGGAACACATGTGGGTACCCAGCTATCAAGGCTCACACCCCTGTGTGTCCAGAGATGACAGCCGCTGAGCAGTATATTAGGGATCACATGTGGGTACCCAGATATCTAGGCTCAAACCCCTGTGTGCCCAGAGATGACAGCCGCTGAGCAGTATATTAGGGATCACATGTGGGTACCCAGCTATCCAGGCTCACACCCACTGAGCAGTATATTAGGGATCACATGTGGGTACCCAGATATCCAGGCTCACACCCACTGAGCAGTATATTAGGGATCGGCTGGCACTGAGGATGCTGCCCCCCGCCGGCTGGCACACAGGATGCTGCCACCCCCCGGCTGGCACAGAGGATGCTGCCCCACCCCCCGGCTGGCACAGAGGATGCTGCCCCACCCCCCGGCTGGCACAGAGGATGCTGGCACAGAGGATGCTGCCACCCCCCCTGGCTGGCACAGAGGATGCTGCCCCCCCCGGCTGGCACAGAGGATGCTTGCCCCCTTCCCCCGGCTTGGACAGAGGATGCTTGCCCCTCTCCCCCCGGTGGCACAGAGGATGCTGCCCCCCCCCCCCGGCTGGAACAGAGGATGCTGCCCCCGGGTGGCACAGAGGATGCTGCCCCCCCTCCCCCTGGCTGGTACAGAGGATGCTGCCCCCCCCGGCTGGAACAGAGGATGCTGCCCCCCGGGTGGCACAGAGGATGCTGCCCCCCGGGTGGCACAGAGGATGCTGCCCCCCGGGTGGCACAGAGGATGCTGCCCCACCCCCCGGGTGGCACAGAGGATGCTGCCCCACCCCCCGGGTGGCACAGAGGATGCTGCCCCACCCCCGGCTGGCACAGAGGATGCTGGCACAGAGATGCTGCCCCCCCTGGCTGGCACAGAGGATGCTGCCCCCCCCCCCCGGCTGGCACAGAGGATGCTTGCCCCTTCCCCCGGCTGGCACAGAGGATGCTGGCACAGAGGATGCTGCCCCCCCCCCCCCGGTGGCACAGAGGATGCTGCCCCCCCCTCCCCCTGGCCGGTACAGAGGATGCTGCCTCCCCCCCCCCCGCCGTGGAACAGAGGATGCTGCCCCCGGGTGGCACAGAGGATGCTGCCCCCCCTCCCCCTGGCTGGTACAGAGGATGCTGCCCCCCCGGCTGAACAGAGATCTGCCCCCGGTGGCACAGAGGATGCTGCCCCGCTGGAACAGAGGATGCTGCCCCCCGGGTGGCACAGAGGATGCTGCCCCCGGCTGGTACAGAGGATGCTGCCCCCCGGGTGGCACAGAGGATGCTGCCCCCCTGCTGGCACAGAGATGCTGCCCCCCTGGCTGGCACAGAGGATGCTGCCCCCCTGGCTGGCACAGAGGATGCTCTCCCCCCCGGGTGGCACAGAGGATGCTGCCCCCGGCTGGTACAGAGGATGCTGCCCCCGGCTGGTACAGAGGATGCTGCCCCCGGCTGGTACAGAGGATGCTGCCCCCCGGGTGGCACAGAGGATGCTGCCCCCCTGGCTGGCACAGAGGATGCTCTCCCCCCCCGGGTGGCACAGAGGATGCTGCCCCCCGGCTGGTACAGAGGATGCTGCCCCCGGCTGGTACAGAGGATGCTGCCCCCCGGGTGGCACTGAAGATGCTCCCCCCCCTGGCTGGCACAGCGCTCACCTGGTGTCCTGCTGTGTCCGTCCAGGCAGTGGCTGGGGAGTGTCCCGGGGACAATGGCTCCGCTCCCTGCTATGTCCGTCCAGCCGAGGGCTCCCGTGCAGATGTCATAGATGCCGTGTGGGGTCAGTAGCGGAGCCCGGGCCTCCCTCACTTCCTGGCTGTGTCCGTCTCCAGCACACAGGGCGGTGGCGGATGCCCGGACTACAACATCCTACAGCAAGCAATGGTCCCGGAAGCTTCTAACTAGACAGGTGCCTGGTACACAATCCCAAACTCCGCTGTTTCCGCTCCCTCGCTCCGCCCAGGTGTCCCGGTTTCTTTCCTCACACACAACGGGGCCAAACCGGAAACACCGTTGCCAGCTCCGCCCTACCGCCCGCACAACAAGGAAAGGGGCGTGGTCATGTGGAGAGACGACGTGACGTCACGCGCTGCGCTCCGCTGGTCAGTGTGTTGGGTGCTGGCGCTCCTCAGTGTTACGCATGTTGTGTGAGGAGCCGGTCTGGGCCCGTTACACCGGAGCTCCTACACCAAACACCACTTATTGGTGACGTGTGGTATCACAGCCGCGGACAGATGGCCGATCTGGGAACATTCTCTTATAGCTATGTATCTGCTTTAGCAGCTGAGTGGGCTGCCAACACTAAAGATGGCGAGGCAGCCAATTGGACGCATTGCGTATTTCCGCGTCAGGCCCACGTAAACGTTCCTCCCTCTCCATAGCGACCGCGTCTATGGTTGCTATGCGGAAACAGAACAGATAGGTTTCTGCGATAGTGCAGTGCCACCTAATGTTCCTGAGAACGAACTACATGTGAGCTGCAGTTTACTGAACGTTGCTGCCTCATTTCCGACCCTACTACCCCCTTGTAAGGTGCGCTCACATCTGCTACAAACTACACATAAGGCAGCGCTCACATCTGCTACAAACCCAAGGTAGGGGTGCGACTCGCCCTAGCGGGGGCCGTGAGATACCCGGTACCGGGCCTTCTGGACGTCTTTGGGGCTGTGGGATGCTGTCACGGTGGCGTGACCCGATCTGTAGTCCCCTAGTGGGCGGTCAGTAAAAAGGGGGTTGAAAAGGGGTAAAAATAAAATGAAAAGAGTTTGCAAAAGTGTCTGCAAGGCAGGCTCGGGAATACTCTCAGGCAGGCTCCTGCTGCCTGCGCGGCGTTTCAGTGTACCGCTCCTCAGGCGCGAAATGAACAGTCTGACACAATGCTGAGTTTCAACCTACTGTAGTTTATTTGGCTTCTCTCGTCAGGCACTGCAGGTTACAGCACAAGAACAGTGACAGCTCGGGTAGCCCTTGGAAACCAGGATGGCTTGTCCAGTGCACCCCCTTTTGTGTTCCTTTCTCTCGAGCTTCCTTCCTCTTGCTGCCTGTTCTCCTCCTTCCTGCACGCGCCTCCGCACGCAGAGCCCCGATCCAGCAGCCATGGGCCTTCTTGGGTGACTGGCAGGGTCCCCTGGGCCTAGTACGGCTACCTTCTCTGCGCTGTGTCGAGAGTTGGCTACGACATTTGGAGATCTCGTGCCCCCGATTCTGTGGGTGGAGCTTGGAGCCTTCCCGCCACCTTTAGGGCCGGGCCCCTGTTTCTCGCCCTGTCCTTCTGTTTCACAGCTGATTCGGGCACTTGGGTGGATTGCTCATTGCCCGCACCCCTAGTACTCCCTCTGTCTCTCTGCGGTCTGTAGCCCTGGGACAGGCCTCATCGTAGGGCATCCAGGTCCATGCTCTCTTGTCTTCTCTGTCCCTTGTCCTCCTCTGACTGTCCTCCCACTTCCCGTGGTGTGTCTCCTTTGTTCTCTCCCTTTCCCTTCCCGCTTCCTGCTCACTTCCCAACCACCACCTGTCTCCCCCTCGCTGTTCCACACCTGCCTGAGCCATCCCACTACCTGGGTTCACCCACTTGCTCTGGGACAGGGGTGTGTTGGGTGTGATTGTGGGTGACTAGACATACCATACCGATCCTGGTTTTCTGCAAATTTATAGTGGCTACCGGGCCACAGGGGCGCCACATGCCCCCTGAGCCTGTCGACTCCAACTAAAAAACGTTGCCCGTATCCGTTCCTTCCTTGACCACAACACGGCCAAGACACTTGTCCATGCCCTCATCATCTCCTGTCTGGACTACTGCAACCTCCTGTTCACCCGCCTCCCTGCCTCCTCCCTCGCACCTCTCCGCACCATCCTCAACTCTGCTGCCCGACTCATCCACCTATCTCCCTGTTACTCCCCAGCCTCCCCTCTCTGTCGAGCCCTCCACTGGCTCCCCATCCCCCAGCGATCTCGCTTCAAAACCCTAACCCTGACATACAAGGCCATACACAACCTGTCCCCTCCCTACATCTCTGACCTAGTCTCCCGCTACCTCCCCTCACGCAACTTGCGCTCCTCTCAGGAACTTTTTCTCTCAGCCCCCCACATTTTCACCTTCCACAACCACACACAAGACTTCTCTCGTGCTTCTGCCAGACTCTGGAACTCCCTCCCCCACCACATCAGACACTCCCCTACCCTGGGAACCTTCAAGAAAAACTTGAAGACTCACCTCTTCCTACAAGCCTACAACACACACTGAGACCCAATCCACTGCACTATCTCGCCTCTCCCCCTCCTACTGTCTCCCTTCCCACCCCCTCTAGATTGTGAGCCCCCGCGGACAGGATCCCCGCCCCTATTGTACCCGTATGACTGATTTGTCGATGTGTCGTCGTTTTTTCAACCACTTGTCTTTGTCTACCCTCTAACTTGTAAAGCGCCATGTATCCTAATAGCGCTATATAAATACCTAATAATAATAATTACCACGTCCTCATGCTAAGACCGGGTTAAGTGATGTGCAAGTGAAACGCAAAACTTTTTTTGTAACACGGTACTGCATATCATTGTCATACAGTGCACCATGACTCTGACCTCAGAGACTACAACAAGGGATCAGGTGTCCTCTTGTAGTCTCTGGGGTCAGAGTCATGGTGCACTGTATGGCAAAGATCTGCTGTACCATGTATCATGACTGTGACCCCAGAGACTACAACAAGAGATCAAGTGTCCCCTTGTAGTCTCTGGGGTCAGAGTCATGATACATGGTACGGCAGATCAGCCATACAGTGCACCATGACTGTGACCCTAGAGACTACAAGAGGATGCCTGATCACTTGTAGTCTATAGGGTCAGAGTCATGGTGCACGGTACAGCATATCATTGCCATACAGTGCACCATGACTCCCATGCACCCATCCATCCACCCATGCACCCATCCATGCATCCATCCATCATGCACCCATCCATCCATGCACGCACCATCCACCCATGAATGCAACCATCCATGCATGCACCCATGCATGCACTCATCCATCTATTCATGCACCCATCCATGCATGCACCCATCCATGCATGCACCACCCATACATGCACATGCACACCATCCATGCACCCATGCATGCATCCATTCATTTATACTCACCTCGGTGCGGAGGAGTAGCCCAGGAGAGGAGGAGGGGGCGCCACAGCGACGAGGCATACCGGCTGGAACGAGGAGCAGTGAGAGGGGACATGGGGATCGGCAGAGGGAAGGGTGGGAGGGGCTGGGGAGGGGGAAAGCACCCGCTGCACCCGGCGCGAGGAGAGGAGAATGACCGGCGGGTGCAGTGGCGCTGCGCAGGAGGAGCGGTGAGAGGGGGCATGGAAATTGGAGTTGGGGGTGGGGGGGGTGTTCTGGAGCATGGGGGAGCTGAGGAGGGGGAGGACACCCACCGCCCCTCTAGATCTGATTGGAGAGCTCCAATCAGATCTGGAGGGGTGACTCGCTATCTGATTGGCAGTTCACTTTCAACTGCCAATCAGAGCTACTTTAGCCACGGGGGCTAAGCCACCCCTTCCCGGGCTAAAGTATAGGTCCTTGGGATCCTGCAGCTCGGTGACTTGTCATTGACCCTGTCACCGGAGCTGCAGGACCGCAAACAACCCATGACATTATAGAGACGTCATAGGTCGGGAACGCACCAACTTTCATGACGTCTCTATAGCGTCAGAGGTCGGGAAGGGGTTAAGACACCAGTCGCCTGGGAGCAGATCTTGTCTGCCGAGATAATCCGCTTGTACATTCGTAGGGCCCTTTAGGTGAAGGGTTAACAGGGAAAGATTTTCCTCTGCCCAGCAGAATATTCGGAACGAGACGTCCTGTATGCTTCTGTGTCTTGTGCCCACCTGATGGTGGAGATGAGCCACCGCAGTCATGTTGTCTGAGAAGACCTTTATATGCTGGCGAGATCAGCGTTCCTGAAAGGCAAATTGGGAGACAAAAGCTCCCCAGCCTCTTTTGCTGGCGTCTGTATACAGTCACCATAGGAGCTGTATCCACTGAGTCCCCTTTCGTAGATTTTCCCGATTTAGCCACCAATCCAGAGAGAGCTTGACTTCCCTGTGGAGTTGAATCTTCTTGTTCAGGCCTGAGGAAGACCGTTCCACTGAGACAGAATATGGGACGCAAAGTTGTTGTGTAAGCCTGAGCCCAAGGGTCCAGAAGACAATCTAGGAAGATCTTCCTGCGAGATGGAGTCAGGCTGGTTTCTGGAAGTTGATTATCCATCCAAGGACGTCAAAGTATGGATCAGTTGTTGCGTATGAGACTGCAGGCATGACTCGGTGAAAGCAGTAATCAGGAAGTAATCTAAGTAGGGTATCACCACTAAGCCATTTTCTGACGAATGCCAGCACCTTGGTGAACATATGAGGTGTGGAAGACAGACTGAACGGCAAAACTCTGAACTGAAAATGATGAACTTTGTCTTGAAACAGAATCGCAAACCTCAGGAACTTCTGATCTACAGGGTGTATCAGGATGTGATAGTATGCATCCTGTAGATCCAACGTCACCATCACAAAGTCTTTCCCTATTAGGGGAATGGTTGACCGTATGGATCCATCTTGGATCTGGAATAGGCGACGTGTCTGTTCAAAGATTTCAGGTTTATTATAGTACTGTATTGTCCTCCTGGCTTTTTTACTAGGAAGAGACGAGAATAGTGACCCCTCCCAACATCTCTTTCTGCTCCAAGGAGTAGAGAGCGTAGTTATTCATTGAGGAGGAGGAGGAAAACACTATTCTCATCCCTTTCCTAACAAATTGCAGAATATGGCGGCTGGATGTCACATCCTGCCATTGGGGAGGAAGCTGATAATCCTTCCCCCTACAGGAATGGCGTCATTTTCTCTCCTGAGGGTGGAGGAGAATATAATTCTCCCCTTTATCCCTTTGGGATAGCTCCGGCGACCCCCTTTCCCCTTCTCTTGGTGGGACTGGGTTTGGGTCCGTAAAGTAAGTTGGGAATGAAAGGACCTGGTTTTTGTCTTCGCTTCTAGAAGACTCTTTTTGTCTGCCCCCTTTTCAAGCAGCTGGTCTAGGACCTGGCCAAAGACATATTCCCCCTGGAACGGGATGGAACACAGTTTACAGTTATAAGCCATATCTCCGCTCCATGATATCAACCAAATAGCCCGTGTAGCTGTGTTGGAAAGAACCATAGCTATAGCTGCTGCTCTAATAGATTCTGCCGAAGCGTCTGACTAAGAACTAGTGGCTTTCTGTAGCAAGGGGATGGAAGCCAGTTCTTCTCTGGGTGTACCCCCTGCTATGTGAAAATCCAGTTGGTCTAGCCATCTAAACATAGACCTTGCTACACAGGTAGAGACAATGTTGGCGGACAGCAAAAAAAAAAGGAGGATTCCCAGTATCTTTTCATCAGCCTATCTGCTTTCTGATCCATCAGGTCTTTTAATTGGGAGGGAATCTTTGAAGGGGAGAGTAGTCTTATTGGCTACCTTCGTAATCTGGACATCTATTTTGGGCAGCTCTAACCAGATCTTTGAAACAGAGACATCTAGAAGAAATCGCCCTTTCAATCCTTCTGGGATGATGTGTCTGAGACGTCAGGTGCAGAGTCCACAAGTGTGACCTTCCTCTTCTTGGGTGCTGGTGGGACTACTGAAGGGGGAAGGGAGACAGAAGCCAGGGAGGATTGAATCTCCTGTTTGATCAGTCCCTTCAGCTCTTCCTTCAATGACGGTTTCTCATCAACCATCACTTTCTCTGTGCAGTCCAGGTTCAGGATTTTCTTGTGTTAAGGGGATAGCTTTTTATTGCAGACACTGCATCTGCGAGAAGGGGCTTTAACTTTCTGCTTTTGTGTCTGTTCCTTTTCTCCCTGCAATGACACAAACAGGGGGAGAAGAAATAATGATACAGTCCATGAAGGGACCCCTACATACCTACTACCGAGTAACTTACTGGGCCTGAGGTACTGCTGGGCTCTTCATCTGCAGGGCATAAAGAAACACTTTCCAACTGGGCAGCAGGAGACAGTATGGAAACACGTGTCCTACCTGTCAGGTGTCTTCTTGCAGGGAACCTTTTATGTAAGATCCGAGGCTGCAGCGCAATTAACACAGTTTCTCCACCCCCTCCCCTGGACCTCCATGTGGCAGTCGCCATTCTTGTTGGTCAGGCACCCTGGAAAACCCAGAAATGATGTGCGTTTCACTGTGGAATGCAATCCGGAAGTGACACGCTCTGGCATCTGATATCACTTCCGGGTGCGCCATCAGTGAGGGGAAAAGACCGAGGAGCTGCTGGAGGACCCAGGCCCGACAGCACCGCTCAGCATTTCCCTCAGGCGCAGGAGAGTGGTACGGTCCCACTCCTCCTGGAGTGGGAGCGACGTTGGAAGGAAGGAGCACAGGCCTGATTGCCCCGCTGCGCGGCTAATGGTAAGAGGACTGCTTCATCGGCCAACAGCCTCAGGAGAAACCTGTTCATAGGGACAGTAAACATTTGTGATAGGAGGTGGGAGGGGCAATTTAACCTCTTTGTATTTCCCACACCTATTAGGTCTAAGAGGAGACCTCCCATGGCTGTCATGGAGGATGAGAGGAGAAATTCCTCATTGGGAGACATTTACAGTGCCTTGTGAAAGTATTTGGCCCCCTTGAACTTTTCAACCATTTGCCACATTTCAGGCTTCAAACATAAAGATATAAATTCTAATTTTTTTGTGAAGAATCAACAACAAGTCGGACACAATCATGAAGTGGAACGAAATTTTTTGGATATTTTAAACTTTTTTAACAAATAAAAAACTGAAAAGTGGGGGGCGTAATATTATTCGGTCCCTTGAGTTAATACTTTGTAGCGCCACCTTTTGCTGCGATTACAGCTGTAAATCACTTGGGGTATGTCACTATCAGTTTTGCACATCGAGAGGCTGAAATTCTTGCCCATTCTTCCTTACAAAACAGCTGGAGCTCAGTGAGGTTGGATGGAGAGAGTTTGTGAACAGCAGTTTTCAGCTTTTTCCACAGATTCTCGATTGGATTCATGTCTGGACTTTGACTTGGCCATGCTAACACCTGAATAAGTTTATTTTTTAACCATTCCATTGTAGATTTTGCTTTATTTTTGGGATCATTGTCTTGTTGGAAGATAAATTTCCGTCCCAGTCTCAGGTCTTTTGCAGACTCCAACAGGCTTATTTCCAGAATGGTCCTGTATTTGGCTCCGTCCATCTTCCCATCAATTTTAATCATCTTCCTTGTCCCTGCTGAAGAAAAGCAGCCCCAAACCATGATACTGCCACCACCATGCTTGACAGTGGGGATGGTGTTTTGAGGGTGATGAGCTGTGTTGCTTTTATGCCAAACATATTGTTTTGCATTGTGGCCAAAAAGTTTGATTTTGCTTTCATCTGACCAGAGCACCTTATTCCACATGTTTGGTGTGTCTCCCAGGTGGCTTGTGGCAAACTTCAAACGAGACTTTTTATGGATATCTTTGATAAACGGGTTTCTTCTTGCCACACTTCCATAAAGGCCAGATTTGTGCAGTGTACGACAGATTGTTGTCCTATGGACAGACTTTCCCACCTCAGCTGTAGATCTCTGCAGTTAATCCAGAGTGATCATCGGCCTTTTGCCTGCATCTCTGATCAGTCTTGTCCTTGTTCGAAATGAAAGTTTAGAGGGATGGCCGGTCTTGGTAGATTTGCAGTGGTCTGATACTCCTTCCATTTCAATATGATCGCTTGCACAGTGCTCCTTGAGAAGTTTAAAACTTGGGAAATCTTTTTGTATCCAAATCCGGCTTTAAACCTCACCACAACAGTATCTCGGACCTGCCTGGTGTGTTCCTTGGTCTTTATGATATTCTCTGCACTTGAAATAGAACCCTGAGACTATCACAGAGCAGGTGCATTTATACAGACTTGATTACACACAGGTGGATTCTATTTATCATTACCATTCATTTAGGACAACATTGGATTATTCAGAGATCCTCACTGAACTTCTGGAGTGAGTTTTCTGCACTGAAAGTAAAGGGGCCGAATAATATTGCACGCCCCACTTTTCAGTTCTTTATTTGTTAAAAAAATTTAAAAAATCCAATAAATTTCGTTCCACTTCACGATTGTGTCCCACTTGTTGATTTTTCACCAAAAAATTAGAATTTATATCTTTATGTTTGAAGCCTGAAATGTGGCAAAAGGTTGCAAAGTTCAAGGGAGCCAAATACTTTCACAACGCACTGTATTTCAGGCTGCTTGGTATACCTTCAGAATATTCCACATAATCAAAAATCTCTAATGCTATGACCAGCATGCCTCATATACAAATTTTTGCCTCCAGAAAATCAGTTACATTTTTCTGAAAGGGGTTGTTTTTCACTAGGTCTAATCAGATGAGTGGGACTGGTGCATAAATATGTCAAGTGCCAATAATCTGAGTATTTGCTAACAGATATTTTTTTTTTTTTGGAGGTGGTCCTTTTTTGAAGAAGGACTTAAACGACATTTAATTTCAATTGAAAAAACATTTTGTTGTTCACAAGTTCTGTTTTTTTGAGAGTTGTCTTCTGCTTTATGTTTTGCCTTGTGGAAAAAAGTAAGATCAAGTCACTTCTTTGAAGCAATTTTTGATTAATTCTGCATCAAACTAGGTACGGTCTAATAAGAAGCCTTCAAAAATCACTGCATGGACTAAACAAAACCTCCAAAACGAAGGACCTTTCCTGACACTGTACCCGAGTGGTGGCAGAGGGTTTCAAATTTCCAACCTTTTCCTGTGTCCTGTTGGAAGCCATTTTGATTCTCATACTGGTCAGTCTTCTTTCTGCTGAGATGTTTCAGTGGCCCTTGAGAAAGCAGCACTTGTTTAAGGCTGGTTTTCTAGTCACCTTCCACAACAGCATAAGAGGTTGCCTCACCACGCCCTAATTAGAGACAGGAAGCACAAGAGAGGTTAAAAGGACCCTCCCCACCTTCCAATAGCCAGTGTCTTTCCTATCCCCATAGGGCATGGAGAGGTTTTTTTTCTATGCTGCGTGGCCGGAGACCATGGCATACTTTTTTTCTTTAGCCGGGCAGCATTGGACATGGGCTCCGCTCTCCTCCTGCTGCTCCTGTTTCCCTGGGTGGCAGGACTATCCTCTGGCCCTCCAGCATCTCCTTGCAGGGACAATGCGGGTCAGGGATCGCTGGCCGACGGCCTCCCTGAACCCACTGGCTTCCTCCGATCATACGCTGTCCTGCGCGACCCGGATGTGACATCAGTGGGCCGAACATCCGGGTCACTTGTTCCACCATGGAGCACAGCGCTTCTGGGTTCCGGCCTCCAGATCCCGGCTGATGACAGCATGCAGGACACACTCACCATTCAAAGTGGCCTGTCTGGGACCCTGAGGGGGAGAAGGGGAAAACACACCTGGTGCTGAGGGCTCGGCTTACAGGATATAAGCCCGCCCAGAAGACATCGCTGAGGTAAGCTCACAATCCTGTGTGAGAATGCCTGTTGTCTCATTCCCTGTGTCTGCAGAGCCCAGCGCTACCCCAGCCACAGTGAGTCTGTGGGGTGTGGTGGGTCCCTATATCTGGTAGCACATGCAGATATTGATGACAACGTTGTTCCTTTTTTTTTAGGGAGACATGGTTGCCATTAAGAAATCCACTGGGAACTCCCCTAAATGTCCCATCTATACCAAGAAACTCCCTTCAGTATGGGATAAGAAACTCTGTCAGGGATGTATAGACAAGATTGTCAGGGCCGAATATCCTTCTCTAGTGGATGAGCTACGTTCCATGGTGAAGCAGGAGATCCAATCCTCTGTAGCCTCCCTAACACCTGCTGACCTGGTACCTGGTCCTCCTTCCCCTAAGAAAAGGAAGCTCCAGACAGACCCTTCAGATTTCTGAGGCACAACCGCTTGATTCAAACTGACAAAATGGATGACGCCTCATCTTCCAGGCAGGCAGATGTTAGAAAATTCCTGTTTTCCTCTAAGGATATGGGTGAGCTTATTATTACCGTACATAGCACTATGGGCCTGGAGGAAGAACAAGTCCTTCATACGGTCCAGGATGAAATGTTTGTGGAGGTAAAATCTATAAAACAAGTTGGCTTCCCAGTCTACGCAAACATTCAGAACCTCATTACTCAGGAATGGGAATTCCCAGAAAAGAGGTTCAATCAATCTTAGAAACAGATTCCCTCTTGAAGAGAACATGTTTACTTGAGACATTCTGAAGGTGAATGTGCAGGTGGCGTGAGTAGCTAAAAAAACTGCACTCCCCTTCAAGGATACATCCCAACTCAAAGATCAGATGGATCAGAAAATAGAAAGTAATGAAAAAATCCTGTGAGGCATCTACCTCTACCATTCAGGCTAATATCGCCTCCACCTGTGTTTCTAGATCCCTGCTCAGGTGGTTGGATCAGCTCGAAAGCCATATCTCTAAGGGAACCCCTAGGGAGGAGTTATTGGACTCCCTGCCTTTACTTAGGAGAGCTACCAGTTTCCTGGTTGATGCGTCAGTAGAGTCTGTTCACATGGCAGCAAGAACTTCAGTCTTGTCCATTTCTGCCAGATGGACCTCATGGCTGAAAATGTGGAGTCGAGACGCCACATTTAAGATGAGGCTTTTCTCCATACCCTTCAAAGAAGAGTTGGCCTTTGGACCATCTCTTGATATATTGGAAAAGGCGATGGACAAGAAGGCCCTTTTAGAGCAGTAGTCCACAAAGAAACACTTTTTTCGTCCCCCACTGCCTCAGGACTCCCAGGCTAAGAGCAAAGGAAAGACAGGTAGACAGAACTATCCAAAGGGAAAGAACATCCTTGTCCCTTCCCAACAACAGCAAGACAAGCAGTGACTCGGTTCTGGTGGGGGGAGGCTTTCAAACTTTTTACCCCAATGGCAAAATATCACCAGTTGCCAGTGGGTCTTCAAAGTCATCTCGGAGGGCCTGCTAATAGAGTTCAAGTCCCCTCCTACACCAGGCCTCCGGGTCATTGCCCTGCCATCACAGGGAGCCCAAGATCTACTTAATACTAATCTACAAGATCTTTTACATTCAAGGGTAATCTCCCCTGTGCCGTAGGAAGGACAAGGAGATGGTCATTACTCCTGCCTCTTCTTAGTCAAAAAGCCATCTGTCTGAACCAAGACGTAAGATATCGCAGGTTCATGATGGAAATCTACTGTTCCATTTATAGGATGTCATTACCAGATGGCCACAATAGACTTAAAAGATATGTACTTCCATATGCCCATTTATCATTGGCACCGGAAATTTCTGAGATTTGCAATTCTTCACATCGGCACCATCCACCACTATCCACCACTATTCAATGTGCTCCCTTTCGGAATCTTATCTACACCAAGGGTGTTCTTAAAAATTATGTCAGAGGTAGTTGCCTTCCCAAGAATACAAGGCATCTTTCTAGTACCATGTTTGAATATGCAAATAGAGTCCGTGGAGCCTCGTTTAGGAGTGTCATACACGGGACTCCCGTGTTTGAGACTCCTAAACGTAATTGCCGGCTGCCCGCAGTGTTTTGTTTGACTGGTCTCCCTGAGATCAGTGATTGTTTTATGATAGTACCATGTTTGGACGGCCTCCTTATCGCTCTTTCAGCTCAGACCCTCAGGAGCCAATGTAGAAACATCATTGAACACACTTCGATCTTTGGGCTGGATCCCGAATCTGAGGAAATCTCAGCTCCAACCCTCCTCTACAAGGAGGTTCCTGGGGATGATGCTGGATTCAGGCAAACAGATGTCATTTCTTCCGGAGGATCACTGATTGATTCTGATTTAAAAAATCTCAGCACTATGGGTACAGAGGGCCCCCACCCTTCGTACGGCCATGTTCGCCCTGGTTTCCATGACGTCCTGCATACCGTCAGTGTTGTGGGCCCAGGTTCACTCCTGCAGTCTTCAGGATCATATCCTGACACATTGGAAGAGGCATCCTACTTCCCTGAGCAAACGTTTTCATCTATCAGGTTGCCACTTACCTCCTGTGGTGGTTAAATCCCAACAATCTACACAGGAGAGTTGCCTGGTCTCAGATGCCTATCGCACTGACAACAGATGCCATCAAAAGAGGCTTGGGTGCCATGGTATCCCGAACCCCACTTCAGGGTGTCTGGAGTCAGACAGTCAGCTCCCAGTCGTTAAACTACAGGGAGTTGAAGGCAGTAGAAGCCCTCCTGGTAGCTCACACTCTGGGTCAAGGGCTCACATGTTCTTGTCTATTCAGACACTAGTGGCACATCTCCGCCATCAAGGGTGCATGAGATGTGACAATCTAAAAGCAATCTCAAATCAGATCTTCCGCTGGGCCAAGCAGTTCCTTCTATCCCTGTCTACAATCCACTTAAAAGAAACCTCAAATCTTCAAGCAGATTTCTTGAATGTCGGGATCTTCATCCAGGGTAGTGTAGCCTGGACCACACAGTCTTCTATACACTGGTGGCATGATGGGGTACCCCGCAGGTCAACCTATTTGTTTCAAACCAAAACAAAAAGGTCATAACAGTTTTCTCCCTGAATCCAAGGGATGACTAGGTAGGGGTGGACGCCTTCTCCCACTCTTGGAGATTTCGTTTGGCCTATGCTTTCCGCCATTTCCTCTTCTGGCAAAGACCCTGAAGAAAATAAGAGAAGACAGAGACCCAACCATCTAAGTTTCTCCGTTGTGGCCAAAGAGGAGTTGGTGCAACTTAATCATGGATCTCAAAGCATAGGCCCAGTCCCTCTGGGTCCAGACCCAAATCTACTTTCACAAGGTCCTATGTTCCATCCAGATCCTCAGAGACTCAAACTAGCTGCTTGGCTTCTGAAGCCCAAGTACTGAAGGCCCAGGGCCTTTCCGAGTTTATCGCAATCCTGCAAAACTGCAGGAAGCCAGTCACCAACTCCATTTACAACAAGATCTGGAAGAGATTCTCCTCCGGGATCTTCACCCAGGGTAGTGTAGCCTGGACCACACAGTCTTCTGTACACTGGTGGCATGATGGGGTCCCCCACAGGCAGGGCCGGACTGGGACTGAAATTCAGCGCTGGAACTCAAACCAAAGCAGCCCACATGCAAAATCGCTTTACAAAAAAATAACCATTTGTAATTATATTGGCATTGTAGTAAAATTAGTGCTGGAATACATACACAGCAGCCCAGCAGCAGTGAAACTGCCTCATATGATAGTGAATGTGCCTCAGATGACAGTGAAAGTGCCTCAGATGATAGAGAAAATGCCTATGACTGACAGTGAAAGTGCCTCAGAATTTGAGGCACATTCACTCACTATCATCTAAGGCATTTGCACTATCATATGAGGCTTAGATGATAGAGAAAGTGCCTCAGATGATAGTGAATGTGCCTCATATGATAGTGAATGTGCCTCAGATGATAGTGAATGTGCCTCAGATGATAGTGTATGTGCCTCAGATGATAGTGTATGTGCCTCAGATGATAGTGAATGTGCCTCAGATGATAGTGAATGTGCCTCATATGATAGTGAATGTGCCTCAGATGATAGTGTATGTGCCTCAGATGATAGTGAGTAAGGATGTGCCTCAGATGATAGAGAAATTGTCTCAAATGATAAAGTGCCTCAGGTGATAGAGAAAGGGCCTCAGAATCTGAGGCACATTCACTATCACCTGAAGCACTTGCACTATCATCTGAGGCTTAGATGATAGTGAAAGTGCCTCAAATGATAGTGAATGTGCCTCAGATGATAGAGAAAGTGCCTCAAATATGATAGTGAAATGTGTGCCTCAGATGATAGAGAAAGTGCCTATCACTATCATATGAGGCACATTCTCTATCATCTAAGGCACATTTACTATCATATGAGGCACTTTCACTATCATATGAGGCACTTTCACTATCATATGAGGCACTTTTACTATCATATGAGGCACTTTTACTATCATATGAGGCACTTTCACTATCCTATGAGGCACTTTCTCTATCATCTGAGGCACATTCACTATCATCTGAAGCATTTGCACTATCATCTGAGGCTTAGATGATGATAGTGAATGTGCCTCAGATGATAGAGAAAGTGCCTCAAATGATAGAGAAAGTGCCTCAGATGATAGAGAAAGTGCCTCAGATGATAGAGAAAGTGCCTCAGAATCTGAGGCACATTCACTATCACCTGAAGCACTTGCACTATTATCTGAGGCTTAGATGACATTAGTGAAAGTGCCAGTGAAATGCCTTACCTTGTGCCTCCCTCGGCTTGCTGTCCCGCACAGGCAGCTGACAGGTCACAGGAGCCTAGAGGTCGGAGGAGCGAGGAGGAGACTGTCCGCTGCCGGCCCGGCCGCCACTGCCATGTTCAGGTCAGTTCCGGTGATCCAGCTTCTAATGGCCTGGCCAGCGTTGTTGTGGCCGGCACATTTCTCCACCACCACCCACAAAGAATGTGCTGTCGCTGTCTTGATGTCGTCACACAGCACAGCACTGCCGTATATTGCGTGGTCCGCGTCCGCCCCTCAGCCGCTGATTGGTGTGCCACAGCGTGACAGCGCTTCACTGTGTGACATGGGTGTACCCAGGATCAAAACTAGGGGGGGGCAAGCCATGGTCGTTCAGGT
This sequence comes from Allobates femoralis, assembly GCA_033576535.1. Classification (NCBI taxonomy): domain Eukaryota; kingdom Metazoa; phylum Chordata; class Amphibia; order Anura; family Aromobatidae; genus Allobates; species Allobates femoralis. The sequence goes on from JARQOC010000004.1 coordinate 211,141,837, forward strand.
TGTGCCCGCTTCTTGTACCATCACTGCGCAGCAGCACACGGGCCGCTAAGGGTCCCGTGTGTTTCACTGAGCCTCCTGCGCCGCCCCCTGCGCTTCCTCTTACTACAGGGGTGATGCCATGCATTGCACAGTGGAACGCATAAAAAGCAGGAAGCACTACCTTCTCCTAGTGTGGACTAGGTGTCACTTCCTGCTTTTATGCGTTCCACTGTGCAACGCTCGGCGTCACAACCTCCTCCTGTATGTTCAATTTTGGGAAGCTGCGGTGGAACCAGGAGATGTAAGTACAGATTTTTATTAAGGAGTACACGCTGGCCAGAGGAGTATGGGGGGGATGGGGAAAGAGGGTGGCTCACCGTGGCTGCATTATACTGTATGGAGAATTATGAGGCTGTACTGTGCTATATGGAAGGCTGTACTATGCTAAACACAGGACTGTGAGGGTACATTAGACTGTATGGAGGGCTATATGGAGAACTATGGGGGTGCATTATACTACATGGAGGACTATTGATGGTGCATTATACTGTATAGAGGACTATGGGTGAATTATACTATATGGAGAATTATGGGGGTGAATTATACTATATGGAGAACTATAGGAGTGCATTATACTGTATGGAAGTGCATTATAATGTATGGAGGCATATGAGGCTACATTATACTATATAGAGGATAGAGGGGTTGCATTATGATAATTGGATGACTATGGGGGTACCTTATGAATGGGGGACTATGGGGTGCATTATAATACATAGAGGACTATGGGAATACATTGTAATGTATGGAGGAATGTGGGGATGCATTATAATAATTGGAGGACTATGGTGGCTGAGGAGGAGGACCATATAAACCATGATGGGGGACATATATACCACGATAAAGGCCATATTCCAGGAGGAGGACCATATACAGCAGGATAACGGACATTAATACATAATGAAGGGGGAGAGGGGTCAATTTGTGAGTATAGGATTTAGAATGTTACATGGGGCCCATACATCTGACCAACGTGCACGCGGAAGGTGGGGGGCCTACAATGCGCACCTGTGCCCATCAGACTTATTGCGCCACTGGGGAGCCCTATGGGGGCAGGGGCTGTATATGACATGGGCGGGCTGCCGTCAGGGGCCGGGCGAGATTAATATATTTAATATATTAATATATTTGCTCCGAACGTTGCACCCGGTCTTATTTTCAGGGGGTAGGCATACACACACAGGGGCATACACTCGCAGGGGCATACACTCGCAGTACGGTGGCTCAGTGGTTAGCACAGTATATGGTGGCTCAGTGGTTAGCACTGTATACGGTGGCTCAGTGGTTAGCACTGTATACGGTGGCTCAGTGGTTAGCACTGTATATGGCCGCTCAGTGGTTAGCACTGTATATGGTGGCTCAGTGGTTAGCAGTGTATATGGTGGCTCAGTGGTTAGCACTGTATATGGTGGCTCAGTGATTAGCACTGTATATGGTGGCTCAGTGATTAGCACTGTATATTGTGGATCAGTGGTTAGCACTTTATATGGTGGCTCAGTGGTTAGCACTGTATATGGTGGCTCAGTGGTTAGCACTGTATATGGTGGCTCAGTGATTAGCACTGTATATGGTGGCTCAGTGGTTAGCACTGTATATGGTGGCTCAGTGATTAGCACAGTACGGTGGCTTAGTGGTTAGCACTGTATACGGTGGCTCAGTGGTTAGCACTGTAGGGTGATTCAGTGGTTAGCACTGTATATGGTGGCTCAGTGGTTAGCACTGTATATGGTGGCTCAGTGGTTAGCACTGTATATGGTGGCTCAGTGGTTAGCTCTGTATGGTGGCTCAGTGGTTAGCACTGTATATGGTGGCTCCGTGGTTAGCACTGTATGGTGGCTCAGTGATTAGCACTGTATATGGTGTCTCAGTAGTTAGCACTGTATATGGTGGCTCAGTGATTAGCACAGTACGGTGGCTCAGTGGTTAGCACTGTATACGGTGGCTCAGTGGTTAGCACTGTATATGGTGGCTCAGTGATTAGCACAGTACGGTGGCTTAGTGGTTAGCACTGTATACGGTGGCTCAGTGGTTAGCACTGTAGGGTGATTCAGTGGTTAGCACTGTATATGGTGGCTCAGTGGTTAGCACTGTATATGGTGGCTCAGTGGTTAGCACTGTATATGGTGGCTCAGTGGTTAGCACTGCATAGTGGCTCAGTGGTTAGCACTGTATGGTGGCTCAGTGGTTAGCACTGTATGGTGGCTCAGTGGTTAGCATTGTACGGTGGCTCAGTGGTTAGCACTGCGCGATGTCTCTGTGGTTAGCAAAGTATGATGGCTCAGTGGTTAGCAGCACAGTATATGGTGGGCAGGCGGTTAGACCAGGATGAAGGCTGGGGGGTGAGCGCAGGAGGACGGAGGCTGGAGGGGTGAGCGCAGGATGACGAAGGCTGTTGGGGTGAGGGCAGGAGGACAGAGGCTGGAGGGGTGAGCGCAGGAGGACAGAGGCTGGAGGGGTGAGCGCAGGAGGACAAAGGCTGGAGGGTTGAGCGCAGGAGGACAGAGGCTGGAGGGGTGAGGGCAGGAGGACAAAGGCTGGAGGGGTGAGGGCAGGAGGACGGAGGCTGGAGGGGTGAGGGCAGGAGGACGGAGGCTGGAGGGGTGAGGGCAGGAGGACGGAGGCTGGAGGGGTGAGGGCAGGAGGACGGACGCTGGAGGGGTGAGGGCAGGAGGATGGAGGCTGGAAGGGTGAGGGCAGGAGGACAGAGGCTGGAGGCGGGCTGCCGTCAGGGCCGGGCGAGATTAATATATTTAATATATTAATATATTTGCTCCGAACGTTGCACCCGGTCTTATTTTCAGGGGGTAGGCATACACACACAGGGGCATACACTCGCAGGGGCATACACTCGCAGTACGGTGGCTCAGTGGTTAGCACAGTATATGGTGGCTCAGTGGTTAGCACTGTATACGGTGGCTCAGTGGTTAGCACTGTATACGGTGGCTCAGTGGTTAGCACTGTATATGGCCGCTCAGTGGTTAGCACTGTATATGGTGGCTCAGTGGTTAGCAGTGTATATGGTGGCTCATGGGTTAGCACTGTATATGGTGGCTCAGTGATTAGCACTGTATATGGTGGCTCAGTGATTAGCACTGTATATTGTGGATCAGTGGTTAGCACTTTATATGGTGGCTCAGTGGTTAGCACTGTATATGGTGGCTCAGTGGTTAGCACTGTATATGGTGGCTCAGTGATTAGCACTGTATATGGTGGCTCAGTGGTTAGCACTGTATATGGTGGCTCAGTGATTAGCACAGTACGGTGGCTTAGTGGTTAGCACTGTATACGGTGGCTCAGTGGTTAGCACTGTAGGGTGATTCAGTGGTTAGCACTGTATATGGTGGCTCAGTGGTTAGCACTGTATATGGTGGCTCAGTGGTTAGCACTGTATATGGTGGCTCAGTGGTTAGCTCTGTATGGTGGCTCAGTGGTTAGCACTGTATATGGTGGCTCCGTGGTTAGCACTGTATGGTGGCTCAGTGATTAGCACTGTATATGGTGTCTCAGTAGTTAGCACTGTATATGGTGGCTCAGTGATTAGCACAGTACGGTGGCTCAGTGGTTAGCACTGTATACGGTGGCTCAGTGGTTAGCACTGTATATGGTGGCTCAGTGATTAGCACAGTACGGTGGCTTAGTGGTTAGCACTGTATACGGTGGCTCAGTGGTTAGCACTGTAGGGTGATTCAGTGGTTAGCACTGTATATGGTGGCTCAGTGGTTAGCACTGTATATGGTGGCTCAGTGGTTAGCACTGTATATGGTGGCTCAGTGGTTAGCACTGCATAGTGGCTCAGTGGTTAGCACTGTATGGTGGCTCAGTGGTTAGCACTGTATGGTGGCTCAGTGGTTAGCATTGTACGGTGGCTCAGTGGTTAGCACTGCGCGATGTCTCTGTGGTTAGCAAAGTATGATGGCTCAGTGGTTAGCAGCACAGTATATGGTGGGCAGGCGGTTAGACCAGGATGAAGGCTGGGGGGTGAGCGCAGGAGGACGGAGGCTGGAGGGGTGAGCGCAGGATGACGAAGGCTGTTGGGGTGAGGGCAGGAGGACAGAGGCTGGAGGGGTGAGCGCAGGAGGACAGAGGCTGGAGGGGTGAGCGCAGGAGGACAAAGGCTGGAGGGTTGAGCGCAGGAGGACAGAGGCTGGAGGGGTGAGGGCAGGAGGACAAAGGCTGGAGGGGTGAGGGCAGGAGGACGGAGGCTGGAGGGGTGAGGGCAGGAGGACGGAGGCTGGAGGGGTGAGGGCAGGAGGACGGAGGCTGGAGGGGTGAGGGCAGGAGGACGGACGCTGGAGGGGTGAGGGCAGGAGGATGGAGGCTGGAAGGGTGAGGGCAGGAGGACAGAGGCTGGAGGCCCCCCATCACAAGCACAGTGCAGCCAACTTTATCTTTATTTAAATTACATTTACACTCACTGTGATCCTCCGGCTGCTCTGTCTCTGCCTCCAGCCCCCCACAGTCCACAGGGCAGCTGCACAGGCTCTTCTGCTCCCGGGGCCGGCACTGCAGCTTGAACTGTGTAGCATTGCACACACACACATTGCTCACACACACACATTGCACCATTGCACACATTGCACCATTGCACACACACATTGCACACACACATTGCACACACACACATTGCACCATTGCACACATTGAAACCATTGCACACACACACATTGCACATACACACATTGCACCATTGCACATACACACATTGCACATACACATATTGCACCATTGCACACACACACACATTGCACACACACATTGCACATACACACATTGCACATTGCACACACACACACACACATTGCACATACACACATTGACACACACACATTGCACATACACACATTGCACACACACATTGCACATACACACATTGCACACACACATTGCACACACACATTGCACACACTGTCACTCTGCACAGCACACTGCACCTTTCCTTGGGGCCATTGTCTTCTTGTCGACTCTTCACTCACTCTCTATCTTCACTTGTAGCTTGCCTTGAGAGCTCTTTGCTCCAGCCTCCCTCCTCACCACCAGGCCAGGCCAGCAGTGTCCCCACTCCCCAGACAGACCCCACTCCAGCATGGGACTCGGCACTCTCAGTGCAGTGGTGATGTCACACAACACACATCACTGTTCTGAGTCCCCCTGCAGGCCTGCCAGACAGTGCCTGCCGAGCTGATCTGCAGTCGGTAGATACTGTCTGAGGCTGCTGATGCTGAGGGCACCCGGCGATGTGATCACTGATCCACCCGGCGCCCTGCCTGCTGGGGGCTGCTGCAGCTGCCGGCCTGCCGCCCCGCTGCCCCATGTAACACAACGGGCGGCGCTGTGCGGCTGTGCCGCTGGCGCTGACACTGTCACATGCCACAGACTTAGTCACACTCTCACAGTAGGTGCCAGTTCCGGTGCGCAACTGCGCACAGTGCCGCGCTCACCCGGGGGGAAAAGCAGCCTCTTGGGGGGGGCACCTGCCCTCCCCTGCCCCACGCTGGGTACGCCCATGATGCGGCCGCTGGTGATTTTAAAAGGACAAATCACTCCTGCTCCACCATGGCGCAGTCTGCAGCTAGGCCCCGCCCACTCCACACCGACCGGCCCACCGGGAGAACTCCCGGTGCTCCATGCTGTCAGTCCGGGCCTGGCTGAACAAACCCCCTCCCCCCCCCCAAATGAAGAGGGGAACTATGGCTGCATCAAGAGTCTCTCTCTGCTCCACCCACCACCCTCTATGTAGCCTCCTGTTGCCAGTATTTAATGGGCACCACCATCTTGGACTCGATTGAGCATGCTCCGTGACATAATTTCTGGTTTCTCAGCCTGAAACGGGAAGTATCTCTGAAAGCGCAAAATTTTACTGCAGGAGGGTCTTATGATGTTCAACTGGGCGCACAGCGTGACAGGGCAGGAGCTTTGCACGTACGCTGCCACAGACAGCGCTGGAGCTGAGGTATGACTGCTTCTGGTCACCTGCCAGGCTCCGAACCCACCACCACAAGGGGGTACTCTGGGGAGGCTCATCTGGACCTGAGAGCCGAGGCCACGGCAAGGTAAGCCACTCTTCCAGCCCACAGGTCGGGACCAGGATCAGTTTAGAGGTTTCCCTCTCCAGGACATGAAACCAAACTGAGGCAGAGAGGAGGTGCCGACCTTTTTATTTCAGGGGTTTCCTGTACTGAATGGGCGGAATCTCTCAGGTGGTGCTGTCATGGTGATGTTGGAAAAAAAGGATTATTCTTACTGTTAATTCGGTTTTAGGAACCACACATATTTCCCTCCCTATATTCCTCGATGTTTCTGGAATTGTTAAGGTAACCGATGCTATGGTTTCTTTGTAAGACACTGGCTATTGGGAGGGTCCTTTTAACCTCTTGTGCTTTTGGTCCCTAATTAGGGCATGGAGAGGCAACCTCCTATGCTGTTGTGGAAGGTTCCTAGAAACCGAATTAACGGTAAGAATAATCCTTTTTTTTTTGTTTAATGCAAGTTAAGGCTGCGTTCACACATTGCGTATTTTGCCGCGTTTTTTTACGCGCGCTTTTCAAAATACGCAATGTGCCTTTTGTCTGCCTGCAAAGTGAATGGGAAATTCACTTTGCAGTGCAGACATTGCGTAAAAATACGCAGTGCGTTTTCCGGGAGAAAACGCAGCTCCATAAACAATTGACATATCAATTGTTTACGGAGCTGCGTTTTCTCCCGGAAAACGCACTGCGTATTCTCCCAGAGGGGAGGAAGAATCCTGCTTCCTCCTCCCCTCTGTGACAGCTGTGGCCGCCCATTAGATTCCACAGTGTGTTAATACACACTGTGAAATCTAAATTAAACAAAAGCAAGTGTGTGAAAAATAAAAAAGAATCAATACTTACCTTCCGACGCCTTCTGCCGCTGTGCGATTCCCGGTTCTAAGTCAGATCTCTTCTGACAAGACCTGTGGTGACGTCAGAGAGGGGGCGTTCCCGGGCACTCGCGGTCATGTGACCGCGAGCAGCCAATCAGCGATGGGACCGCCCTGGGAACGCCCCCCTCTGACGTCATCACAGGTCCTGTCAGAAGAGATCTTACTTGGAATCGGAGATCGCACACCGGGAGAAGGCGTCGGAGAGGTGAAGTATTGATTCTTTTTTATTTTTCATTAACTTGCTTTTGTTTAATGTAGATTTCACAGTGTGTATTAACACACTGTGGAATCTAATGGGGCGGTCACACATGTCACAGAGGGGAGGAGGAAGCAGGATTCTTCCTCCCCTCTGTGACATCACTGCGCTTTCTGGGGGGAAGAAAGCGCAGTGTGTGAAAGCCCCTGCGTATTTTGCTGCGCTTTTTTACGCGGCAAAAAGCGCGCGCAAAAAAGCGCAGCAAAATACGCAAATGTGTGAACGTAGCCTAAACCTGCATTCCCTCCATTGTAAAAACGTGATACAACTGGATGCTAGTATTATCATTGATCTGTCAGTAATAATACCGATGTGTGAGTATTCCGTTAATTACCCTTTTTAGCTGGATCAGGTTGTAAATGAAATGGCCAAGTGGATGTGTCGTTTAATACTGGGTTTTGGGCATGCACAGTACAAAAACCCAGATCTAGGTTTTGCCAGATCTGGGTTCCATGGAGCTTTAGTGCCTAAAGAGCCCCGGATCTGGGGGTTCAAGGTTTTGAAACGGACACCAAGATCACTACAGAAGGTGATTTTGGTCTTAAGTGAAAAAAAATGAGAACACCCATATGAAGGGAACTGTACAGAACTGGATGCACCAGCAAGTTCCTGCAGCACCATTTTTATTAAAGAAAATGAAGAAAAATGGCATTACATACATGAGTATGCACAAGTATACAAACAATATTACTGTTCTTTCTTCTATGAGAATACAAGAAAAACCCACAAGGAAAAACAAAAAGAACCCCCCACCCTTCCACAATCCATGTCTATGTATTACAGTATGGTACACATTTTTATAACCCTAGAATCCTGTCTTTAATAAGATCTAAGGAGTAAAACTCATGGAAATCTAGCCAGCCCCCAAAATGTTTTCATAATGATTCATTTTGCCTCTTTTCATGTACACGTTCCGCTCCATAAGAACAACAAAGTTAACTCTAAAACAAAAGGAGGAAAAGGTAGGGGGCACTACCTTCTGGGGGAACTCCAATTAGGAGGTGAACAACAGATGCCACAGAGATCTCTAATGGTACCTTTACACGCCGCCACAACAGGATGGATACAACCCGCTACAGGCTACAAATGTAGCTTGTCGCGCCAATATCGCCCGTAGTAGCGGCGTCTGAAGACGGGACGACACAGCCGGCTACAGATACCTCTGTATCCGTGCACTGCCCATAAACATATGGCAACATCGCCGATTGTAGCGAGCTGTATCGGCGTGTAAAGAAGGAACAGAAGGGAACTCTGGACACCCGGCGATGTAGCTGCAATGTAGCTAAGGCGTGACCCGGGCTCCGGGATACCACGCCCCTTCAGCGATCATTGGAGGAAGCTCCTTCGTTGCGATTGGTTGTCGCTGCACAGGGCGGCATATTTAAGGAGCTGACCAGTCACACTACGCAATTGCTCGAGCGTCATGTATTAATCAGCCTCCTGCGCTGGCTGGCCAATCATGGTATTATTGCTTTGTCCTATCAGCGTACGGACGTCTCGTAATCCACAATTGTGGCACGCCTATGTGCTGTCCCTCCTGCCCCAGGTCCGCCCATATTAGCTTGTTATTGCGGTGTGTAAATGAGGTACGCTGAGCTACAGACGGCTACTTGCGACACCCGGCGATGTAGCTAGCTGTAGATGTAGCGTAGCGTAGCGCACCTTGTGGCGGCGTGTAAAGGAGATGCGATTACCGTTTGTAACCGTTTGGCCGTGCTCGTGCACGTGAAGTTGCCGTTGGTATCCATCCTGTTGTGGCGGCGTGTAAAGGTACCATAAGGGTACCTTTACACGCCGCTACTGGAGGATGGATACAACCCGCTACAGGCTACAAATGTAGCTTGTAGCGTCAATATAGCGGCGTGTGAAGACGGTAGGAGACAGCCGGCAACAGATACATCTGTTTCCGAGCACTGCTCGAAAACAGATGGCTACAAAGCCGATGGTAGCGGCCTGTATCGGTGTCTAAAGAAGCTACAGAAGGGATGTCTGGACACCCGGCGATGTAGTTGCAATGTAGCTAAGGCGTGACACAGGCTCCGGGTTACCGCGCCCCATCTGCGATCATTGGTGGAAGAAGCAGCGTTCCGATTGGCCCTTGCCGCACAGCCCTCCATGTTGGTTGAGCTGTCACTTCAGCACTACACATACGCGCCGTATGCACGATCATACATTAGTACAATTACACCGACACACACATGCGGAAGGCAAAATTTGAAATGGGCCATGATCCTCATACAGAGTGCACATTCTGTGAACACATAATGAGGAATAATGCTGGACACAGCGCCCAAGTTTGTTTTACGCACCGCCCTGGCTTATTGTACTGCAGAAGCCGTAGAAGTGTTCCTTGGGTGGCACTGCGCGCAGCGCGCACACAGATGCACGCATACCCATACCACATGGAAAGTAATTACTCAGCACACAGATCATAGCCTTGTGTTACGCACCGCACTGTGGGTCTTCTGTAGTAGGTGCCGCATAAGTGTGTCGGCCGTGTCACTGCGCGTTGGGCTACTTAAAAGGGTGCGTCACCCCGACAGCGGCCGTAATGACGTCATGACGTTAGTTTCATTTTCACTCTGCCTGCAAGGTGCCAGCCCCACCTCTGCACACACCATAGCAGTCATGGCAGCCGTTCACCGCGCTGCAACGTGGAGGATGGCGGAGCTGATCATCCTGATTGATCATTGTGACCGTCAGGACTATTGGGGCCACCATCACCACCGGCACCCCAGGCTGCGCAATCGGCGCACCGTTAGGCGGATCCAGCGGTCCCTGATCCTCCAACTGGGGGTAGAGAGGACTGTAAAAGCGATCCAAAAAAAGATCGCTGACTTAAAGCACAAGTGCCCGGGTCGCATACTGGACATTCGTGCCAGGATTGCCAGGATGCGTGGTGAGTAATTGTTGGACCCAAACACACACGGCCACATGTGCATGTCCCACAATACACAAAAAAGGATGGAAACATATGACAAGGGACAGGTGGGCCTACACAATCAAACAGATCTTCACAGTGTTGTGGTCCTCCAGTCAGCGCAAACAATGTTTCCTACCCACAGTACATGCATACAACATGAGTGTATGCATCCAGCATGACCTGCTGGATTCTAAGTTATGCCTCAAATACATAGCCACACAAGCTATATGTAGGAGAACAATGTGTTGTTACGAATTAATCAAGGTTTTTGTTATTTTGTTGTAAAAATAGATGCAGATTCGTCATCTGAAGAAGGGCACCATGCCCCACCCCCAGGTGGCCCATCCACAACACCGCCACATCAGGCTGAAGTGGCACCCTTGGCCCCAAGCTCCACACCTTCCCCAGGGCCTCAGGAGCCAGACCTGCCCTCACCTACCGGGACAGAGGACCTGGAGGAGCTGTCAGCAGCTGCAAGGCCGCTGGAATGTGACAAGGTGTCGTCATCTGGTTGGCTGGAGGATGACGAGATCACCTCCCCACAGGAGGCCGAGGACCTGCAAGCACCTGGCGGCCCGGAGGAGGGTTTGGCCCGTAGCCCAGGACCCCTCTTGCCCCCAAACCACGTAATGTGGCCACGGAGCCCCAGCCCGGGAGTAACACCACCTCCCACTGTCTCGAGCTCAGTGGCGAGTCCTGGGGTGACCATGTCCCCACACAGTGACTATGGTGGTAAGTGTGTTATGTTGCCACATACACCCTGCACACTGTTTGTTAATTTTCTCTTGGACAACAAGATTATTCAAACATTGTTAATAATGTTGTTTAAACCATTTCTGCAGATGGGGAACGTGCGGGTGCATCACGATGGAGCTTGACCCCATCTCTCCCCCCTCCTGATGGTGACGTGGAGTTGGAGGAACAGGGTAAGGAGATGCTTTTGGTCAGTCCTGACTAGCCATCACCAGCGACTGCTGGTACTAAAATGTGTGTTTACTCCCAATACAGGTGTCCCTACCATGGATGCATTCATCCTTGCCCATCAGGCTTTTGTTGGGCGCATGACCAGGGCTTTCCAGCGTGGCCTGCAGGACCTTGCCCGGTTGGGGGAAATGCTTGTGGCCCTACCGCCACAACATGACTCACAGCCATGAAGGTCATGGCTCCAATGTTTTCCGGCCAAACATGGCCCCAAAAACAGTTGTCCTAGTTGGACCTAAAAAGTACAAACGTTGCCTGGTTGGCTTTATATTTATTTTTTTTTAGCCCCCGTTGGGCTCTTTTCTTATAGTGTCCCACATTGGGACCATGGGGAGTGTGGACTGCCTAGCCCTTTGCCTTCTTTACCTATACTGTCCCACATTGGGACCATCAGGAGTGTGGACTGCCCAGCCCTATGTGGCCAAAGCATTCTGTTTATTGTGGCAAATTCCTGTCACACATGTATGTTTTCCATAAAATGCTGGGTTAAGTGTTTTTGTAAGCTCCTTCATGTCACAACAATAATATTTGGTGCATAAACCTCACCATCAGGTACCTATGTCAGCCACATTCCCACATCCCTTTGTCAAAGTGCTAACACATTACAAAGGAACCGATGGTGGTCCTGCTCTGAGGGCATTGGCCCATATTGTGTGGGTTTGGAAAACCTATATTGTCACCACTACCATTCCCCCCCGCTGACCCCCACAATCCTTAACCCAAAATAAATACACAATTGTGTCACACAAAAAAATTTAATGCTGGCAGAAATCATAACAAACATAAACAAATAATATGGTGTAATTCAGCCAACCTTTTTTTTTTTTTTTTAAATAAACCACAGAAAAAAAAAATAAAAATAGGAGCTTCCTCCATAATCCATAGTCCAGACTGCCAATTATGTGCATTGGCTACTAGTGTCCTACTTCTTCATCCTCTGTCGGCTCTGACAATGCCGGCTCCCCCCTACTCTCATGGCAGCCCCGACCTGCCCGAGAGCGTCTGGATCGACGACGACGACGTGTTGGGGGGATTGGGTGTGTGTGGTGGGGCCAGTCTTCTCACGGGCCGGGATGGGGGCTATGGGGAAAGGGGCCACAACGCATGTGGCACTGGGGAGGGGATGTGGCATCCCCATTGAAGGGCCCCATCCTCGGCAGCATCAGCGGCAGTGTTGAAGACCCGCTGAAGGATCTGTCTTTGGAGCGGCTCCATTTTTTCCAACCTGTCGCTCATGTAGAGGGCGTAGCTTGAGATGTGGGTCCGCTGTTCGCTTAACAGCACCCGTCGGGCCCAGGTGCCCAGCTCCGTCTCAGGTGGTACTGGACGTCTTCGTCGACGGATCCCGGAGCTGGGACCTGGGACTGGACCCACATCACTCGCCGCACCCTCCTGCTCAGCCCCAGATGTCATTGGCTGAGCATCATCAGCGACAGATTGGTCCGCAATGGAGCCATCCTCTTCAGGGGCCTGTGGGGGGAGAAAAATAAAACCTAATTACTTAAGGCAATATCCACTCAGTACATTGTCAAGAGGACTCAATATACCACTCCCACACACAAAAAGCCACCAAACCCAGATCTAATAAAACACAACAAAACAACCACCAAAGTTTAAAGACCACAAGACCAGTACTTCTCCTGTACACTCACCTCTACCATTCCAGGTACTCAGCTCACTACAGAATTAGGTGTTAGTCACAGAGCCGTAACCCAATTATTACATGTCACCACACCACCTTGATACTGGGGGCTGTCCTGGCCACAGACAGATATTGGCCACCTTGACGTTTGGACTCCTAATAAGATGAAAATCCACCCCACATACAACTACCAATAACCCACTTGCACCAGAGCCAACACACATGTTTGGCAGCACCATTTACTAGATGCTACTATGTGCCTCTTTAAATTCCAAACACAATCATTTTTTAAACCCTTAAATAACTAACCTAAACTTAACAAAATGTCGGGGAAGTTGCTACATTGGAATACGGCTCTCTGCATAGAATTTACATCCTGATAATTCCTTGAAGGAGGGCAGATTTATTTGCAGTCAAAGGTTTGCCACGCCATTGATAAAAATATGACAAAATGGTTGGTGCAAAGGATTCAGACAAGCACACATGTGAAGGAAACATTGTGGGCCACCACTGTAAGACAATTACCCACCTCCTGTGGCGCAGATGGTGATTCAGCCGGGCCCACATGGGACGCAGCAATGGGGCAGTTGGTCCTCGTTGCACGCGAGCTACCCTCGCCCAGGATGAAGGTGAAGAGCGGATAGTACCATAGGGTAGGTAATGGTACCTCCTCAGCTCCAGCCCCTGAGCGACGGCGCTGGTAGTCAGTGTGAGCCCGCATGAACGAGGCCCGCATGTTCTTAATTTTAAGTGCCACCATATGCCTGTCCCACCTCTTGCCTACCCTTGACTCCATCCTATTGGCCAGAGCCACAAGAGGCCTGTAGGCCTCGGCCCTCGCTGCCTGATTTTTATATTCAGGCAGCGAGGTGCGCCACAGACACTCGTGCCGCTGATACTCCGTGAGAAGCTGGGTCTCGAATTCCACACTACCCCTCGGCATCTGCCGATGAAAAAACACACCAAAAACAGACAGTCACTACACAAGGCATACCGAACTTTAACCATCGTTTTAAAAGGATAAACATGCTAATAAAGTATGAACATTGAGAATATATGCAGCTATTTTGTTCACTTCTACTTTGCGTGTGTGGGCCATTTTCTCCATCTCACACCGCTCCGAAGTCCAACACATGTGTCCAGAAATTAACAATCTCCGGATATCTGTGTCCACCTACACATGTTTCCTACAAGATTTAATACCCCAATTTACCTATTTCAACACACCTCTACACGGTGTGTGTGTACATACCTCTAGGCCAACATCTGACCAAACACATTGTGTGCAAGCTATGACCTGTGCACTGTCCAAAATGGTTAAGGTTAACCATATGGGAAAGGAGGGCTGGGTGTGTGCCAACACTGCACATACTACATCTAATGGGCACACAGATGATCATGTTGGTATTCCAACAGCCATGGAACAACAATTTTAACACATGTACCAAACATCCCTGGAATCAATGGGGCAATAATTCCACCCATCAAATGGTGATGTGAAGTACCGGGAAAAAAACACACCTTGATATGTTGGCATACAAATTAACATCAAGGTGCAATCTATACTTACACAATGCAAGTAGAGGCACTACATGGCTATTGCCCTACAGAGAATAACGTAGCCATATGTATTACTACAGGGCGAAAATTACATGCCGTATCAAACATGCCCAAACATACATTGCCTAAGCGGCCTGTGACAGAAACATCTGCGTTCATTACAATTTCATTTAAACCGCTAAAGAGAAGGCTTACCGTCAGAGCAACAGAAGTCAAACAGGACACCAGTAGCTCAATGCACATCGACGTCTGGACAAGGTGTAGTGGCCGTTGGCATGGCTTTATAGTCCGCTAAACCAATCACAGCGGACACAATTATGAACATCATGATGGGACACCTGGGTGCTGAATTAACGGCCGCTAATTGGTGGAGATCGCTGATTCGTGATAGGTTGGCGGCCCTTGAAAAGCTGCGCATTCCGCCAAACGTTACGCTTGCTGGTCAGACCCATTAAGTAAGTATTTGTGGACACACATGGAATTTGCGCTGGGTGGGGTGCATATGTTGATGTCATTGGCGAGCGCAGAAGACTGCTTGAGCTGACTATAAAGGGGTTTGTATTGTTGTGGACGATATAGTGTACTGTGTTGAATTTGAGTAGGCATTTTGTCTGGGGCTTCACATTTGTGTAGAGATACATTGCTGTGTTTGTTTCCAGACACCATACAGGAGAATGGCTGCAGGACTGTAGACAGAAATGTGTTACTCATGTCGACTGGATCGATTTCTGCATACTGGTTGTGGCCAATGGAGACTGGGACCAACGGGGATAGGATGACACATGGCTTTGAGGTGTGGCGCTCCAGACATAGAACAGATGTGTAGCCAAAATGACACCAGAAAACACATATGTAACCATGGTTAACCATCCTCACTCATGTGTAATGTTGTTTGGTTCATGTAGGCTTACTCAACCTGGCATATCGTGGTACGTAAGATTTTTTGTGGTTATTCTTTTTTTTTTTAACATTTAATTATGGTCTGTCTAATAGATTCTGGGACATGTTTGAGTGACATTATTGGTGACACATGTCCCTTTGTAACTCACCTAGGTGCAGATGTGTGACTTTGAGACCCTCCGATTGATGTTGATGTATTGGAGGCCACTATCATTGGCCGTGTTCCATTTTGTTTGGGGTGACTACTGGGTGTTTGGCTTCCCTTGGTTCCAGGATGTGTTTTTGGGCCACACGAGAGATCCCATCCACTTGGCTATAGTGTGTCATCGAAAAGAGGTGTGGCTTGCTTAACCTGCTGACATGGCCACATATTGTTCTATGTACTCATGTTGTGTTTTCTCATCTACAGGTGCTGATATTGAGGATGCAGAATATCCATGACCGCAATGTTATCGTGGCTCTTGCGTTGGTGGAAGAGCAAATGTGGCTTCAGGATCGGTATGACCGGTTGATGAGGCGCAGACAGCGGCGTTTGTGGACCCGGGATTGGCTTCGCAGGCGGGAAACCCGGGGCCACATGCAGCTGTTGCAGGAGCTGGAGCTTAACAATCCCGATGATTACCGAAACTATCTCCGTATGTCCGAGGACTGTTTCACCTTCCTATTGGAGCGTGTTGGGCCAATGATAGCGCGTCAGGACACTATAATGCGACCATCAGTATCAGCTGCTGAGCGGTTGGCTATCACTTTGCGGTTCCTGGCTACAGGGCAGTCCATGACATTCCTCACATACTTGTCACGTGTCTCCCTGCCCCTGCTGAGCCGCCTGATCCCTGAGACCTGTGAGGCCATCTGGAGTGTTCTGCAGCCATCCTACATGAAAATGCCTCAAACAGCCGCAGAATGGCTGGAAGTAGGCCGAGGCTTTGAACACCCGGTGGAACTTCCCCAACTGTGGCGGGGCATTGGATGGTAAGCACGTGAGGATTACCAAACCCGCCAACTCTGGCTCTTTGTTTTTCAATTACAAAGGGTATTGTAGTATAATCCTCATGGCTCTAGTGGATGCGCACTATGAGTTCCTCTACGTGGATGTTGGAATGAACGGTCGCAACTCAGATGGGGCAGTGTTTGCACGCAGCTCCTTGGCAACACTACTAGGGAGTGGTGGGCTAAACTTACCCTCAAATGAGGACACGACCGAACATCTCAACTTTGCATTTGTGGCGGATGAAGCATTCCTACTTCAGGAGCACCTACTCGCGCCATATCCCCAGAGGGCCCTTACTTCTGAGAGACGCATTTTCAATTACCGGCTATCCCGGGCCCGCCGTGTAGTTGAAAATGCGTTTGGGATAATGGCGAATAGATTCCGGGTTTTTCATACGCCTATGCATATGAAACCGGACTCTATTGACGCGATAGTGCTGGCCTGCTGTGTGCTGCATAACTTCCTGCGTCGTAGGGATAGAGCATCATACACGCCAGGAGGTTATGTAGATAATGCAGACGCTACAACAGGGGAGGTCCGTCCAGGGTCTTGGCGTGATGAGGGCCATGTGATTGTGCCACGCCAGCCGCAGAGCCATGGCCGCACTCGGCAGGAGGCCAGGGACAGTAGAGAAGCTTACTGCTCCTACTTCAATGGGTCTGGTGCAGTGAGCTGGCAGAACCAGGCCATGTAGTGTGTCTGGCTCTGGAAGATGGATTTGAGCTTGCAATAGTGGTGACAGCAGGTTAGCTGCGCCTTTTTTTTCTTTTTTTTTAACATTTTTTGGATGTTTGGTTGCATTACGTGCAGGAGTTTTAGTTAGTTAGTTAGATTAGGTATGGTTTTTTTTTTTTGTGTTGCTGCACAGGTTTCATTGTGTGGTCAATTTGTGATCCCTTTAATGTGGTTAAAGAATGTGACATGCAGTTTAATTGTCCATTGTGTTTCCTTTCTGTATATTTTTTTTTACCAATCCAAGGTCACGATTAATGCATTATATTAAAATTTATTATATTGGATCCAAAATAATCTGTGTGAGCCTGATTACTTGGTGGAGGAGGGCAATGTGATGACGGTTTTGGTGGGGGCCAGGGATGTCATAGCCACCTATTGGCTGGGATTGTGCAGACAATATGTGTGGGTAGCCATGTTTTTTGAAAAGGATTTTGCCCAACAATGTTTGTGAGCATTGTGTGTACATGAGCCTTAATTTCGTTGTAGCCAGAGGGTCCCCTGCACACAGCACATTGATGCAGGACATATTCTTCTCAGGTGGTTTCAAAGACACTGTCACACACATCTTTGACATGTCGCCTTGGGAGCTGTTCCACTACATTCACATCTGTAAGCAGATATATGAACACCATTGAGCCTGTATTCACACATAGTTAGCCAGAGTTGATACAGATACAAGTTAAACAGAAAACGCACATACTGTGTGTTGTAAGCCGCTACTGTGTGTCGCACAAACGCACCTTAGCGCAATCGCCACACGCCGCTGTCACAAGCGCTCATCGTGCGTGACAAGGCAAACACTTCTACTATGCACACATAGCCCGGAACCGCTACTTTTATGCACACTGGGTATGTGACTGGCCACCGCTCCAGCGTGACGCTCTACCATCGATTTTGATGCATTCGCCACGCTCCGCCATGTCACAAGCGCTTATTCCGTGCCACAGTCCGATCACTAGTACGTCACGTCTCGCCCGTCCGCCCTTTCCATCGTGCCCAATCACAACTCCGTAGTGTTGGCCAATGGTTGTGGTTTGGGCGCGGCGTACAGGACTGTGGCACGCCTATATGTTTTACGTGCTGCCTTTGTTCCACCCAGATCACTCTGTGGTGGCGGCGTGTAAAGCTGGTAGGCTGAGCTACAGATGGCTACTTGAGACACCCGGCGATGTAGCTAGTTACAGATGTAACGTAGCGTAGCGCACCTTGTGGCGGCGTGTAAAGGAGCTGCGTTGACCGTTTGTAACCGTTTGAGCGTGCTCGTGCACGTGAAGTAGCGGGTTGTATCCATCCTCCAGTAGCGGCGTGTAAAGGTAACCTAAGGGTACCTTTACACGCGGCTACATTTCTAGGGTGGCTACAGGTAACTTACTGGTTGCAGTGAAATCATGGAGAGATTATTCCATTTGTACACAGCAACAAGATAGAACCTTGTCTCCATGATTTCACTGCAACCAGTAAGTTACCTGTAGCCACCCTAGAATTGTAGCCGCGTGTAAAGGTACCCTTAGAGTGCCAGCCAAGCAACGCCAATAAAGGACCGCTTTTCATCTTCTCTGGTGAGTGCAGCTTTTCTTCATATGTATTTGGACAAAGTTAACTCTGCTCATTAATTCTTTCCTAGTAAGAGGATTTTCATCCAACCAGTGCAATGTAATAGTCTTCCTTGCAACATATAGCATTTTGGCTATTGCTAGCCTGCCCCATTCATCCGTTGCCACCTCCTCCAGATGTCCTAAACTGCATATCAGTGGATCCAGAGAGATATTTATTCCCGTCACTGCCCCAGTAAAGGTACCGTCACACGCGGCAATATTGCTAGCAATTTCACTGGCAATTTGCTGGTTTCAGTGAAATCATGGACACATTGTTCCATTTGTACATGGCAACATGATAGGACAAGTTGTCCATGATTTCACTGCAACCAGCAAATTGCCAGTGAAATTGCAAGCAATATTGCGGCATGGGACGGTTCCTTTAGATTTAAGACCACAATCCAGAATGCCAGCAATCGGGGACAAGAGCACAACATATGAAGAATATCAACATCATCAATCATACACCTCGGGCACATGGAACCCACTCTCAACCTAGCCTTTCTCATTAACACAGGTGTCCTGTATACCCTATGTATGGTGAATAGCTGACACCCTCCAAGATTCACTTATCCAGATTCTTTTAAGGTACCTTCACACGCGGCAATATTGCTAAGCAATTTCACTGGCAATTTGCTGGTTGCAGTGAAATCATGGACACATTGTTCCATTTGTACACAGCAACAAAGTAGAACAATGTGTCCATGAATTCACAACCAGCAAATTGCCAGTGAAATTGCCTAGCAATATTGCCGCGTGTGGCGGTACCTTTATAGATATTTAGGGACATATTGTAGAATAGACTCCCATTTAGCATCTGATAAATCTCCAAAATCTGCTGTCCATCTAGCTTTGGCTATCAGCAGGTGTCTATCCATAAACATGTCCAATAATCCCGTGTAAATTAGTGAAATAAAAGGATTAGTACTCCTCTGTGGACCAATTATATTCAGCATACTATCACTCTGTATCACTATCGATGATTTTCTCCACTGCTTATGAAATGCATGCCACAGCTGAAGATACTGATAGAACATAGTGTTCAAGAGTGAATTTTTTCCCAAGTGCTTCAAATGTTTTGAATATCTCACCATCCAATAGCTGCAACATGTACCATATACCTATTCTCCTCCATTGTCCAAAGTTCCGTAAATTTAACATTTCGGTCAACTGAGGATCATGCCAGATGGATGTATATCTCGTGTATTCCTATATTCCCCTCCATTGCTTAATTTTTTGCGACAGTTTCTCAAGCAGTGCGAGTGTTGGAAACCTTTTAAGACTCAGCCGAAATCTACCTGCCTCCAAGGTAGCCAACAGTGGGCCTCTCCCTATCATATGAGAGATAACTTTCCCCACTGAGCTAGTAAAACCGTCCCCCCATATACTGGCATTGAGACGCAATGTAGTACAACCATGGGTAAGGGACAGCTCGACCTCCACCATCCTTTGGACGTTGCAAAAATGCTAACTAGATACGTGCTCATCCGCTTTTCTATATCAAGTCGCGAAAGATGGCGTTAATTCTGTAGAATCCATTCTGGGGTAGCCAAATTGGTACATAGTCTAGCACGTACAAAAGCTGGGGCATGTGTATCATCTTTATTAAGGTAGCTCGCCCAGCCATTGACGAGCTCAGCTTCCTCCAAGCCGCACTCTTTTATATAAATTTGCATAGCAGTGGGGTCAGATTGAGCCTCTCATAGTCCTCAATATTGTTTGACACCCTAATGCCTAGGTAGGTAAGCTCTTTAACCACCTGAATTTAGATCGGCTAATCTCTCAACAAAGGTCCCATGGTTCAGCTTTCGCAGCACAGATTTGTCCCAATTAATACAGATCTCGGAAAGAGCACCATATTCGTTGAGGACCGTCATCACTTCCCCCAAAGGAGCCTCCTGTATCTCCCAAAAACAGCATATCGTCGGCATGGAGTGCGACCTTTTCCTCATGTGTTCCTTATTTAAATCCTACAATAGTTTGCTCCCGTCGTATCACCGCTGCCAGTGGCTCAACTGCTATGGCAAACAGAAGAGGGGACAAAGGACACCCCTGCCGTGTGCCTCTAAACAAGGAAAACTTCTCAGATAGCCTACCATTAACTCGCACTCTGGCCCTGGGAGCAGTGTACAACAGCTGAACCCACTTGATAAACACCTCTCCAAAGCCCATATGACGCAACATGGCCCGCATACATCTCCATTGCACGCTGTTAAATGCTTTGGCAAGCATCCAATGACAGGATAGCTCCATGCCCTACATTGTCCGCATTCAACTGCATGTTGATAAACAGTCTCCTCAAATTCGTCGTGGATTTATTAGGAATGAATCCCACCTGATCTTGGTGTATTATAGATGTTATGACTCTACTGAGACAATTAGACATCATTTTAGCCAGAAGTTTTATATGTTGTTAGTAATGAGATCGGACAGTACGAGGCCGATGCAGTGGGATCTTTACCTTTTTTGGCAAGCACAACAATAATTGCTTACCGCAAGGACCGTGGGAGTTCACCCATGTCAACCCCTCTTAGACACTTCAAACAAGAAAGGACGAAGTTTTCTATATTTTTTATACACATCTCCAGGCAAACCATCCGCCTCTTGAGCCTTGTCATTAGCCATAGAAGCTAGTGCCACCTCCAACTCCTCTAAATCAAACGTCTCATCTAAAAATTGTTGGGACCCTGCAGAGCTTTGGAAGCCTAGCTCTGACCAAGAAGTCATCAATCTCTACATCTGTCAGCTGCATCTGTGACCTATATAGATTAGTATAAAAGCCCGTCATCACTTCTATTATGTCCTTAGTGTCACTGACCTCCTGCCCATCCTCTCCCTTCAAGGCAAGTATGTAAGTATTGTCTCTTTGTGTAGCAGCCACCAGGGCTAGGAGATGACTGGCTCTCTCTCTCTCAAAATATTGCATAATTCAGAACATCCTTTTTCGTTCTGCCGTCCGTAAAGACAACACTAGTGATGAGCAAGCACTAAAATGGTCGGGTGCTCGGGTCGAGCATCTTGAGATGTTCGGGTGCTCGACCCGAGCACCGAGCCCAATGCAAGTCAATGGGTGATAGGCTCCGCCCACAGACATCCGCCTATAAAATGAGTGTTTCTGGGAAAGGGTGGGCTTTTTCAAATCGACGCAGCATACACCTCGCTGTGCCCCCCGGAGGGACCCTAACAATTAATTTGCTCTCTGTGAGGTGCGAGCTCACTTTGTGCACTGTAGGGAGCTGTATATTTGTGTAACATCGATAATGTTTAGTGATGAGTCCGAGCACCTTGGAGGTGCTTGCCGAGCATCGGGATACTCGTGCGAGTACCGAGTAGCTGTGAGCATGCTCGCTCATCACTAGACAACACATTAACTCCAGCTTGAGCCTTTTAAGTCTAAAAAGGCTCCAGGTGGATAGGTCTAGGGTCAATGCCTCCTCTAACTTCCGGATACCAACTGAACTTTCTGCTTAGTGTTTGTTTGAACCCTAGATATCCCTTTAATACAAAGCCCTCTGAAAAAAATCCTTCATCGCTTCCCAGACAATCCCCTCATATGCTGTACCACTATTAGTATCAAAGTACTCTCGGAGCACTCTCTCTAAATCGCCTCCTATATCAATGAGCTGTAACCAGAAGGGGTTTAATAGCCAAAGAGGTCTACTATTCATCAGCTGATCTTCATCACCAAGTATTACATACATTGGGAAATGGTCAGACACCATTCTGGTCAGATATACCACATCCGTCACAAGACTTAACATTTGATCATCCCCTAGCGCAAAGTCGATCCTTGACAATGATGAGAGTCATTCAGAACCATGAGAATTTATGCACACCCGGGTTATGAAACCTCCATAGATCAACCAGGGACATCTCTCTTAACAAAACACCAAACGGAGTATAGTAACCCTCCTGCTTTATGTCCTCTCCCCTGCCTCTGTCCCAATGCAAGTCTGGTACATTATGAAAAACAACCATCACCAGATATGGGATCCCAGGGAAGCCTGCAATGATTTCCAATATCTTGCGGAGCAACTTATTATTATATGGCGGCGGAACGTATAGACATGAGGAGTATAGGCCTGTTATTAAGTTTGCACAGTATACACAAATATCTCCCCTCTGAGTCAATGATTGTAGTGTTTTTCAAACTTCATTCCACTACATATCAAAACATGACTCCCCTCGAGTACATAGTATGGTAACTTTCCCTGTATCCAACGCCCATTCAGGGTGTGAGTCCTTTTTGAGACCATATGGGTCTCCTGCAAGGAAATATAGCTGGCTTCGCGCAAGAACTGAAAAAACTGAATTAGTCCTTACCGGTAATTCCTTTTCTTGGAGCCTTCCACGACAGCATTGGAGGATGTCATCCACGCCCTATTAGGGGACAGGAACACAGAGGTTAAAAGCCCCTCCCCTTCCTCAGTACTCCAGTGTTTACCAAGATCACCCTTAGCCATGGATTACCTGATACAAACCGGAATCAAACACCAACAAGGGGGGAAACTGATGCTGTCGTGGAAGGCTCCAAGAAAAGGAATTACCGGCAACGACTAATTCAGTTTTCTCCATTCGCCTTCCAGAGCATTGGAGGAATACCACCGATACTTCTCAGGGTGGGACTATTGCCTGTAGGACATTCCTACCAAAGGACAGATCCCGACTGAAGGACAGATCTAACCTATAGTGGCGAGAAAGAGTGAGGAGAGACTACCACGTAGCCACTCTGCAAATCAACTCCGATGAAGCTCCAGCCTGCTCCACCCAGGACGTAGAAGCAGCCCGAGTTGAAGGAGCCTTCAACCCCACCGGAGGAGCAAGGACCAGAGCGACGTAGGCCTCACAGATCACCTTCGTGATCCAGGAAGCGATGGTAGCCTAGGAAGTCTTCTTCTCTGTATTTTTCCCAAAATGCTGAACAAAACAGGTTCTGATGTAACCTCCAGGAAGCAGTCTCTCGGAGGTAGTGGAGGACAGTCTGACGAACATCGAAGGTGGGAAACACGGCCTCAGCCGCATTAGCAGGAGAGTGACCAAATGAAGGTAGAACCACAACCTGGGACCGATGGAAAGCTGACACAACTTTCGGAAGAATAGATGAATGCAACCGAAGCGTAATGCGAACAACGGACCACGAGGCACGGAGCCCGGACAGAGAGCGCCTGCAGTTCTCCAACTCTGGAGCAGAAGTGATGGCCACCAAAAACGCCACCTTGTGAGAGAGACGTGAGGGATGCAGCCGACAAGGGTGCAAAGGGACATTGAGAAAACCCGTGGAGAACAATCTTCAAATCCCAGGGAGGGATAGACGGCCGAACCGGGGACGCCGCCCCAAGTAGAAGTAAAAAACCGCTTGAGCCATCAATGGGAAGCAAGATCCTGGGCTAAACTGTCCCAAGTGCCGACACCTGGACTTAAAGAGTGCTCGGCCGAAGCCCCAAATCAAAGCCACGATGCAAAAACCCAAGAGTTGGGCCACAATAGGATGATCCATGGCCGGGATGGAACGAGCACACCAGGACAGGAACCAATTCCAGCCCCCCGTAAATAGCGTGCCACACAGGCTGCCTGCCCTGCTGAAGCATGCGGATCACTGCCTGGGAGAGACCCTTGGTCCTCAGGATCCTGGCCGCAACAGCCAGGCCGCCAGATAGAGCCACTGAAGGCCCGGGTCAAAGAGGACCCTGGGACAGTAGGTCGAGACAGTGGGCCAACCTAATCAGTCCCACCAGGCCCAGGTCTCAGATGGCGTCATACCACGACCGTTTGGGCCACAGGGGAGCCACCAGGATAGTCGACACCCCCTCCGCCCGAATTTTTTGCAACTCCTTGGGAAGTAGCGGGATTGGAGGAAATGCATACACCAAACGGAAGGTCCAGGGATGGGCAAAGGCGTCCAGCCCCCGAGGATGCTTTGACCCAGTCAGGGAGAAAAAGGGCGGCACCTTTGTATTCGAACCCGAAGCGAACAGGTCGATCAAAGGGACACCCCACCTGTCCGTAAGAGAGCAAAATACATCCGGATGGAGGCACCATTCTCCTGGGTTGACCTCCGTGCGGCTCAAGAAATCTGCCTGTACATTGGCCATTCCCTTTAGATGAACTGCCGAGGAGGAGAGAAGATGGCGTACCTCCCACGAAAAGATCAGTCTTGCCAGCACCTGCAAGTGTAAGCCTCGAGTACCACCTTGGTGCCGCAAGAAGGCAACCGTAGTCACGTTGTCCGACAGGATCTTGACATGATGATCCCGAAGACCGTGAGCTGCGCATGAAGCGCGTCTTCCACTGCCAGAAGTTCCTGGACGTTTGAAGACTGGCGACTGACCGAGCGACTCCAAATCCATTGGAACGGTGTGCGATCCACCATCGCGCCCCAACTGGAACTGCTGGCAGCAGTGGGAACGGAGGTCACAGGAGCCTGCAGTCAGGCCACCCTCGGCCGAAGGTGTCCGGGATTCATCCAGGAAAGCGAGGTGACCATCCGCCCCGGGTTCCGGACCCGCAAGTTTTAGGAATCCTGACGTCTGACCCAGGAACTCCGTATGTGTTCCCGGAGCAGACTGGAAGGGGCCTAAGCCCATGCTACCGACTGAATGCAGGCCGTCATGGCCTCTAACAGGGATATTGCTTCCCGCAAGGAGGGCGACCTCCTTGCCCGGAAGCAGGTCAGATGCACGCAGCGCAGAAGCTGATGTGCCGCAGGAAGGAATGAGGCCTGTCTGGAGGAGGCCAGCAAGACTCCCAAAAATTTACTACGGGTTGCCGGCACCCATTCCGATTCCCAAAGAATGGGCACCCACCCCAGGCACTGAAGAATCTCCAACGTTTTGGAGACCAGTGTGCGGAGAACCACTGCCGAAGGAGCAACCACCAACGTGTCGTCTAAATAGGGAAGCACACATATCCCCTGGGTCTGGATGAATGAGATCACTTCCCCCATGAGTTTGGTAAACCCTGGGGGCCTACGAAAACCCGAAGGGCAGCACATTAAACTGATAATGGACTGTCCCGCCTGCCCCGGAGATCGCGAATCGCAGAAAGCGCTTGTGGGACGGGTGAATGGGGCCATGATAATACGCGTTCTGGGGGTCCACAAACAACCTGGAGTAACGCCCCTGGCGCTCCTCTCCAGGAGGAACCTGGGACCCCACACCCGAATCCAACAGGTCTCGCAGACCCGACAAGAAAAAAAGTGCAAGAGTCCCCCTGAGGAAGCGAGGGGACTTGAAGACACGGAGGGGCTGGCTCTCGAATTCCAAGTGCAGACCCTCTCAAATTGTCAAGAGGATCCAAGGGCACGAGGAGATTGCTTGCCACTGTGGCAGAAGCCGCAGGAGCTGCCCCGCAATGGGGAAGGCGGCATTGTTTAGGGGGCGGCTGGTGATGCCGCTGCTGGGGGAGCAAGATATTACGGGTCTTGGCCCCTTTCTGGAATGCCCAGCGACCAGACTTACCCTTCCCTTTAGACTGGGAGGGTTGGCTGCGCTCAGGCCGAAAGGACTGCCTCCGAAAGGGCTTCTGTTCCGGGAGACACATTTTCCGGTCTGACACCTTTCCCAGGATGTCATCCAATGCCGGACCAAAGACAAAAGACCTTTGAAAGGGGAGGCCACACAGCTGGAGCTTAGACGTGACCTACCCATTCCACAAAGTAAGCCACACTGCCCTGTGAGCTGTGTTAGCCAACACTGCGCACCTGGCGCCAATGCGGATCGACTCAGCAGAGGCATCGGTCAGGAAGCCCGTAGCACGTCTCAGAAGTGGAATGGAGTCCAAAGCTCCTCCCTGGGAGTACCCTGCAGGAGGAATTCTTCCAGCTGGGTGATCCACTTAAAGAGAGACTTGGTTAAAAGCCTCGCCCAACGGCTAGTGGCCCACAGTCGCCAGAGCACGGGGCCTGCCAGGGGGATAGCCTGCAGCCATCACGTGTCACCTATACATAATGCCTTGGATGATGTACAGCTTAGGATTGAACCCACAGCCACGGCTGGATACATGAGGCATGGTGCAGGTGATTAACTGCTACATGGCTGCTGCCAGAGCAGCCCCACACATGTAGAGGAAATGTTCACCTTTAAAGACATAGCTGCCGCCTCCCAGGCGTTTTTGAGGACACTCTCCATCTTACGATCAAGGGGGTCCTTCAACTGGGAGGAATCTTCAAAAGGCAACGCGGTCTTATATGCTACCTTGGCCACCTGGATGTCCCCTTCGGGACTTCCCAGACAAAGTCATCATCCTCCAGTCCACACCCGGATGACCTCATGGACAGGGAAGCCCAACTGCCGCTTAGTCTTTAGGCCTCTGAACATTTAGTCCTGCACAGAAGAAGGGGGTTCCACCACCTCTACTCCCATGGTACTGTGGACAGTGCCCACCAATTCACCCATGGACTCCGTGGAAAAACAGTAGTGTCCAGATTCTCGGGTCTGGACAATGGCAACAGAGGCAAAATCCTCGCCGTCCTCTGATGCTGAGCTCTGGTCAGCCTATGAGATCCACAGAGTCACAATCCTGGAGCTTCCTCTCTTTCGGAGGGGAAGGCCTGGAAACTACAGCAAAACCCGGCAGTGCCGATATAGAAGCCTGCACCTCTTCCCTAATGGATTGGAGCTCCTCAAGCAGGGATGGGGAGTCCATCCTGACAACACTGTCAGTCATGGCCGACACCTTTTTGTAGGAAGAGGGAAGTTCGTGCTGCTGCCACATTTCCTGGATGGGTCTTTGCTCCCTTTCACAGGTGGCCCTTGTCTCCCTATAGAAAAAAAGGGAAGAGAAGGGGGTCCCAGTGGGAGTGCAGGGCCTAAATAACTGTACCCCTTGTGACCACCCCCAGAAACACTTACATGAGCTGGGGGAACGCTGGGCTCTGCAGAAGCAGAGGTGGAAGCCAATCACCCTCCATGTTTCAAGGATCAGCCTTACCTGGGTGTAGCTTCCGGCGGGTACTTGTCTAGAAGTACCGTG
The DNA here is from genome assembly GCA_033576535.1 of Allobates femoralis. NCBI lineage: Eukaryota > Metazoa > Chordata > Amphibia > Anura > Aromobatidae > Allobates > Allobates femoralis. The sequence continues at coordinate 211,169,330 of JARQOC010000004.1, forward strand.
CCCCCAACGAGGAACACCTGTTCCCTCCCTCCTCCTGGTCACCGGCCGCGGGCAGTAGCGCGCGATAGGCCTGCTGGGTTTCCTGGAGCCGCGCCCAGTCTGTACAGGAGCCACCGCCCGAAACAGGAAGTGCCCCGCCCAAAACCTCTGATGCATGCCCCAGGGACTGCAGCTGGAGGAGGGAGACGCCGGAGAGCTGAACAGGCCTCCGGCGCTGCAATACACGGCCTGCTTTGCCCTGTAGGACTCAGGAACGCCGGATGGTCCCACCACGGGAGTCCCGAGAAGGAGGAGGAGGCCGCCCCCGACGTCCATCCCTGGCCCGGCTGTAAGTACACCCCAATGCTGCCTCTGCCGGCCTGACAGCACTGGAACCTCTCCATGCCCCAAGGGGGACAGGAAGACACTGGAGTACTGAGGAAGGGGAGGGGCTTTTAACCTCTCTGTGTTCCTGTCCCCCAATAGGGCGTGGACGACATCCTCCAATGCTGTCGTAGAAGGCGAATGGAGAAACTGCTTGTTTTTTTTTACATTGGCTGCCAAACCTCTGACATTCCAACTTATGATTTTCAGCTCACCCACCATTAAAGCTGGAAACACACTGGCAAGTGAAAAAACGGTCCGATTGACGTATCCGAGAGTCGGACGAGTGTCATCTGATGTTTGGTCAATGTGGCTTCTGTGTGCTTTCAGTTTTTTTTCTCAGCAGCTTTTTACTGCGTAATCATTTCCAGGAACTTTTTTTTTTTTTACAGTTGTCTGAGCTACAATATGATAATGTATCAGTGAAAAATCGGATGTCTCTCGGATGGTCCGTGTGCAGTCCGACTGTGGTCCAGGGATTTTTGTCGGACCCATAGACTTGCATTGACGAGTCTCGGCCGTGAATCTCATGCTGTTGCAGCATGTTGCGACTGCTTTGTCGTCCATGAAGCGGATAAGAAAAAAAAACTGCAGACACTCGCAAATGTGCTCTCAGACATTGAATAACATTGGTCCGAATGCAATGCGATTTTTACTCGCATTGCAGTCGTCCCGAGTTTCACACCAGTGTATCCGTAAATCAAGACTCAGACTTGCATACAGAATGTGTACCAACATGTATATAAACCTGAATAGGCAGCATGACATGAACATTTCCCAGTATCCTCCTCCCCCCCAAAAACAAATAACATTTTAGCAGAAAAAAACAAAGTATCTTTTCCTGTAATGGAAAAACAGGCGCATAGTATCCAAAACCATCCTTTAGCTCTCCATATCCAGTCCTGCACCAGATCCCTCAACACAGGGGTCCGTTATGTCTTAAACTTGTGAACAAATATTAACACAGTAGATCGCCACAAAAATCCGCAAGAGGCCACAAATATGTAAACAAATCTTCAGCTCGTGGGACCCTCAATCTGCAGAGCCTCTCGCCTTCTCCAGCCGCAGCTGTTTCTCATTACAGTCCAGCCACCTAACTGCATCTTTGGCCTCAGTGAAAAAGTGGACTTTATCTGCAGCTACAACCCGTAACTTGGCAGGATATAATATGGAATACGTCACACCGATTTCCCGTAGTCGTTTCTTAATGCCGATAAATTTAGCTCCGTTTCTGCACTTCGATGTAATAATTCGGAAAGATGGGAGATTGTGGAGCTATTAATCATGAGATCAGGGTGGTCTCTAGCCAGTCCCAAAGTGGTGCTGATAATTGAGCACTTTAGCTAGTACAGTCTGTGGTGATGTCCAGAAGGGGAGGGAACAGGTGGGGACCCTGTAGGCCCATTCAATAGCATAGAACGGAGACAGCTAATCGGCACCTAACTTATCCAATAGCCACTTTTCAAAAAACTCCTGAGGGTAATGCCCCTACACTTTTTCCAGCACACAGACCAATCTCAAGTTGTTACGCTGGAGCTGGTTTTCCAAGTCATCCATTTATACTCCTTCTCAGCTCCTACTATATAATCCTCTGCAGAACTGACCGACTTGTCCCACCCTCTCCATCACATGGATAGCATTCATATTAGCCCAGATGCTGCCCAGCTGTGCCACCATGCTGATAATGGAGGAGTCATGTACAATGGCACAAAAAAAAACATCCTGTAAGGTTAGCTCCTCTGGCAGTAGCAGCTCTCCCCCACAGCCGCCTCTCCATGTCCTGTGTCACCTTCCTGTGGGCCACTTACTCCCATCATTGTCCTCCCCCTCCCCCCCCCCCATCCTGCTCAAGCTTCTTCTCTCCCCTCTCATACCACCGCAATGTGCATGTCTTCATCTCCAGCCAAGATTCGGGACTCCTCTGCGTTCCTGGCGAACCACTACAGTTTAATCACAGCATCTAGCTGCTAGCTCTCTCGCTGGGCCGGCCCCTCCTCCACATCCACACTGCTGGTGGTAGTCAAACAGTTTTGGGCCTTCCTATCTAATTCCCCAGCAGTCTTTCTGGAGCTTCTTATGCCGGTCATGGATAGTATCCATGTTCTGGGCAATCCCAGAGGGTCACTACACCTTGGGCCTCATGACTGGGAGGCAAAAAAGGAGTCTCTGGGTGTCACAAAGTATGGCCTGGCTAGAAACTGTACCGGAGCAGCACATATCTACTCCCATCTCAATCCAAGCTATACCACCTTCCTGCAGCACCATTGAAAGTCGATGGGGCCATAAACAGATGCATGCAGTTTCAGCTGGATTCACACAGATACAGAAAACCGGTAGTGTGAAACCAGCCTAAATCTTGCTTCTCTCTACCGAGAGGCTGCGGAAGCCCTTGTGGAACCAGCTTTTGTTATGTTTTTCAGTCTTTCTTCCCTCTCTCCAGATTGTGTCGTACTGTTGCATCTCTAAAGGTACCGTCACACAGGGACATATCGCCGGCGATGTTGCCGGCAACCGAGGGGCGTGGCCAGGTTGCGGCGACATCGCCGGCGAATTGCCGCGTGTGACAGGGCGATAATCAGGGGATGAATCGCCTGAGTCACATCGCCAGGTTTCCCAACAATGTTGGGAAATCTGGCGATGTTGCTCAGGCGATCATGCCTGATCGCCCTGTGTAACGCGGCCACCTGCAATGTTGCGGGCGATTCCGCCTATGTACAACATTGCGAGTGATCGCTTGCTGGGCAACCCAGCGAGCGATAGCCGCGGCAACTAGCCGGCGACATCGCCGGTAAGTTGCTCAGTGTGACATCTCACCGGCGATGTTGTCAGGGATGCGCGCTCCCGCGATCCCCGGCAATATCGCCGGCGATATGTCCCTGTGTGACGGTACCTTAATGGGGCTGTCGCACGCATCAATATCACGTGCACGATCACGGCTGCACGTGACGTTGCAGCAATGTTGGTTGAGCATGTCACACGCGTCAATCAGCATAAATCGCTGATTTATTGTCGCCAGGTTTTAGAATCTGTTCTAAAACCTGACGGCAGTCGCCCAGTGAACAAGCAGCATTGCTGCGTGTGACACCAGGAGATGCGATCAGCCAGCTCCCAGCGCCTCTCAGAAGTGCTGGGAGCTAGCATCCAGGGTAAACTGCGGGTAACTAGGTAGCGCGTGCTGCCTAGTTACCCACTGTGTACCTTAGATACCAGCCTGTGAGCAGAGAAGGCTGGTAACTAAGGTACACATCGGGTATCTAGGCAACGCGCGCTGCCTAGTTACCTGCAGTTTACCCTGGATAACCAGCCAGCAGACATCGTAGAAACGATATATAATTCATTTCCACGATGTTGCAGGTAAAATGATCGCTGGTGAGTCTGCCAGTGTGACAGCTCACCAGCAATCATCCATCAATGTCGTCAGCGATCATCTCACTGACGACATTGATGCGTGCGACAGCCCCATAAGGGTACCTTTACACGTCGCAACATTGCATGCAATTTCACCTGCAACTTACTCGTTGCAGTGAAATCATGGACACATTTTTCTATTTTGTTGCCATGTACAAATAAAACAATGTGTCCATGATTTCACTCCAACGAGTAAGTTGTAGGTGAAATTGCATGCAATGTTGCGACGTGTAAAGGTACCCTTACAGTCTGACGACAATCATCTAATCAAATTTCTTAGACCATTCCTTATAACTTATAAAACTAAAATCCCACACAATTACTGTACAGTTAAGGTCATGTCTAATACATCAGTCGTTTCTATTATACTTTTCCGCCAATTGTGAGTCAAAACCAGGAGTGGAACAAATACTGGAGTTAAAAACCTCAAATACACAACGTGTAAATGTGGTGTAATACAAAAGTCACCGCTCCTGGTTTTGCTTACAGAAATTGATGTAAAAACCTGGCCCAAAACTGAAGTGAACGTAGCCTAAGGCCAGCTGAACTTAATGGAGCTGTCCCCTGCTGACAACTCAGGAGCCGCAGCTCACTCCCTGCAAGCCTCGGTCCCAATTATCAGCAGCTGCGCTCAGCTGCAAACCGGACCGGAGGGCTTATTAGCCCTCGGTTTCTGTTTGCTGATCCGATCCACAATGGACAGCCCCAGATCGGATCACACCATGGTGTGAAGCTGGCGTAACACACAAACTATCTTACACCAAGTATGTCCTTTGTTGCCTATAGCAACAAGCTCCTATTAATGACTTGTAGCAAAATAGAAGCCAAGCTGCGATTACTTTGCTATAGGGCATCTGATAAATACACAGCCTCTCAAAACAGCCGAGGAAATACCTTACCTCACATAAAAGATAGTAAGCAATTTTGGCAAATAACTAAAGCACGGGTTGAAAATTTCCCCTCAAAACCGTATGATGTTTCCAGAGTCAAATCAGATGGCTTGGAAATTTTTTTTTTTTTTTTTATTAAAATGTGACTAGGCAGACAGAGACCCACACAGCTCTATATATCAGCAGCTCACTGATGAAATTTTCATTTCATCCTTCACTGTTGAAGGTCAATATCAAATACTTTCCTGCCATATGACATGAATACACACCTACGCCCCTGAAACTGGATGTCTGAAATCTAATATATAAAACTGAATGTGGTGTGTGTGTGTGTGTGTTGTGGGTGTGGTGTGTGTGTGTGTGTGTGTGTGTATGTGTGTGTATGTGTGTATGTCCGGGATTGGCATCTACACCGTCGCAACTACAGCCACAAAATTTTGCACAGTCACACGTCTGGACCCCGAGAGCGTCATAGGCTATGTTGTGAGGCGAAATTTTAACCCTGCGCATTCCAATTCACCAAACAATTTTGCCCCCATCTACATAATGGGGAAAAAGTGACAGTTACCAGTTGTGAATGAGAGGGGCTTAATGACAGCGCCAAAGACTAACAGCACATACCAGCATATAGTCACTAAGGTGGGGCCCCGACATGAGATATTCACCACGCACGGGGACATGTATACACACCACACGCCCACAAAGAGTAACAGCAAGTGTATAGTCGCTAAGGTGCAGCCCCAATATTGGATACTCACCACACACACACACACACACCCCCCCTATAGCGACACATACTCACCCCACAGGGACACACACACCACACAGACCCCCCCCCCCGACCCTCAGTGACACACACACCCTATAGGGACATATGCACTCGCCCCACAGGGAGACACACACACACATCACAAAGACACACACAGACCCCCCCCCCCCGTGACATACACACCCTATAGGGACATATGCACTCACCCCACAGGGACACACACACCACACAGACACAGATCGCCTCACACGTGCTATTTGTGCACATCTTTAATTTCCAAATATAAACATCTGATTAAAAACAGCCAATGTGCAACTCGTGCCATATAGGGAATTAAGGCAGATGTCAGTCACATGAGCTGTCTATTATGTGTATGTGTGAGGTAACATATACTGCCCAGCCGGGGGGAGGGTTTACTGTTGGCTGGAGATTTATTAGGCTGTCTATAGCAACCAATCACAGCTCAGCTTCTATTTTCTTACAGGTCATTAATATGACATAGAATTTAAAATATTTGTTATAGCTAACATCAGTTTTATTAACCCGGGCGTAGCCGGGTAGTACAGCTAGTACTAAATATAGGCGCATCATTGATTAATGGAGGCCTCCTGACCTGAAGTTAAAATAATCTATGAGAACACCAAGTCTTGACATTACAACAGATGCAGATTTGAGGTCAGGTTCTGCCTTGATTTTACATAAATCTATGCTAATCCTTTCCTGTGTTTTTGTTTCCCAGCAAAACCTATGCAACTATAGGATTAGCTGTCCACAGTGTTTTTATTTATATACTGCAAAAGTGTCAACACCCAAGGTTTTTACTGCTGATTTGAAAGAGTGAGACTGTCAATTGTTAACTGCATTTTTGGATTAGTTCTATGGACAAAATAAAGAGGGGGGGGGGGGGGGGGAAACACCGAAACCACAGCAAAAACTAATAACAAATACGTAAAAACACATTAAACTCCTGTGAAAATTCAGAATCTAAAACACCTCAGATTTTGCAAAATCAAAAACAAACCTTGACGTTGGTGGGATGGCTTAGTACATACATTTTTGCAAAAAGGTACAAAGCACAGTTTTAAAATGGGACTCGCTTTTTTTTTTTTGTACATACTTTACTTAGGGTATGTGCACACTGGTAGGCGGGTTGGTCGGCGGCGGCTGGGCGGACCCGCCAGGAAGCTCCAGAGCCGTCCACCGGCATCCTGGCGGGTGGGAGGCCAGCGGGTTAGCGCCGGCGGTGTTGCGGCGGCTGGAAGCAGTACATGATTCTGCTTGCAGCCGCTGCAGAACTGGCCGGTTTATAGAACATGCTCATTCGTTGCCAACCCGCTGGGAACCCAGCGGGTTAGCAACGGATGAGCATGTGTAAACCGCCGGTGTGTGGACACCGGGAGTCGGTTTACATAGGTTTTAATGTTAATCCAAACGCCGGTTTGGATTAACATAAATTTACATGAAATTTATGTAAACCGACCGGCGGTTTACACACCTAAACCGACCCTAACCCGGCCAGTGTGCACATACCCTTAAGGTTTAGTTCTGGTGGTCAGTGTAAACATGCCCCTTCAGGCATGTTCACTGTTTTCTCTTGCTTGTTGTTTTAAAAAAGATAATGAGGACACCCCCCACCCCATTTACTGAGCCTAGTACTTATATTGTCTCCCATTGCTGTGTTGTCCATTTTGGGACCTGGACCGCTCTGCACCCAGATTTCATTGAGGTCAGTCGACACATGAGCAAGTTTAAAAATAAGAGTAGGTACCTTCTCCAAGTGGGTAACACCTTGATGTTGGTGGGATGGCTTAGTACATACACTATTGCAAAAAGAAACAACCTACCCTGTATTTAAAAGGCACTAGCTTTTTTTTAGCTTTTTATTTGAGTAGTATTACACATTTGTATATACTTTTTCCTTAAGATTTAGTAATAGGACAAATGATTGATTTAGGTAATTTTTAATAAGACAGAAATACATGGAAAGTTAAGTCTTAAAGTAAACTGAAGAGATTTAAAAATAATACATAGCTAAAAGGGTAAACTCAGATGAGCCGACAGAACAAAAACATCTGTACACAAAAAAAGGCTAAAGTTTATTTACAAATTTACATTATGCATCAAATCTTAAAGTCAGTCTTCATCAGAACCATCATCTTCAGGCAAAGGACGAGATCTGCAAATTAAGAAAACATACAACACAATTATAAAGTGTCATTGGTGATATCAAGGAGCTAAGGAAAGTTCATGTTCAAAAGAAGCTTTAGAACTTAAGGCCCCGTGCACCTTTCAACAGTGTCCGACATGGTTCAAAACGTCAGCAACGATGTTGAAACAACAGTTGTTGCATGTAAACACACGATTCAACAACGATATGCAGGAAAACCTGTCAACTTCAACAATCTGCAGCATCGTTCAGTGCGACACTGCAATAGCAATGGTCATGGCAGATTTAGCCTATTCGCTGCATTGCAGCGGATCGCTCGCTCTGTTGATTCCAGCCCAGCGAGCGACCGCCGCGCCATCACCAGCAACATCTTGCCGTGTGACAGCTAGGCTGCGATGTCGGAAGCGAGCACGCAACCGTGGCATCCCTTCCAACATCGCAGCTGATGTTGTAAGGTGTAACGGGGCCTTTAGGCTAGTGGTTTCAATTTTAACTCCCTCATATTTATATACAAAAGCACACCTCTAAGGGCATGTTCACAGGTTGATATGCAGACTTTTTAAACTGAGTATTTTCTTCATGTACCAATACAGAGAATAGCATTACATCACAACCACAAAGGTCAGTCAATGTTGTGAGGAGCAGCAGATTTGAAGTCTACAACTTATTCTCACTGCAGATTTTGCCATTTGCATTTTATTGCGGAGTTAGCTTTGGCAAATAATTCTACTGTAGATATTGGTGCAAACACTTTAGCAGTGGTTGTTTCCTGTTGCAAACCTGCTGAGCTTTAATTCATGTTGTGATTAACTTCATAAACACACAACATTGTGTATTCTGTGAAAGAATATATTTTTATAGATCTATGGTTGAAGTAAGCCTGTAATGACCAAAATTTTGTAAGGATGCACACCAAATGGTTATGTAAGCCAACTTAGGATGCAGTTACATTGCTTGGGGAAAAAAAAAAAAAAAAAATAATCTTAATAAAATACAAACGTAAACAGGCTGCTTATCACCCATACAAGAAATACATTATTCAGGGGAATTATTTTTAACCCCCGTCATATTGGGGCTTTTTTTTTGCCGTTTTCCTCCTTGTTCCATAAGCCATAACTTATTTTCCTGTCAAAATAGTGACGTGGCTTTTGTTTTTTTTGCGTGACGAGTTGCACTTAAGGACGCTTTACCATATAGCGTACTGGAAAATGTGGCAAAATTCCACGTGTGTAGTGCAGTGCCACAATTTTTTTTTGCCTTTCTAAGGGCCCTTTCACATCAGCGGTATTTTCAAATCGCGTCAGATGCGGTGACGTTCACTTGCGGCAAGCCCCATGCAACGTCTATGGGGCTTGCGGCAAGTGCGGTATAGTTGCGGTTTCGGAACTTGCGGCAGATGGAACTGCAGAAAAAAAAAACCCGCGGTCAGCCGTGTTTTTTTGCGGCCGCATCTGCCGCGAGAGCAAAAACTGCACTTGCCGCAAGCCCCATAGATAATGCATGGGGCTTGCCGCAAGTGCGGCCGTTGCGGTAACCGCGGCAGTTACGTTTTTTTTCACCGCAACTGCTGCGATCAGCACTTTACCGCTGATGTGAAAAGGCCCTAAAACGAACCTGGCAGTATGATTCTTCAGGCAAGATACCAAACATAAAACAAAAACGCACAAGTTTGCACCAATTTCCGAGAACTGTAATAACATATGGGGCTGTGTGGACTTATGTTTTGCACACTGAGCTGACTTTTAAAACCACCACTTTTTTTGGTTAGATGCTTTGCTCACAATATTGTGGCGGCCAAGAGCTAATTCTGGCGTGGTGCATTTGCTCTTCATTAAGCTGTTTTATCAGTTGGATTAATTTTAGATTTTGATAAGACTGAGTATTTCTGAAACGCAGTTATACCAAATATGTTTAATTGTTTCATTTTTAATTGGGCAAAAAGTAGTAATTGTTTTTTTTTTGTAAAAAAAAAAAAAAAAAAAAAAATCAAAAAACACTTTCAGGTCCTGCAAGTGAACATTAACCTGTTCATAACCCAGACTATTTTGTCCCTAAAGACCTTGGCAATTTGTCAATTCTGACCAGTGTTCCTTTATGAAGTAGTAACTCTGGAACGAGTCAACGGATCCTTGCGATTGAGATTGTTTTTTCGTGACATATTGGGCTTCATGTTAGTGTTAAATTTAGGTCGATAATTTTTGCATTTATTTGTGGGGGAAAATTTTTGCAATTTTCACATTTTTTATTCTCCTAAACCAGAGAGTTGGGACACAAAATAGTTAAATAACATTTCCCACATGTCTGCTTAAAATCAGCACAATTTTGGGGGGGGGGGGGGGAAATTAAATAAAAATTTTTGTTAGAAAGTTATAAGGGTTCATTCATCAGCAATTTCATTTTTCCAGCAAAATTTACAAAACCATATTTTTTTTTTTTTTTAAGTGACCACATCACATTTGAAGTCCCTTTGAGGGGTGTACATGACAGAAAACACCCAAAAGTGAAACACCATTCCAAAAGCTGCACCACTCAAGCTACTCAAAACTACATTCAAGAAGATTAACCATTCAGGTGCTTCAAAAGGAACTAAAGCAACGTGGAAGGAATATATATATAAAAAAAAAAAAAAAAAAAAAAAAAAAAAAAGTTCATTTAGCCTAAATTCTTTCATTTTCACATGGGCAACACGATAAAGTGGATCCTAAAATTTGTTGGGCAATTTCTCCTGAGTAATTTTCCAAATTGTTAGCGGACACCATGTCGCGTTTGGAGAGTCCTTGTGTGCCTAAACATTGGGGCTCCCCAGAAGTAACCCTATTTTGGAAAATAGACCCCCAGGGAACTTCTCTAGATGCATAGTGAGCATTTTGATCAATGCCTCACAAATTGATCCGTAAAAATGAAAATTTACTTTTTTTTTCCACAAAATTTTCTTCATTTTTGTGGATCAATTTTTGAAGCACCTGGGGGTTCAAAGTGCTCACTATACATCTAGATATGTTCATTAGGGGGTCTAGTTTCCAAAATGGGGTCACTTGTGGGGAGCTCCATTGTTTAGGCATACAGGGGCTCTCCATACGCGACATGGTTTCTGCTAACAATTAGAGCTAATTTTCCATTGAAATTGTTAGCGGACACCATATCTCATATGGAGAACCCGTGTGCCACCAGCACATGGGCAACTGGAAGAGTTGGGGTACAGCACCAAAACGTGGTGCCTCTATTGAATGCGCTATTTTCTGGGGTGGCTGTGGGTTGCAATTTGCAGTGTGGGGGCCTAACAACCTTTGGGTCTCTCCACGCTGAGGATTCCCAGCCGCGCAGCTGCCAAGTTGTACCTGGCTGGCGATCAAAAATACAGCGAAGGCCTTTTTTTATTTCTAGAACTGATTTTAGAAAAAAAAGAGAATTTTGTTTACGTACCGTAAATTCTTTTTTCTTTAATCATCAATGGGAGACCCAGACAATGGGGTTTAGGGCTCTGCCCTCCGGAGGTCACACTAGGTACTACAAGTTTGTAGACACCGCCTCCTCCGCTTATAAACCCCCACCGTAGGAGACATCCTCAGTTTAGTCCATAAGCTGCGAGGAGAAAATAAACCACACCCGAAACATCGGGAAGAATGCCATGCACAGACGGTGTAACAACCCGGAAAAAAACGCTGTCTCAACAGAGAACAGAGCAAATGCAAAACATGCAAAGGAACAACTGGGTGGGTGCTGGGTCTCCCATTGATGATTAAAGAAAAAAGAATTTACGGTACGTAAACAAAATTCTCTTTTTTCTGGTCATCATAATGGGAGACCCAGACAATGGGGATGTCCTAAAGCAATACCCCAGGGCGGGAAGAGTTCCTCAACAAGACGGATAACACATGGTTCCCTTTAAAGGTGGGCAACCGCCGCCTGGAGAACCCGCCTGCCCAAACTCGCATCCGCAGAGGCATGGGCATGCACCATATAGTTGCTTAGAGAAAGTGTGCAGGCTGGACCAAGTGGCCGCCTGACACACCTGTAGAGCAGACGCTCTATGTCGCAAGGCCCAGGAGGCACCTACAGCTCTAGTAGAGTGTGCCTTCAAACCCACCGGGAGAGGCAAACCAGAAGACCGGTAAGCCTCCTGAATGGGAGCCTTGATCCATCTGGCCAAGGTCGACTTCGAAGCCGCGGACCCCTTACAGCGACCCATCGTGAGGACAAATAAGGAATCCGAACTCCTAAAGGAGGCGGTCCTGGACACATAAATGCGTACAGCCCTCACGAGATCCAGAGTATGGAGGTCGCGCTCAACCTGATGAACGGGAGCGGGGCAAAATGATGGGAGAACAATCTCCTGGTTTAGGTGAAACGTTGAAACCACCTTCGGCAAGAATTCTGGTCGTGGGCGCAACACCACCTTGTCTTGGTGAACCACCAGAAAGGGTGACTTGCACGAAAGTGCAGCCAATTCTGAGACCCTTCTCAGGGACGTAATTGCCACCAGAAAGACCACTTTCTGGTACAGATGAGAGAGAGAAATGTCTCTCAGTGGCTCAAACGGCGGTTTCTGCAGAGCCGCCAGGACCATGTTGAGGTCCCAAGGGTCCAGAGGTCGCCTGTAAGGCGGAACCACTCGAGATACCCCCTGCAGAAATTGACGGACCTTCGGGAGGAGCGCCAGGCGCCTGTCAAACAGCACAGAAAGTGCTGATACTTGACCTTTCAGAGAGCCAAGGGATAATCCCAACTCCAACCCCGACTGTAGGAACGCCAACAATGTCGGGATGGACAATGGCCACGGTGAGCGTCCACCAGGAGAAAAAGATTTTCCACGTTCTGTGGTATATCTTCCTGGAAACAGGTTTCCTAGCCCTATTCATAGTGGCAACCACTGTAGGAGAGAAGCCTCTGGATGTCAGCAGCCAGGCCTCAAGAGCCATGCAGTCAATCTGAGGGCCCTGGAATTGAGGTGGAAGAATGGGCCTTGCGCGAGTAGATCTGCGCGTTCTGGAAGAGCCCACCGGTGTCCGCCTGACAGTTGCCACAGGTCCGGGTACCAGGACCTCCTGGGCCAATCTGGAGCCACTAGAATGGCTACTCTGCATTCCATCCTGATTTTCCACAGGACCCTGGGAATCAGAGCCAGAGGCGGGAACACATATGGCAGCTGGAAGCTGGACCAACTCAGGATCAGGGCATCCGCCCCCAGAGACTGAGGATCCCACGATCTTGCCATGTATTGGGGCACCTGATGATTCAGCCGTGAGGCCATCAGATCCACGTCCGGAGTGCCCCATCTGCCGCAGATGTCCCGGAAGACGTCTGGATGTAGAGACCACTCTCCGGCGTCCATGCCCTGTCGGCTCAGGTAGTCGGCCTCCCAGTTCTCGACCCCTGGGATGTGAACTGCGGAGATCAGGCAGCCGTTTTCCTCCACCCAGGCTAGAATGCGGTGGACTTCGGCGAGGGCCTGAGCACTTCTGGTCCCTCCCTGATGAGTTATGTAGGCGACGGCCGTCGCATTGTCGGACTGCACCCGAATGGGGTGTCCTGACAGGAATTTCTGAAATGCCAGGAGCGCCAGATAGACCGCCTTGATCTCCAGCACGTTGATTTGCAATGTCGACTCCGACTGAGTCCAGAGGCCTTGAGCCCTGTGGTGCAAGAACACCGCACCCCAGCCCTTCAGACTGGCGTCTGCGGTCACCACTAACCATGACGGTTTTAGGAAGGACCGGCCTCGTGACAGGTGACGTGGCTGGAGCCACCACTGCAGGGAGGTCCCTGGTCGGTTGTGACAGTGTCACCAGCCGATTCAGCGAGATCGTCCTCTTGTCCCATCTGCGAAGAATCTCCAGCTGGAGAGGACGGAGGCGAAACTGTGCGAACGGCACCGCCTCTATCGCCGCTACCATGCGTCCCACCAGTCTCATCAATACCCGTAGGGATGATTGTGGTGACAGGAGGACATTCTGCACTCCTGAGTGGATCGCTAGCTGTTTGGCTTGAGGTAGGGACACCAGGGCTGAGTCCGTGTGGAAGTCCATGCCCAGATACGTCAATGACTGGGTCGGAACCAGGGTCGACTTTTGAATGTTGAGAAGCCACCCGAACTGTTCCAGAGACTTCATGGTCGCCTCCAGGCTCACTCGACAAAGGTCTTCCGATGGCGCCCTGACCAGCAGGTCGTCCAAATAGGGTATGACGGCGTGTCCCTGCACATGCAGGAGAGCCATCATGGAGGCCATCACCTTTGTGAACACCCGCGGTGCCGAGGCTAGCCCGAATGGCAGTGCCACAAATTGGAAGTGCTCTTCCCCCACTGCGAATCTCAACCAGCGCTGATGAGCTGGTGCAATGGGCACGTGAAGGTAAGCGTCCCTGATATCGATGGACGCTAGGAAGTCTCCCTGCGACACAGCCGCGATCACGGATCGCAGGGATTCCATGCGGAACTTCCGAACCAACACGTGACGGTTGAACAACTTGAGGTCCAAAACCGGGCGAAAAGAGCCGTCCTTCTTTGGGACAATAAAGAGGTTGGAGTAAAAACCCCTGAACCTCTCTTCCGTGGGCACTGGGACCACCACTCCGTCTCTGCGGAGTCCCTCCAACACCAGGTGAAAAGCCTGAGCCTTTTCTGGAGATGGAACCGACCGATGGAATCGGGGTATTGGTTTTGACGTCAGCTCTATCCTGTAACCTCTTGAGACTACGTCTCGAACCCACTGGTCTTGAACGTGAAGGAGCCACCTGTCCTGAAATCGAGACAGGCGTCCCCCCACCTGTGGGGAGGCAGGACGAGAGAGCGAGTCATGTCGAGGCGGGCTTGGGGGTGGCAGCCGCTGCCCCCGCCGGCTTCTTCTGACGACTCTTGGAACGCCACTGAGTAGCAGGCTTGCCCCCTCGGTCCGAGCGAGCGGACGTCGTTGATGACTGTGAGCTGGAGCGAAAGGACCACTGCTTAGGGTTCCTTTTCACGGTATACCGTGGCTTAGGCTTATTCTGCGGGATCTTAGACTCAGCAGAATCCTTTATCAACTTGTCCAGCTCGGTGCCAAAAAGCCTGTCACCAGCGAATGGAAGATTCTGCAAAATCTTCTTAGATGTGGTATCTGAGTCCCAAAGACGCAGCCACAACAGCCTGCGGATCGCAATTGCATTGGCGGAGGCCACAGCAGAGCGAGTGGCAGTTTCCAAAGTTGCCGTCCTGGCGTAATCCGCATAAGCCCTTGCTCTGTCGGTAAGCGCCAGGACCTCTGGACTGGACCTAGCTAGTTCAGTGATACCATCCAAGCAGGTGGTAATCGCTTGTAGGGTCCAGACCGCGGCAAAATTAGGGGCAAAGGAATACCCCACAGCCTCATAGGAAGACTTGGCGAGTTGCTCGACCTGTCTATCAGTAGCATCCTTCAATGAGGAGCTATCAGAGGCAGAAAACAAGGAGCGTGCAGCAATCCTGGTCATGGAAGCGTCCACCTTTGGAGACTGCGACCATTCCTGAAGCACCTCCTGGGGAAAGGGAAAGCGATTGTCCTTGGGTTTACGGACATAACGCCGCCCAGGATGTAACCTGGGTGCTCTAATCACCCTTCCAAAATTAGTGTGGTCCATGAAGGATCCACTTGGTCTGGCCTCCGGCCGCAGCCATTGATAGACCTCTTTGGGGTGTACAGTCACCTCCTCAGGAGGAGTGACAAGACGCAATGTCTCATTGATGGAGGACACCAGATCCTCCACCCCATCCGGAGGTTCAGACACAGACCCGAGAGTGGAACCCCCATCATCTTCCTCACCATCAGAGGAACGCTCCTCCTCAGAGAGAGCCTGGAGCTCGGGTGACTCCTCACGACGAGCTCGCTTAGAGGGTCTCACAGTAGAAGTAAGAGACACCCGGGGGTAACTGGGAGGAGTAGCTGGGTTTTCCAGTCTCCTATGAAGTGCCTCCAGGGATTGCGACATGGAGGACATCTGGGACAGCAGGGATTCATTGATCCTATTCTGCGTTTCCCATGGCCCTGGGATCACCTGAACCTCAGGGTATAAACCCGGATTTGCAGACTCAGTAGTGGCAGTCCGGGCCTCTGGGCGTCCACAGTTATTGCAGGACCCCTCCACCAGTGTCCCTTTGCATGTAGCACAGGTAATGGTGACCACCGCCGCCTTAGCAGCATGCTTCCCAACTGAGGACATCGCCACAGTGGGGAGAATATAAGCCAATTTGTCACACAAAACAAACCGGGAAACCCGGTGGCTTACCGACCGCAGTAAAGCGGTAGGAGGAAGCGGTGTGTGTGTGTGTGTGACCTCCGCGAGTTCCGGTCTCCCCTGAAGTGCCGACACGTGCTGCCGATAGATCCCAGCCGGGAAGTGAGGGAGAAGATGGCCGCCGAGAGCAAAGTCGTGGGCGGCGCCGAGAACACGCGGGAAGCACACACACACGCCCATCGGTGATGTCACTGCAAGGGCTGCTTCCCATCCTCCAGGCAGCCTCATTAATGGAGGTGACTAGAGCCCGCAGCGCGGGAAAGTGTGAATAGCACATACACACACAGACTGTCAGCATATACAAACACCTGCAGTCCACAGCCGCAGCCCCTGTGATACACAGGGCGGTCAGCCAGGGTGACCCCAGCACAGGGCACACCGACAGAACCGCGGACCCGAGGGTACGCGCGGTCTGAGTGTCAGGACACATTAAAGTGTCCGACACTACCCCCAGGCACACAGGAGACGCACGGGCCTCAGTGCCTGTCCGGTCTGTAAGCACCATTTAGGGAGGCCTCGGACGGGGGTGCAGCACCAGTCTGGAGTGTAAGCACCATTTAGGGAGGCCTCAGACTGGGCTGGCTCCAGTCCGGTCTGTAAGCACCATTTAGGGAGGCCTCGGACGGAGCGGAGCTGTGCAAGGCTCCCAACTCCCATTCTCCAGAGCCCCCAGAAGGGATGGAAAAAGGAGTGCGACAGCGTACCGGGAGAACACAGAGTGTCCAGGCATTTTGCCCTCCGGTACCTCCACCTGCGTGTTCCACAAAGGGTGAGCGGGGAGACTGTCGAGGGTCCCCGACGGGGACCATTTTACCTTGTCTTCAGACGCCATCACGTAAGCTGTGAGAATGCAGTGAAGTGCAAGCAAAGCGTGATCCTCCGAGCACACTAAGTTTAAAACTGAGGATGTCTCCTACGGTGGGGGTTTATAAGCGGAGGAGGCGGTGTCTACAAACTTGTAGTACCTAGTGTGACCTCCGGAGCGCAGAGCCCTAAACCCCATTGTCTGGGTCTCCCATTATGATGACCAGAAAACAAACAATGACGTGGGGCTCAGCCATATTTTTGGTCCAGCCAGGTACAACTTGGCAGCTGGGGGCTGGAATCCTCAGCATGGAGAGGCCCAAGCGTTCTGAGCCCCCCATGCTGCAAATTGCAGCCCGCAGCCATCCCAGAAAATGGCTCATTCATTGAAGCAACATTTTCTGGTGCTGTACCCTGGCTCTTCCAGTTGCCCTGGTGTCGGTGGCAAACTGGGTACTTCAGGGGTTAATGCTAGCATTTTTATTGGCAGCTGGCACTAAAGCCGAGATTCATAATGGCGGGCCAATGTCCGACCCGGCCACCAGGAATCTCTAGTAAATACCGTGTGTCCCCGAAAATAGGGCGCCCCCCGAAAGTAAGGCATGCTTGGAGAGGGGGGGGGGGGGGGTGGGCCGGGGGAGTGCATCCTACTTCCTAATATATAAGACACCCCCCCTTTCCGATTATAAAGCGTTTCTGCACAGCATGCCGCCGATCACTAGACCGGGGCATGCATCTGTGTCCGCGCCCGCCACTCTGTACCTTATTGTCAGGGAAACATGGTAGTACGAGGCAGTTTGACAGGACATGTGCTGCTGAGGAGAATATGAATAATTTGTCACTAATCATTCGGAGGATGGTAAGCAATCAGTGGTAGCTTATAGTCGAGGGTCAGCTAGTGTATACAAGCACTTAAGTTGAAAAAGTCTGGATAGTGGCCAATGCAAAGTAGTTCAAAAATTTATCAAAGTTTTTTTTTTTTTTTTTTTTTTTTAGAGTAGTCATCTACAAGGGAGCAGTCAGTCAAGACCAACTTTTAGTAACACACAACCAACCATTTCTCTGGTGCACTATTACAGAGCCTTTGCTACTTACTTCCTTGGTGCTTTTTTAACTCCACTGCCGCCAGCTTCCTCTTCATCCTCAGACGGTTCGCGATTTTCTTTTTCAGAGTTTATTATAGATGGTCCACCAAAGAATTCTCCAATACCTTTCTGCCATTTTGGTGTCGGTCTAACGCATACAGGATTTCCCCCTGCGTATTTACCTTCAGCTTTGCATGTTAAAGGTCAGGAAGAAAATAAGATTAGGGTAAATGCCTGAATCACAATTGTAAAACTTCAATATTGCATTAATAACTACCCAAACTACTACAAAGCAAAAGGTTATGTACAAAGCAACCTTAGGGTACTGTTACACCAGGTGACATCACCAACAATTTTGCAAGCGACGCAGGGGCGTGGCCTATCGTCAGCGACATGGACGGCGAGTCGCCTCATGTAAAGTGGTGATTTTGCATTAAACAAAGAAATCGTCTGAGTGGTCGCCTGGTTGCAGAGCACTGCTGTGAAACCAGGCAACCACTGTCAGGCGATGTGTATGCATCGCCCAGTGTAACATCACGATTGGCAATGTTCCAGGTGATGGGAGCCATAGGCTCCCATGTTACAGGATCCCTGCTGGGGTTTCTTGACAACCCAACAGACGTCGCCTGAAACATTGCCGGAGGTATCTCCGCATGTTAACACGCGACAGCGGCGGCGTGCCAAAAACGTGTGCGCTCCCGTGCGTCACCTGCAACATCTCCGGCGATGTCACCTGGTGTAACAGTACCCTAACAAGTCACCTTGTAGCAATTCCCATAGCAACCAGTATTAAAGGGGTTGTGTGGTCTAGAATGAAGAGTCAGCAATCAACTGCAGACATGTGAATCCTCCCTGGGCATGCACTGCAAGCATTCACCTGTGTAGGAGCTGGGCAAGGCAGTATGACATATGCATGCTCTCAGAACATGACGTTTGCCACCTTCAAATATTCTCAAGACTGTGGTAGTCAAATGTTTTGGGGGTTGGAGAAAGGGGGGGGGGGTACCGGGGTGATGAATATAGAAGGGTGTTAGTTTGCACAGCACCAATCCTCACAATCTGTGGCGCCCCTGCAGTTTAGTTGCTACAGTATCTATCCAGCAGGTGTGGCATCATGCTCATAGGTAAGAAAGGGAAGCCATACTGAGACAACCAATACTATCCAAACTCTGGAACAGGGAGATGCTGGGTGGAAGAGACTCACATTCAGAGCAGTCCCCATCCAGTAGCTGGAGGGAGGCGTTAGATGAGGGGTGGGAGGCAAACAGAGCAAGTTCTAAGAGAAGAAGTCAGGAGCTGGGTAGAGAGCAGAACACAGGCGGGTCAGCTGCAGATCCAGGCCCGAGGACCCCGAATCTGCAGCTGGCCGTCTAGGCCGGGAAGAGTAACTAGTTGCACATGGGTACCAGCTTCAATTCAATCTAGATATCTTCAGGACCAGCCGAGAAACTGGAGGTCAGTGGGCTTCAGTTTCATTGACTACCATTGTGGACTCTCCCAAGGCTAAGGAACTGTATAGGGACAAGAGGACTTGCAAGGCAGTCGCCTGGAGGGCCCATAGTCATCTGCCTTTGGAACTTGTAACCACAGGACACTAGGACAAGGAGTGCCATATTCCCTGTATCTCAGCAGAGTGGACTCTGACTACTTGTGAGCTGTCCAGGCTTCAATTTTGATGAACACAATACCCCGGCTGGGTTGTGCCTGCACTGACCTACAGTAAAAAAGGTGTCCGGTAAGAACCTTGTGTGTCTACTCTTTCCTGCGCCTCTATGCACCTTCTACTACAACCACCAATAGCTCTATTTTACCATCACTACATCCCAGGGGCCGAGGGGAGTGTTCCCTCTAGCTGCCAGACCATCTACCCCTGTGAACTATATGAAGCACAAAACTTTCCCCTTGTAAATTTCCCTTTTTCAATGTTAGGTTGTGGCCACGACTTCCAGGGAAGGCCACCATGACATCCCCTAAACTGATGAGCCCTGGAGAGTAGAGTACCCTGGCCTCATGACCACTGCACTACAACTATACATAAAGAACACTAAGGAGTTGGTACTGAACTATAGCAGGAGAAAGACTGAATGTTTACTGGGCACCATCACTGATCAGGAGGAGCAGGTGGCAAGTTTCAAATAATTGGGAATCCACCTGGACAGTGAACTGGACTGGTGTTATACAGAGAGGCTTTACAAGAATGAGGATGAGCAAACTACTTCCTATGGAAACTAAGGTCCTTTAATATATGTGGCAAAATGTAAGGCCGGCTTCAGACTGCGTTTGAGATCCGATCCGTAGCTGTCCGCTTGAAGCAGACAGCCGCGGACCGGATCAGCACACAGGACTGGGGGGCTATTATGCCCTCCGATCCAGTGTGCAGCCGCTGACAGGTCAGTATCGCGGCGCCCGCGGTCCTCACCTATCAGCAGCAGGAACTGCGTGCGGCTGCACACAGGATCGGAGGGCATAATAGCCCCCCAGTCCTGTGTGCTGATCCGGTCCGCGGCTGTCTACTTCACGCGGACAGCTACGGATCGGATCTCAAACGCAGTCTGAAGCCGGCCTTAGAAGTGTTCTACCAATCCTGTGGCTAGTGTCATTTTTTTACAATGATATGCTGGGGAAGTAGTGTGGGAGAGTGATGCCAATAAGCTCATCAAGAAGGCAAGATTGGTTGTTGGCCACCATCTTGACAGTGCAGAAAAAGATGTGTACTCACTGTAAAATCCTTTTCTCTTAGCCTCTAATTGGGGGACACACAGGACCGTGGGTGTTATGCTGCTGTCCACTAGGAGGCGACACTAAGCAGAATCTGCAAAAAAGTTAAAGTGGCTCCTCCTCTGCAGTATACACCCCTGGGGCAGACACTGCCTCACCAGTTTTGTGCTAAAGCAGTAGGAGCAAGTAACAGATTAATGGTTTAACAAGGCCTGTTAAAAAAAAAAAAACAAAAAAAAAAACAGCACCTATAGAACAAGTAACAGAATAACAAAATAACCAGGTCTGTAAAAACAGGCACCTATGGAATAGCTCAGAAGTAACCGGAGAAACCAGTAACCTGAGAAGGCAGTAAGAAGGCCCGAACGGGCAATAGGGTGGGTGCTGTGTCCCCCAATTAGAGGCTAAAAGAAAAGGATTTTACAGTGAGTACACAAAAATCTCCTTTTCTCCTTCGCCTCATTGGGGACACAGGACCGTGGGATGTCCTAAAGCAGTCCCTGGGTAGGAAAAGAAATACATTAGAGACTCATACAATCTGCACCCTACCGATGAGCTGATGCCATCTGGAAGAACACAAACTAGATTATAAGGAATAAGGAAAGAGTATGAACACTGATGTTCCACAACAGTGTAGAGGCTGAACCAGGTGCCTTGGACACCTACAGAGAAGAGGCCTGGGCCGAAAAGAGGCAGAATGCCCCCAGTCGTACAAGTGTATGCGCACCCTTATGCCTGATGTAAACGGTAATGTCCGCAACTGCTAAACCTCCTGAATAGGGAGTCCGGTTCGTGTAGCCAGTTTGGCTGAGGAGGTCAGCATGCGCATTCGGCGACCCACCGAGAGGATGATGAAGAACAATCTGTGTTTCTACAAAGGATGGAAGGAACTTCTGGAGGCTGCCGGCCTAGCCTCAGACATGTAGAGTTCTAGTGAATCGAGCGTGTGCTGAGCCGTGTTGATACGGTGCATCAGTGAACAACAAAATGAGTCGGAGCAGTGTGGACTTCTGAAGAAAAGACTGCACAGATCGCAGCCCAGGCCATCCTAGCGACCACCGAAAAAGGCGCTCCTAGGAGAATGCTGGGGTCAGCCTCAGATAGAGGTAATTTTTTTTTAATAAACACCAACTTCTGGTAACAAAGATGAAAGAAAATTTCTGTGAAGGACGGATCCTGCAGCACACAGTAGACCAGGATGAAGTCCCATGTTACCAACAACACCTGCGAGGTACCAATGACAAGACGCAAATCCCTATAAGAATGATAGGCAGGGATGACCCGAGGGTTGCCAGCTGCCCCGAGCTGCGTGATGACAGAGCGCCACTCTCCCGACAGATAGATGTGCGTCCGTGAGGCTTGTGAGAGGGAGGGCAGGTGCAGTCACCCGTGAAGGAGAAACTGTTGGATTGCCTGCGTCAGACTGAATAACCTGACTGGAAAAGGAAATCCTGTCCCGATGCGTGAGGACAATAATTTGGAGAGTCCAGAGAAGTGGTTGGGCAAAGGTAACTAAACCGCATGCTCGAACTTCTTGGAGAGAGAGAGGTGATGGACTGATGAGGGCCTGCGTCTGTGATGTCAGCATCTGGATCGGAACTGGAGAAAATGTTTTGGTATTGAATAACTAGGTTAGATGAGTCAGGAGGTCCACTGTAGTGTGAAAACACATCTGCGCAGCCTCCAAATGAAAGCCTTGATAAGGAGACCTTCTAGGTAAGGGAGAACGACGTCCTTGTGATTGAGAAATGGATATGACCACCGGTATGACATGGCGGCCACCAAAGGGCTAGATAGAGAGCGATCCAAGTGGATCGCGAGGTAGAGAAAAACTATGGAGCACCCGGGAATATGTAGACAGATGTGTTGATCATTCATGAGGGCCAGGAACCCTTGTACTTCCATGGATGAATGATGAAGATCGGGGGGGGTGTCGAACGTTTCTCTGTTTGGGAACTACAAGAGGACTTGAGTAGTAATTTGACGATCAGTGGAAACCTTCATCCGCTTTGGCTGCAACCCAAATGCCATGAGGAAGCGGATGGGAAGCCTGAGGATTACCAAGCAGAGGCATTGTCTGCTGCAACCCATGCACCCAGTTGTGGGAGTTGAGGAAGACTTATCCGAAGTTGCTGGCAAAGTGGTCCCATACTGGAGACAGTGCCGTGCACATGCTGCAACCCAAGTGTCCTGAAGAGACGGATGGGGAGACTAAGGAGTACCAAATAGTGGTGCCATCCATTGCAAACCAGAAACCCAGCTGTGGGCACTGGAGAGGATGAATATTTAGATCCGAGTGGCAAGAAGTCCCATATTGAAGATGAGAATATACATGTGCTACAACCCAAGTGCCCTGAGAAAGGTGAATGGGGAGACTGAGGGCTACTAAATAATAGCGCCATGTACTGCAAACCAAGCACCCACAGTGGGAACTGGGGAGGATGATTGTCCGGATCTGCATGCCATGCAGTCCTGTATTGGAGATCAAAACACTTAGGAACCATCGCCATAAATGATTCTCATATCAGGAGGGGGTACATGGAGGTAACACCCCGCGTTTCAGCCTGTTATAGGTTTTGGGAAATCGGTACACATAGGTACAGTCGCCCTCAGTCTTCCCTGGGGAGTACTGCAAAAGCATCTGTTCCTCGTGTGGCTAGATTGCTTGTGTAGTCTTAATGGCAATTGAAGTCACTACGGCTGCTCCATCGGTTGTCATCTGCATTGTATGCTCATCTCACGGTCTGATGCATCCTCGCGAAGACTATCCTGGAGAGGAAGGAGTGTACCAGATGATTGAATCAGCTTGCGAAACAGTTCTTAGTTGAAGATTGGAACGCTGAAAAACAGTCCTCATAATGATGTCCCTCAGAGCAGGAGGGGGTACGTGGAGGCAACACCCCGCATTGCCGCCTGTTGTAGGTTTTGGGAAATCGGCATGCATGGGTGGTGGAGGTGGACTCCAGTTGTTACTGGGAGGATATTCGGTGTGAATGGGACATGTATATCTCAAGGACCCCCTGGATTGCGTGATGAATTGTTAAACATTTATGCGGCCGTTTTCTTACTGTCCATGAGATATGGGGCTGCACAAGGAGGATCAGGTACAACTAGTGATTGTTAAAAGCCTGAGTATGGTAACAACCCCCGCCAAATGTGCGACACCGTCCAGCATGGCGGGCGTGGATAAATCAGGTCTCTAGTCGAGAGTGTAGATCTAACGGGCAATGGCTAAGCCAGTCCGCTTTTCCTGCGTCCTTTGTCCTTTTATTGCATTCCGCTGCAGGCATCGACAGTAGAGACACCTGAGGAGGTGTTCTCTGTTCCGTGGTTTCCCACGTTGCAATTTAGACCAGTGTGAGTCGCATGTTGGGCGACCCTGTAGGATCAGAGGCCTTGTCCATGGACTGTGATGTAGAATGGACGCAACCCGCCCAGTTGTGTAGGGGGGGGGGGGGGGGATAAATAGTAATCTTGTACCCTGGTAGGAGTACGATCCTAGCCGTGAGGGTAGCACCTGCTGTAGGCAGAAAAAGGTCTACATATAATGAAGGTCCTGCATGGTCTGCATTTTTGTGAAGCACAGGGGGAAGGGGGGAATGAGCTGTAGTAAAGAGGAAAGCAGCAGATCCCTAATACAATTGGCCTTTGGACGTCTGGGCAGTATCACCTGTGAGTAAATGTGATGGCTTGATAGCCCTATAGACATTATGGACCTTGGAGGGGAGTCTCCGAGCACCCGGCTGTGAACCGGGGTCCGGGTATGCAGCGGCGCCCATGATCTATTCCAGGCGGAAGTGACGATCACCGACATGGGGGAAGAGGTGGGCCAGATGAAAAAGCTTGCTGGGGAAAAAAAAAAAAAAATTTACATGATGCGCGAGATGTGCGAAGAGAAGGCCGTTCCGCCCTCCTCTTGACACGGTCTGGGCGGCCTCCGCCCCTGTCGCGCGTCACGCGAGGGGAGGAGGGAGACGGGGACTATCAGGGCTAGGCCGAAGCTGGGGCCTGGAGTAGTACACGGCCCTGGAAAAGAGAGGAGACCAGCGCGGAGGTCCCGCCGGACCTGGAGAAAAAAAAAAAAAAAGTAATGGCTAGATTGCTGCTGCACCGCGGGAGGGGGGGGGTGGGTTGTTTGGGTTCGTCCCCGGGTGCAGAGACTGTCGGCGTCCGGGTCCTGTCGGTGTGGAGGCCAGAGACATGCGGCCGCTGGTAGGCAATGTGGGGGAGACAGAGTACCGGTGGTTGGCTCCACTACCCGAAGTCCCCATATGGGGAGGACGGGGAGGGCAAGTGTCCGGCCTGCGTGTTGCCATCCAGAAAGCTTGTGATAATAGTATCCCGAGATAAGACTTCAGTCCTTCAACCCAGGGCTCAGCTGCGAGGCCTGTAGAAAAAGGAGTCTGTCTGAACCTCGGCCCAGGACCGAAGAGGAAGCGGAGGAAGGAGATTGGGTTCCTTAAACTCAGAGCTTATGTGATGAGAGACTTTTTTTTTTTTTTTTTTTTTAGAGTTGTAGAAAAAGAGGGAGAAATATTAAATTAAAAAATAAAAAAAAATAAAAAAATAATTCTATCTAAAAAGGGAAAACAAAGGAGGTCTGCCTCCTAGGCGACACTAAGCAAAAACTGGTGAGGCAGTGTCTGCCCCAGCGGTGTACACTGCAGAGGAGGAGCCACTAACTCTTTTGCAGATTCTGCTTAGTGTCGCCTCCTAGTGGACAGCAGCATAACACCCACAGTCCTGTGTCCCCAATGAGGCTAAGGAGAAAAAAAAAAAAAAAAAAAAAACACCAAACGGAGGAAATGTACGGCCACTATGGACAATAGTGTGCACCTATTACATGAACTGTTCATGAGACAGGAGCACTTTCATCAATAGTGTAATCCTACTAAAGGTGTGCGAAGGAAATACACAGGAAATAGTTTAAAGGGAACCAACCACCCCCAATGACCCCCCCGGACTATTAATATTGGTCCCTACAGACAGCACATATATGTGCTGCAATGATTTTTGCTAAAAAAACCCGTTTTTAAAACTTGAGATAATGCTTTTTAAAGTTTAAAACGAAGGGACGGATGGGCGGCACTTAGCTGTTTGAAAAGCCGGGTTGCATCTGTCAGTCATCCCCCCCGTGTCCCCTCGCAGCAGTAACGTCCAGCCCTTTGCAGCGTCACAGCCCTGTGCACGGGCTCGCATGCCCGTGCACACGTCATCATCTACAGCCGGGAAGCGAGCGCGCGCTCTGACTTCCTGCGCTCGGCTGTGGAAGTCAGAGCGCGCGCTCGCTTCCCGGCTGTAGATGATGACGTGTGCACGGGCATGCGAGCCCGTGCACAGGGCTGTGACGCTGCAAAGGGCTGGACGTTACTGCTGCGAGGGGACACGGGGGGGGATGACTGACAGATGCAACCCGGCTTTTCAAACAGCTAAGTGCCGCCCATCCGTCCCTTCGTTTTAAACTTTAAAAAGCATTATCTCAAGTTATAAAAACGGGTTTTTTTTAGCAAAAATCATTGCAGCACATATATGTGCTGTGTGTAGGGACCAATATTAATAGTCCGGGGGGGTCATTGGGGGTGGTTGGTTCCCTTTAACAATCCCACAGCAGTCGGATAACATTTTCCATATTATATAGACAGCACAGCCCAGCTTCCAAATAGTACATATAATCCCCCATCCTGCTGCTCACAGTAAATAATAAACAAACTGATCATACTCACCATCCATCCGTTCCCCCAGGGCTGTGTCCTCTTCAGATGCTTCCCCACCACATCCTTACAGCAGCAGCTCCCGAGACTGTGGAGCTTCCTCCTTCCTGCAGCAGTGTGATGAGCTTGGAGGGTGATGACTCATCCCTCTGCTACAGTAGGTAAGGGAAAAAGCTCCACTGCTTCCTGGAGCCGCCAGCACATGGCTAATCTGCATTAAATGCAAATTAGCCATGTGCACTGGGAGCTCAGCAGAGCACTCAGCTCCTTGCGAGTCTGCCTGATGTGCCCCTTGTTAACAGGGCTGTCTGTCCCTAATGGGCCCCTGGCATTCAGGGCTGCCTGTCCGGCCCCATAGACTCCCATATTAGGGAGCGCCGGATTGCACTGGATTCGGGATGCAGCAATTTGGGGGAGATTTTTCTCGGACACTCTGCTACTTACATCAGAGTTTGACGGACAAGACTCGGAATAGGCTGGAGCAGTGACCCTGAACGGCCCTTCTCTCTCTGGGCGGGGAATGACAGCTGCTTGTGTTTCTATGTAGCATTGCATTCCCCGTCCAGAGAGGCTGTTCAGGGTCACCAGCCTATTCCGAGTGTTGTCCGTCAAACTCGGATGAGTGTGTCCGAGCCCTAATGGTTATTTCCTTAATGAAAACACCCACTGCATTGGACCAGTTTCTTCCACCGCACAAGGGCAGTCTGGTCAGTCACAACCATGACAGTATAGTCATGCCCTGCCCTCTACAATTGAGAACACGACCATTAATTTCAGACGTTTGGTCGTGCCCATTGAGCTTCTCCTTCACCCACTGTGGCCTGACAGATGATGCCTCCTCTGTAAGCCCTGCCTCCCATCACTGGTAGTTACTTCTTGACGCCTGTTGTAAAACTATGCCAAAATATATATAAACTCACCGATCCATGCAATAACCTCAGACACTTTGCCACTTGCAGTTTATTCTTAAAAAAAAAAAAAACATGACAGAAACTAATCCGGGACTGAACTGGTAGAATCGGATGGCCATTTATGACCAATCTGGCACCATAGGGATACATGGGAAGCAAAACACAGATCATGTTCTGTCCTTTTCAAAATTGACAGAACAGGTTCCCAAAAACAGTGATGTGAAGCCAGCCTTAATCTGACATCTCCCTCTCAGTATGCAGCACCATGATAATGCCTAGACAGCAGGCTTGTTGTCTGGGTGTTATGCATGACAACGATCTCTCTTTCACCTCATATATACAATCTCTCGCCCGCTCTTGTCGCTTGCACCTGAAGAACATCCCTAGAATCTGCCCTTTTAACACCATGGAAACAAAAACCCTCACCAAGGTCCCGTCTTGATTATTGTAATTCTCTTTTAATTGGCCTCCCCTTTACTAAGCTTTCCCCTCTCCAGTCCATCCTTAATGCGACAGCCAGTCACCTATCTGGCTAATAGTTAATTTGATGCTTCTGCTTGTGTGCCAGTCATTGCACTGACTGCCTGTACAATATAGTATCCAATTCAAATTGATTGTTCTCACCCACAAAGCGCTTTACAGTGCAGCACCTCCCTATATCTCTATCACCCTACCCATTCTCTATGCTCAGGAAGCCATTTTAGGGTATTGTGCCCACAGGACATTTTTTAAGCAGTCCTGAACGCAGCAAAACCTGAGGATCCTAGAGTCCTTGACAGGAGAAGTGCCATGATCTTGTCTGCGTTTTTTGCGCGTTTTTGATGCTGCGTTTTTCCATTGACTGCACCAAAAACGCAGGAAAAAGAACATGTCAATTCTTTCCCATCCGCACCAAAAACACAGGTATTTTACAGTTCTTGACACATGCAAAACCAATGTGTGTGCACAGCGTTTCTGAGAAACACATTGGTTTTGCTGGGAATCAAAACCGCAGGAACAAATTAGCATACATTACCATAAAACCAATGGTTTTCTGCAGGCAGAAACCACAGGAAAAACGCAGCAAAACCTTCCTGTGGGCACATACCCTTAGACTAACTTCAGTATTAATCCTAACAACCCACTCCAGACTTCTCTAGAGCTGCACCAATTCTCTAGAATGCTCTACCCTAAGAAATTAGGTCTACCCACAATATACAGTTTCAGGCGCTCCCTAAAAACACATCTTTTAAGAGCAGCCTATAATGACTCCTAGTCAAAGTCACTCACACATAGCCCATTCACTCCACCAGACAGACAAATGCTTTACAAAGAATGGCTGGTGACTACTCATGCAGCTCTTATCTATTCCCCACTCCCTTATGTTGGCTGCACCATCATTGTAAATAAGCCCCTGTACTGTCACCCCTATCTCATAGTAGACTGTAAACTCTTCTGAGCAGGGCTGTCATTATTGTGCTTTAACAGTTGTCAAGGAATACAATAATTACTTATGAGGGTGTGTGCTCACAGTCCGGAGGAGCTGCGTGTTAGACGCGGCTCCTCCAGACCTGAGTGAAACCACGGGTGGCTGCAGGGAGACTGCAGCCGCCTTGTACTCACCATGTGCAGGGCAGTTTCTCCCTGCAGTCACCTAATGGCAGCCGCTTCCGACTCCGCAGCATGATTAAACACGCTGCGGAGGAGCAGACTGCCGGCAACCCGCACTGCAGCTGCAAACACGCTGGGGGCGGGTTAAGCATAGTGAGGATGGGATTTCTTGAAATCCCATCCACCATGCCTCTACTGTACTACGCAGTGTTTTGGACGCAGTGGCAAAATGCTGCGTCCAAAATGCTGCGTATACTGACTGAGCACACACCCCGACTGTTTGTATATGAACCTCTGAATTGTGAAGCACTGCAGAATGTTGGCGCTATACAGGCCCGGACTGGCAATAGGGAGAGGCGGGACTTTTCCCTATGTGCCTGTAGTTGTGGAGTGGGCAGGGCCACAGCAACTGCTCCTCTGGACACAGGCCAGCTTTTAATCACTTTGCGGGCACCACCACCCGCCGGGCATAGCAGGCAGAGGAGGAGAGCAGCAGGGGCCGGCAGAGCATGACTGCTCTGGTCTGACAGCTGTGAGGGCCAGAGGAGTTTGACAGGAGAAGGAGCAAGAGGAGAGGTGGGGCCCCAATTTCCTCCAGGCCACGCCCCCTCACCACTTCTGTGGGCCACGTCTCCTGTAAATCTCTGGGCCCCGCCCCCTCATTTCTACTGCAGGCACCGGACGTTTTTCCACAGTGCAGGATCCAGCAAGATGAGCTGCTGCTGGTGGCAAGTTTATTTGTGTGTGGCTGACTGTCTGTGGCTGCAGCTGACTGTGTGGCTGACTGTATGTGGCTGGGGCTGACTGTGGCTGAGCATGTCTGGGGCTGCATGGCTGACTGTGTGGGGTGTGACTGTGTGGCTATGTGTAGCTGACTGTGTGGCTGGGGCTGCGTGGCTGATTATGTGGCTTGACTATGCATCTGTGTGGCTTGACTGTATGGCTGACTATGCGTCTGTATGTGGCTTGGGCTGTGTGTTTGTGGCTGACTGTATGCATGTCTGGCTGTGGCTGACCACTGGGACCCCATAATCCTGAGAAAGTGGCTTTGAAGAGCACCATGTAAATGGAGCTGTGATTGATTATTCCCTCTGTTGCACCATTCACATATGGCTCTTCAGATAACTAATTTAAAAAAGTGGGGGCCACAACAATGTAAAAGCAAATTTCATGGATCGGGGCTGATGGGTGATATAGTATGGTGGGGTGGTATAGGCTAGTGGGGTTTGTTTTCCAGGGCTACTTTTTGGTACCAGTCCGGCCCTATATAAATAAAGATCAGCAATGTAGTGAGCAATGTCAGCCAAAAAAAGGCCGGGAAAATGCATGCAGATCACATTGTTGGGCACAGGCAGCAAGTCAAGTACACATGGGGAGCGCATACTGACAGCCAGAAGTAGCCCCCAATATCCATGTGAGGAGGGGTGTGGGGAGATCTACACATCACCAAATGTGCACTGAAGCCCCTCAGTTATACAGGTAACAACAATGCTGAAGTTGGTTTCTTATTCGGCTATTTTTTTTTTTTCTTTCTTCAGGTTTTTCAATAAAAATAAAACATTCTAAGTATATAATAATATGCAATCATGTGTCCTTTTGCTAAATATAAGGCATTCTCCAAAAGTAAGACCTACTATTTTTTTTGAAGAATACCACCAAATAGACCAGGGCATGCAGCTGTGATTCATACCAGCATTACCGTAGACCGCCATCTGTGTCCAGGTGACCACCGCTGTATTTATGCCAGGCGTTTCTCTGAGCTCTCTGGCTCAGCTGTAATAGATGTAAGCCGCCTGCTGATCACTGGCCAGCATGTAGGGGTACTTTCACATCAGCGGTTTTTGCCGTTCGCGGCAGATGCGGTGAAAAAAACCCGCATCTGCCGCAATTACCGCATAACTGCTGCACTTGTGGCACAGTTGCGGCAAGCCCCATGCAGTGTCTATGGGGCTTGCGGTAAATGCGGCAGGTGCGGTTTCGGCACTTGCGGCAGCGAAAACAAAACCGCGGTCAGCCGCGTTTTTTGGGCGGCCGCACCTGCCGCAAGTACCGATACCGCACTTGCCGCAAGTGCAGCGGTTATGCAGTAATTGCTGCAGATGCGGGTTTTTCACCGCATCTGCCGCGATCGGCAAAAACTGCTGATGTGAAAGCAGCCCAACGTCATATGTTGACATTACCTGCTAGCCTCTGATTAGTAGGTCTTACTTTTGGGGAATGCCTTATATTTAGCAGTGTAGCAAAACCTCTAATAAGTATTGTTTTCAGGGTACTACAGTAGGTAAATAATTGTGGTGTGAGATCAGTGGCTCAAAGCCATTTTATTCCTTAAATGTGTGGCATCCCTATGGCTAGGCACCACAGGGAGGCACTACACTTTGAAAACAAAGAGAATTTTGTTTACGTACTGTAAATTCTTTTTTCTTTAGTCATCAATGGGAGACCCAGACAATGGGGTTTAGGGCTCTGCCCTCCGGAGGTCACACTAGGTACTACAAGTTTGTAGACACCGCCTCCTCCGCTTATAAACCCCCACCGTAGGAGACATCCTCAGTTTAGTCCATAAGCTGCGAGGAGAAATTAAACCACACCCGAAACATCGGGAAGAATGCCGTGCACAGACGGTTCAACAACCCGGCAACCACTGTCTCAACAGAGAACAGAACAAGTGCAAAATATGCAACGGAACAACTGGGTGGGTGCTGGGTCTCCCATTGATGACTAAAGAAAAAAGAATTTACGGTACGTAAACAAAATTCTCTTTTTTCTGGTCGTCATAATGGGAGACCCAGACAATGGGGATGTCCTAAAGCAATACCCCAGGGCGGGAAGAGTTCCTCAACAAGACGGATAACACATGGTTCCCTCTAAAGGTGGGCAACCGCCGCCTGGAGAACCCGCCTGCCCAAACTCGCATCCGCAGAGGCATGGGCATGCACCATATAGTGCTTAGAGAAAGTGTGCAGGCTGGACCAAGTGGCCGCCTGACACACCTGTAGAGCAGAAGCTCGATGTCGCAAGGCCCAGGAGGCACCTACAGCTCTCGTAGAGTGTGCCTTCAAACCCACCGGGAGAGGCAAACCAGAAGACCGGTACGCCTCCTGAATGGGAGCCTTGATCCATCTGGCCAAGGTCGACTTCGAAGCCGCGGCCCCCTTACAGCGACCCATCGTGAGGACAAATAAGGAATCCGAACTCCTAAAGGAGGCGGTCCTGGACACATAAATGCGTACAGCTCTCACGAGATCCAGAGTATGGAGGTCGCGCTCAACCTGATGAACGGGAGCGGGGCAAAATGATGGAAGAACAATCTCCTGGTTTAGGTGAAACGTTGAAACCACCTTCGGCAGAAATTCAGGCCGTGGGCGCAACACCACCTTGTCTTGGTGAACCACCAGAAAGGGAGACTTGCACGAAAGTGCAGCCAATTCTGAGACCCGTCTCAGAGACGTAATCGCCACCAGAAAGACCACCTTCTGGGACAGACGAGAGAGAGAGACGTCTCTCAGTGGCTCAAACGGCGGTTTCTGCAGTGCCGCCAGGACCATGTTTAGGTCCCAAGGGTCCAGAGGTCGTCTATAGGGCGGGACCACCCGAGACACCCCCTGCAGAAATTGACGTACCTTCGGGAGGAGCGCCAAGCGCCTGTCAAACAACACTGAAAGTGCTGATACTTGACCTTTCAGAGAGCCAAGGGATAATCCCAACTCCAACCCCGACTGTAGGAAGGCCAACAATGTCGGGATAGACAAAGGCCACGGAGAGCGGCCACCAGAGGCACACCAGGTAAAAAAGATTTTCCACGTTCTGTGGTATATCTTCCTGGAAACAGGTTTCCTTGCCCGATTCATAGTGGCAACCACTGTAGGAGAGAAACCTCTGGATGTCAGCAGCCAGGCCTCAAGAGCCATGCAGTCAATCTGAGGGCCCTGGAATTGAGGTGGAAGAATGGGCCTTGCGCGAGAAGATCTGCGCGTTCTGGAAGAGCCCACCTGTGTCCACCTGACAGTTGCCACAGGTCCGGGTACCAAGACCTCCTGGGCCAATCTGGAGCCACTAGAATGGCCACTCTGCATTCTGTCCTGATTTTCCACAGGACCCTGGGAATCAGAGCCAGAGGCGGAAACACATATGGCAGCTGAAAGCTGGTCCAGCTCAGGATCAGGGCGTCCGCCCCCAGAGACTGGGGATCCCAAGATCTCGCCATGTATTGGGGCACCTGATGATTCAGCCGTGAGGCCATCAGATCCACGTCCGGAGTGCCCCACCTGCCGCAGATGTCCCGGAAGACGTCTGGATGTAGGGACCACTCTCCGGCGTCCATCCCCTGTCGGCTCAGATAGTCGGCCTCCCCAGTTCTCGACCCCTGGGATGTGAACTGCGGAGATCAGGCAGCCGTTTTCCTCCACCCAGAGTAGAATGCGGTGGACTTCGGCGAGGGCCTGAGCACTTCTGGTCCCTCCCTGATGATTTATATAGGCGACGGCCGTCGCATTGTCGGACTGTACCCGAATGGGCTGTCCTGACAGGAATTTCTGAAACGCCAGTAGCGCCAGATAGACCGCCTTGATCTCCAGCACGTTGATCTGCAACGCCGACTCCGACTGAGTCCAGAGGCCTTGAGCCCTGTGGTGCAAGAACACCCCCCCCAGCCCTTCAGACTGGCGTCGGTGGTCACCACTAACCATGACGGTTTTAGGAAGGACCGGCCCCGTGACAGGTGATGTGGCTGGAGCCACCACTGTAGAGAGTCCCTGGTTGGTTGTGACAGTGTCACCAGCCGATTCAGAGAGATCGTCCTCTTGTCCCATCTGCGAAGAATCTCCAGCTGGAGAGGACGGAGGCGAAACTGTGCGAACGGCACCGCCTCTATCGCCGCTACCATGCGACCCACCAGTCTCATCAATACCCGTAGGGATGACTGTGGAGACAGGAGGACATTCTGCACTCCTGATTGGATCGCAAGCTGCTTGGCTTGAGGTAGGGACACCAGGGCCGAGTCCGTGTGGAAGTCCATGCCCAGATATGTCAATGACTGGGTCGGAACCAGGGTCGACTTTTGAATGTTGATAAGCCACCCGAACCGTTCCAGGGACTTCATGGTCACCTCCAGGCTCACCCGACAAAGGTCTTCCGATGGCGCCCTGACCAACAGGTCGTCCAAATAGGGTATGACGGCGTGTCCCTGCGCATGCAGGAGAGCCATCATGGAGGCCATCACCTTTGTGAACACCCGTGGTGCTGAGGCTAGCCCGAATGGCAGTGCCACAAATTGGAAGTGCTCTTCCCCCACCGCGAATCTCAACCAGCGCTGATGAGCTGGTGCAATGGGGACGTGAAGGTAAGCGTCCCTGATATCGATGGACGCTAGGAAGTCTCCCTGTGACACAGCCGCGATCACTGAGCGCAGGGATTCCATGCGGAACTTCCGAACCAACACGTGACGGTTGAACAACTTGAGGTCCAACACCGGGCGAAAAGAGCCGTCCTTCTTTGGGACAATAAAGAGGTTGGAGTAAAAACCCCTGAACCTCTCTTCCGTGGGCACAGGGACCACCACTCCGTCTCTGCGGAGTCCCTCCAACACCAGGTGAAAAGCCTGAGCCTTTTCTGGAGATGGAACCGACCGATGGAATCGGGGTATTGGTTGTGACGTCAGCTCTATCCTGTAACCTCTTGAGACTACGTCTCGAACCCACTGATCTTGAATGTGAAGAAGCCACTTGTCCTGAAAGCGGGACAGGCGGCCCCCCACCTGTGGGGAGGCAGGATGAGAGAGCGAGTCATGTCGAGGCGGGCTTGGGGGTGGCAGCCGCTGCCCCCGCCGGCTTCTTCTGACGACTCTTGGAACGCCACTGAGTAGCAGGCTTGCCCCCTCGGTCTGAGCGAGTGGACGCCGTTGATGACTGGGAACCGGAGCGAAAGGACCACTGCTTAG
This sequence comes from Allobates femoralis, assembly GCA_033576535.1. Classification (NCBI taxonomy): domain Eukaryota; kingdom Metazoa; phylum Chordata; class Amphibia; order Anura; family Aromobatidae; genus Allobates; species Allobates femoralis. The sequence goes on from JARQOC010000004.1 coordinate 211,203,931, forward strand.
GGTTCCTTTTCACGGTGTACCGTGGCTTAGGCTTATTCTGCGGGATCTTAGACTCAGCAGAATACTTTATCAATTTGTCCAGTTCGGTGCCAAAAAGCCTGTCACCAGCGAACGGAAGATTTTGTAAAATCTTCTTAGATGTGGCATCTGAGTCCCAAAGACGCAGCCACAACAGCCTGCGGATCGCAATTGCATTGGCCGAGGCCACAGCAGAGCGAGTGGCAGTTTCCAAAGATGCCGTCCTGGCATAGTCCGCATAGGCCCTTGCTCTCTCAGTGAGAGCCAGGACCTCTGGACTGGACCTAGCTAGATCAGTGATACCATCCAAACAGATAGTAATCGCTTGTAGGGTCCAGACCGCGGCAAAATTAGGGGCAAACGAAGACCCCACAGCCTCATAGGAAGACTTGGCGAGTTGCTCGACCTGTCTATCAGTAGCATCCTTCAACGAGGAGCTATCAGAGGCAGAAAACAAGGAGCGCGCAGCAATCCTAGTCATGGAAGCATCCACCTTGGGAGACTGCGACCATTCCTGGAGCGCCTCCTGGGGAAAGGGAAAGCGATTGTCCTTAGTTTTACGGACATAACGCCGCCCAGGATGCAACCTGGGAGCTTTAATCACCCTTCCGAAATTAGTGTGGTCCATGAAGGAGCCACTTGGTCTAGCCTCTGGCCGCAGCCATTGATATATCTCCTTGGGGTGTACAGTCACCTCCTCAGGAGGAGTGACAAGACGCAATGTCTCATTGATGGAGGACACCAGATCCTCCACCCCATCTGGAGATTCAGACATAGACCCAAGAGTAGAACCCCCATCATCTTCCTCACCATCAGAGGAACGCTCCTCCTCAGAGAGAGTCTGGAGCTCAGGAGAAGCCTCACGGGCTCGCTTAGGGGGTCTTACAGCAGAAGTAAGAGACACCCGGGGGTAACTAGGAGGAGTAGCTGGGTTCTCCAGTCTCCTATGCAGTGCCTCCAGGGTTTGCGACATGGAGGACATCTGGGACAGCAGAGATTCATTGATCTTATTCTGCGTTTCCCATGGCCCTGGGATCACCTGAACCTCAGGGTATAATCCCGGATTTGCAGACTCAGTAGTAGCAGACCGGGCCTCTGGGCGTCCGCAGTTATTGCAGGACCCCTCCACCAGTGTCCCGTTGCATGTAACACAGGCAATGGAGACCACCGCCGCCTTAGCAGCATGCTTCCCAACTGAGGACATCTCCACAGTGAGGGGAATATAAGCCAAAGTTCACAAACAAACCGGGAATCCCGGTGGCTTACCGACCGCAGTAAAGCGGTAGGAGGAAGCGGTGTGTGTGTGTGACCTCCGCGAGTTCCGGTCTCCCTGCAAGTGCAGACACGCGCTGCAGCCAGATCCCAGCCGGGAAGTGAGGGAGAAGATGGCCGCCGACAGTGAAGATGTGGGCGGAGCCAGGAACACGCAGGAAGAACACACAACACGCCCAGCGGTGATGTCACCATAAGGGCTGCCTCCTCCTCCTCCAGACTGCCTCAGCAATGGAGGTGCCGGAGCCCGCAGCGCGGGAAAAGAGTGTGAATATCACCACACACACTCTCAGACTGCATGTACACATAAAAACACCCGCAGTCTACAGCCTCAGCCCCTGTGATACACAGGGCGGTCAGCCAGGGAGACCCCAGCACAGGGTCACCGCCAGAACCGCGGACCCGAGGGTAACCGCGCGGTCTGAGTGTCATGACACCACAGTGACAGACACTACCCCCAGGCACACAGGAGACACACCAGGTGCCTCAGTGCCGGTCCGGTCTGTAAGCACCTTTAGGGAGGCCTCGGACGGGGGTACAGCACCAGTCCGGAGTGTAAGCACCATTTAGGGAGGCCTCGGACTGGGCTGGCTCCGTCCGGTCTGTAAGCACCATTTAGGGAGGCCTCGGACGGAGCGGAGCTGTGCAAGGCTCCAGGCTCCCCCTTACCAGAGCCTCCATGGAGGGATGGAAAGGAAAGGAGCGCGACAGCGTACCGGGAGAACACTGAAGTGTCCAGGCTAAAAACCCTCCGGTACCTCCACCAGCGTGTTCCGCAGAGGGTGAGCGGGGAGGCTGTCGGGGGTCCCGAGCGGGACCATTTTACCTTGTCTTCATACGCCATCACGTAAGCTGTGAGAATGCAGTGAAGTGCAAGCAAAGCGTGATCCTCCGAGCACACTAAGTTTAAAACTGAGGATGTCTCCTACGGTGGGGGTTTATAAGCGGAGGAGGCGGTGTCTACAAACTTGTAGTACCTAGTGTGACCTCCGGAGGGCAGAGCCCTAAACCCCATTGTCTGGGTCTCCCATTATGACGACCAGAAAATATGTAGTATCTCTGTAGTTGTGGGTTTGGGTTTAACCTATGGAGTCTAGGTCAGCGCTCAACACTCGGTCACCTTAGCATAGGACTGATTATTCAGTAGATCCAAAAGGGGGTGGAGCCTAGGTTAGAGCGGGAGACTTAAGCGACAGGCAGTCAGGAGCTCAGCGAGTCAGGGACAGTGCTCAGAAGGCAGGTTGTGAGGTCTCGCCTGACAGCCCCCTGACAGGAGGAATCACCCATCTCTAAGAGGTTGTCCCAGGACAGAAGGAGACAGACCAGCACCGGTTGGAGCCAGCTGGTTTACTCTGGGGAACACCGGCAACACGGAGGCAGACGCGGTCAGTGGTTTATCCCTGGCCGCAAACAGACGAGCCGCGGGCCCATAATCACCGGGTAGCCGTAGGCGCCACAAGAAGGTACCTCGCCCCGCCCCTCAGGCCCAAAATTGGTCTAAGATTACAGGAATATTGGTCCGGATTCAGGTGGCGGGAGGATTTGCTAGTTACCGCTCTCGTCCGTACCGGTAAAGGAAACCCGTGCTCCACCGTAGAAGACCAGGGGACTGGTGGGAGAGATCTGCAAGGGTGGTTAAAACAGCAAAGGACAGAATTAGACCCCAAAAGACTTAAATAAAAAAGGAACATCTGGAGGCTCCATAGGGTACCCTGAACCGACAACTACTACCCGTTAAACCAGACTGTACCGTGTTTTCCATAACATCTTCCAGTACCAAGTAAAGTGGATTTGAAGTTTAATCAGTCTGTCTTTCTTCCCGCCGCGCCCGGAGAGCCTCAGCAACATCAGCATTGCACCAGAGGGGTAAGAACAACTACTCTCCTCATCCTCCACCGCTGCCCTGAGGTAAAAGCTCCACCTTTGAGGAGCTGGACCACACTGAGCTGCACACATCTCCTCAGCGGCTGGCCTGCAGCGCCGGTATCCAAATGTGGCATCATGTACGTTTTTATCCCTGTAAATATCCCCCCCCCCCCCCTCCCACATCTAACAAATGACTGCAAGGACACAGAACCAGGAACCCGACCACCCGTGATTCCCCAGTTAAATCCATCAAACCCATGCCCGGTATGCGAGTACCCCTTGCCCTTGGGCTCATCATTATCTGGCATCACGAACAGGATTTGAACCAGCCTGGAAATACCGGGTAAAGTGTGCCTAAAGACTTTTATTGGCTGTATACTGTGGATTCCAAAATAGAGCCGCCATTACATTGCCTCATAAAATTTCAACTGAGTCATCAAAGCAGGAGAAAAGAGCGGGAAGATCAGCCCCGCCCCTCTGCCGAAGAGTGACCAAGTGTAGTGGCGGGCTCTGGAAAGGCTCGAAAGACTCACCTACAGGATTCTTGTGGTGGGCAGGCCTAAAAATGTAAAACAACTATGTGCTGGCGCAGGGGCGTGCCTCAGCCCCTCAGCATACATGGGCCAACCAAGAGGCCCCAAAGTGCCCCCCCCCCTTGTTTTTTTAATTGAAAAACCTGAAGAAAAAAAAAAAAAAAAAAAACCACAACCAAGGGGGTGGGTTGAGCACCAGCCCACACCAGTTTGGGACTATAAAAATTAAACAGGCTGCAGCCGGAGCACAGAACGAGATACCTGGTCAGGCTCCGGACCCATTACCTGTGTGCGGCTTGGAAAAGATGGCAGACCTAACGATCTCCGACCTGGTCAGAGAAGTCAAAGATAGAGTGAAAGCCGAATGTGCTGCCCCGAGGATTCCAAGCCTAGAAGCTGAGGGTGGGAATGTCGAGTTTTGGGTAGCAGCGGTGCGAGAATTGCGTGTTTGACATCAGGAGACCATGGAGTGAACCGTGAGACGTTGGAATACCGAGATGATCCCTGACCTGAGCCGCAGAATGGGACGATGACAAGAGCCGGAGCCAAAGTCAGGACTGGCGGTTGCGGTAAAACCCAAAAACTGAACCCCCGGTAACCGGTGAGAACTACATACCCTAAGAATCTGGTTCCACCACTGGAGAAGACACCAGATCATCTGAGGTCAGTGTTTCACCATCTGAACCAGAAAGCTGCGAGCTTCTGGAAGAGCAATCGGTGGTGAGGGGCCCCGCGAGTTATGGTAGGCCGGCCAGCAGCGCCAGTATCCAATTTACCGGGATCCACAGGTGGCATCATATCCCTGTAAATATTCCCCCCATATCTAACAAATGACAGCCAGGGCACGAAAACAGGAACCCGACCACCCGTGATTCCCCAGTTAAATCCATCAAACCCAGGCCCGGTATCCGAGTACCCCTTACCCTGGGCTCATCAAAAACAGCTGTTACGTATAGAAGTCTGAATATTGTGTTTCTGCCCACTTTGATGCCAGTTCTGATACCTGAAACCCATTCAAACCAGGCTGGAGGGACCCGACTATGATGTGGGGAATTACTAGGTATGTAATTGTTGTGTAATATCAGTGGCCCAAAACGATTAAACCCCTCAAAAACAGCTTATTCAAATCTGTGAAAATTGGGTCTGCCCACTGTGATGCCAGTTTTGATGCCCAGAACTCATTTGGGCCAGGCTGGAGTGACATGAATTTAATGTGCGGTAACACTAGGTATGTAAATCAGGTGTCAGATCATGGCCCAAAGCCATTTAACCCCTTCAATACCATACCTCAGTGCCCACTTTGATGCCCATTTTTGTGCCAGCCTTCTATTTTTTTTTTATGTTTAAGTGTATTCACAAACGGACACATGATTGCATACTATTATATACTTAGAATGTTTTATTTTTATTGAAAAAACCTGAAGAAAAAAAAAAAAAAAAAACAGAATATAAAAAATAGCCGAGTAAGAAACTGAAGGAATAAGAAACCAACTTCAGCATTGTCAGGTAACAAGTGATCTGTCAGGTCCTAGTAGGATTTGTATAGGACTTGAAGTCCCATAATAGCAGTAAATCACATGGACATTATATAGGAAATAAATGGTCACAGAAAATAAAGAATCCAGCACTAAGTTATCAAAAAAAAACATTTTGTGACCCGTATACAGCAATCCTCAGTCCAGGATTAGGAGCAGGAGAGCTCTGCACTCACCTTTCTTCCCGCCCGGAGAGGTGACATTACTGGAGGAACTCGGGGTGGCGCCAAATGATTTCCTCGGAGCCCGGGCAGCAACAGCTGAAAGAGAGCAGATATGAGCGGATCCAAGACGGCGGGGATAGGGGGAGGGGGGGGGGTCCTCACAAGATCGAAGTCGGACATTTTGGCGCGCATCTTCCTTGCCGCCAGCACTCTTCCCCTCATACACCCTGCCGGTCCAGACAGTGACTGCACCGCGATCATAACACCACCCGGGCGCCTCACAGGGACAGGACATGGGGAGACCAGCGCCGCCCGTGTCACATGGAGTAGAGTACGGTGGGGCACGGGTCTGTAGTCACTCACACCCCGTGCTCAGCCGGACAGTCGGTCTTCCTCAGCACTCACACCCGTGCTCAGCCCGGACAGTCGTCTTCCTCAGCTCTCACACCCCGTGCTCAGCCCGGACAGTCGGTCTCCCTCAGCACTCACACCCCGTGCTCAGCCCCGGACAGTCGGTCTTCCCTCAGCACTCACACCCCGTGCTCAGCCCCGGACAGTCGGTCTTCCCTCAGCACTCACACCCCGTGCTCAGCCCGACAGTCGGTCTTCCCTCAGCACTCACACCCGTGCTCAGCCCGACAGTCGGTCTTCCCTCAGCACTCACACCCCGTGCTCAGCCCCGGACAGTCGGTCTTCCCTCAGCACTCACACCCCGTGCTCAGCCCCGGACAGTCGTCTTCCCTCAGCTCTCACACCCCGTGCTCAGCCCCGGACAGTCGGTCTTCCCTCAGCACTCACACCCCGTGCTCAGCCCCGGACAGTCGGTCTTCCCTCAGCACTCACACCCCGTGCTCAGCCCCGGACAGTCGGTCTTCCCTCAGCACTCACACCCCGTGCTCAGCCCCGGACAGTCGGTCTTCCCTCAGCACTCACACCCCGTGCTCAGCCCCGGACAGTCGGTCTTCCCTCAGCCCCTCACCTTTCCTGTAGCTGCCGGTGGAGGGCCCAGCGCTGTCAGCCTTGGTGCGCACCATCCTGCCGTCTCTGTCTCTCACACCTGGATTATGGCGCAGAAAATTAAAGCTCAGATTTTGGCGCTCGATATTCCGCCCCGCCCCGTGCTCCCATTGCACGCAGTCCTCTATGCCACGCCCACTCTGCAGTAATCAACCAGTGATAGTAGGGAGGAAGCTGTCAGTCACGCTGCCTTGCACCCTTCCCGCCGTATGTCGGAGGATGTGGCTGAGGAGAGACGGCCTCTCACTCTGGGCTGAAGTTTCCCGCTCAATTGTGTGACTGGCCGGCGGCATGCAAAGCGCTCACTGATGCAATACAACATAGTGTTTTATATTATGTCATATAACCTGTCACTACCTTATACCATCAGTAAGTAAAAGGTAAAGACTATTTATACAGCGGCCGTCACACGCATCAATTTCTTGAACGATATCGCTTAAGCGATCTGCTTTTTGATCGCGTTTGTGCATCGCTGCGTGTAATCAAGCGATTTTATAATGTAAAATCACTTGATTGATAGAGATTTGTGAGCCGGAGCTCATATCAAGCGATAATCGCTTGATCAATCTGCCTCATCGTGGTGTCTGACACCACGATGAACGATCTCCCAGCGGTTGAGCCTATGCTGGGAGATGGTATCTATGGTAAACGTCGGGTTACTAAGTGCCGCGCGGCGCCTAGTAACCCGATGTGTACCACAGTTACCAGCGATCTCGCTGGTCCTCATCGCTGGTGAGTCTGTCTGTGTGACAGCTCACCAGCGATGTGAACGATATTGTTAGCGATCGCGCGTGCATGTGATTGCTAACAATATTGCTCAAAAGATTGAAGCGTGTGACGGCCGCCTACCGCGTTTCTGCTTTCACATCAGCGGTAATCGCTGATCGCGGCAGTTGCGGTGAAAAAAACCCGCAACTGCCGCGATTACCGCATAATAACTGCTGCACTTGCGGCAAACCCCATACAATGTATGTGCCAGCATGCGGCAAGTGCGGTTATAGCAGGTGCGGCAGCGAAAAAAAACGCGGTCAGGTGCCCAAACCAACCGCACTTGCCGCACCTGCCGCAAGCCCGCATATACATTGTATGGGGCTTTCCACAAGTGCAGCAGTTATCGGTAATCGCGGCAGTTGCGTTTTTTTCACCGCAACTTCTGCGATTTAAAAAAAAACGCTGATGTGAAACTACCCAAATGGCTGCACTTGCGTTCACCTGCAGCAAGCCCCATTCAATGTCTATGGGGCTTGCGGTAAGTGTGCGGCAAGTGTGGTTTTGGCACTTGCGGCAGGTGCGGCCCAGAAAAAAACGGTATGCTGCGTTTTTTCGCGACTGCACCTGCGCAAGTGCCGATACCGCACTTGCCGTACCTGCTGCAAGCCCCATAGACATTGTATGGGGCTTGCCGCAAGTGAATCGCAAGTGCGGCCGTTATGCGGTAATCACGGCAGTTGCGTTTTTTTCACCACAACTGCCGTGATCAGCGTACAACGCAGATGTGAAAGCAGCCTTAGGGTCCTTTCACATCAGCGTTTTTCGCTGATCGCAGCAGTTGCAGTGAAAAAAACACAACTGCTGCGATACCAGCATAACGGGCGTACTTGCGCAAGCCCATCAATGTCTATGGCGCAGCAAGTCGGCCGCGAAAAACCGCGTTTTTTTTCGCGGCCACACCTGCCGCAAGTGCCAATACCGCACTTGCCGCAAGCCCCATAGACATTGGGCTCTACATTATGCTGCAAAATTAGTTGGTAGTCTTCAGACTTCATAATGCCATGCACACGGTCAAGCAGTCCAGTGTCAGAGGCAGCAAAGCAACCCCAAAACATCAGGGAACCTCCGCCATGTTTGACTGTAGGGACCGTGTTCTTTTCTTTGCCTCTTTTTTTTTCTCCTGTAAACTCTATGTTGATGCATTTGCCCGAAAAGCTCTACTTTTGTCTCATCTGACCAGAGAACATTCTTCCAAAACGTTTTAGGCTTTCTCAGGATAGATTTGGCAAACTATGTAAAAGCTGATATATCAATAATTAAAAATTAAAACGTAAAATAATCCTATGATTAGTATTCACAACTCTTGTAAGCAGCTTGTTATTCAGTATAACCAACCCTTTAATAGATCCTAACGTTGTAGTGGATACTGAATAACAAGCTGTTTACAAGAGTTGTGAATACTAATCATAGGATTATTTTACATTTTAACTTTTAATTATTGATATATCAGCTTTTACATAGATTGTTTATAGAGATTTTAGTTTTTTGCTATAATTAGTATAGAATAATAAGGATATAAGTAAGCATCTAAATTACATAAGTTGTAATTATACAGATAATTTTTAATAATATCCCCTGAAGGGTAAAGAAAGTGGAAGGAATAGTTTTTATTATTTATTTATTTAATATTTTAAGAGCTAGCGCATAGTCTCACAAATAGATAATAATTGATTTAAACAACAATAAGGCGATTAAATACGCGGTACTGCCTTCAGACTACTGCAGCAGCTCAAGTGCCAATTGCTAGCTCCAGTGTACTCTTGCAAATAATATAAAGATTTGGCAAACTCCAGCCTGGCTTTTTTATGTCTCGGGGTAAGAAGTTGGGTCTTCCTGGCTATCCTACCATACAGTCCCTTTTCATTCAGACGCCGACGTATAGTACGGGTTGACACTGTTGTACCCTCGGACTGCAGGGCAGCTTGAACTTGTTTGGATGTTAGTCGAGGTTCTTTATCCACCATCCGCACAATCTTGCGTTGAAATCTCTCGTCAATTTTTCTTTTCCGTCCACATCTAGGGAGGTTAGCCACAGTGCCATGGGCTTTAAACTTCTTGATGACACTGCGTCACGGCAGACACAGGAACATTCAGGTCTTTGGAGATGGACTTGTAGCCTTGAGATTGCTCATGCTTCCTCACAATTTGGTTTCTCAAGTCCTCAGACAGTTCTTTGGTTTTCTTTCTTTTCTCCATGCTCAATCTGGTACACACAAGGACACAGGACAGAGGTTGAGTCAACTTTAATCCATGTCAGCTGGCTGCAAGTGTGATTTAGTTATTGCCAACACCTGTTAGGTGCCACAGGTAAGTTACAGGTGCTGTTAATTACAGAAATTAAAGAAGCATCACATGATTTTTCTAACAGTGCAATACTTTTGTCCACCCTTTTTATGTTTGGTGTGGAATTATATCCAATTTGGCTTTAGGACAATTCTTTTTGTGTTTTTTCATTGAAGACAAATTAAATTAAGATGATAATACCAAAGAATTTGTGATTGCAATAATTTTCAGGAAGAAACTGAGTATTATCTGACAGAATGTCAGGGGTGTCAATACTTTTGGCCACAACTGCACATAGCAGTGCTGATGATGCACTGGTATACATGGCACAGGTGATGAGACAAACACAGCTTCAACTACCCTAACAAGACTATTACGTTATTAAAAGTATGAACAATTTTGTAAAAAGGGAACTAAAGTTCAAATCACACCTTTTTTTTGCCCCATTAAAAAAAATACACAAACTGGTATTGCTGCATTCGTAAAAGTGATCAGCGTCTCCCACTCCAACACCTCCTCCTCACCCTACCCCCTTTCTGTCAGAGTCCCCCAAGGTTCGGTCCTGGGACCCCTACTTTTCTCCATTTACACTCTCGGCCTAGGGCAACTCATCGAGTCCCATGGCCTCCAGTACCACCTCTACGCTGACGACACCCAAATCTACCTGTCCGGCCCTGACATCACCTCCCTACTCCCGAAAATCCCTCAATGCCTTTCCGCCATCTCATCCTTCTTCTCTGCTCGCTTCCTTAAACTCAACATGGACAAAACTGAATTCATAGTCTTCCCCCAAGAAATTCCACCCCACCTCCCAACCTATCCATCTGCGTCAACGACTGCGCCCTCTCCCCAGTCCCCCAAGCCAAGTGCCTCGGGGTAATCCTTGACTCCTCCCTATCCTTCAAACCCCACATCGAGGCCCTCACCACATCCCTCCGGCTCCAGCTCAAGAACATCTCACGGATCCGCTCCTTCCTCAACCACGACACCGCTAAAACACTCATCCATGCTCTTATCATCTCCCGCCTTGACTACTGCAACCTCCTTCTCAATGGCCTCCCGGCTAACTCCCTCACACCTCTCCAGTCTATCCTCAACTCCGCTGCCCGACTCATCTATATGTCCTCCCGCTTCTCCCCTGTCTCCCCCCTCTACCAAGCCCTTCACTGGCTCCCCTTCTCCAAGAGATCCCAATTCAAAACACTAACCATGGCTACAAAGCCATACACAACCTGGCCCCACCATACATCTCCAAGCTGGTCTCCCGATACCTACCCTCACGCAACCTCCGCTCCTCCCAAGAACTCCTCCTCTGCTCCCCCCTCATCTCCTCTTCGCACAACCGAGTCCAGGACTTCTCCCGGGCATCTGCCATACTCTGGAACTCCCTGCCCCAACACGTCAGACACTCTCCTACCCTGAGAAGCTTCAAGTGTCACCTAAGAACACTCACTTGTTCCGTCAAGCCTACAACCTGCCATGAGACCCAGGCGACCGCCCCATACCTGACATTCCCCCATCCTACTGTATCCTAACCCACCCCTCATAGACTGTGAGCCCTCGTGGACAGGGTCCCTGCCCCTCCTGTACCTGTACGTCCTGATCGCCTAGATTTAGTGTACTTGTTCTTGTCTCCCTCATCCTCATGTAAAGCGCCATGGAACCTAATGGCGCTATATAAATAAATAATAATAAATAAATAAATAAAATATAAATTCAATTAATGCGATCAGTAAATATTCTAGTGAAATAAATAATAAAGCTGCAGAATAGTTTTTTTGGCCACTGTAACGTTGCAATAAAATGCAATAAGACGCGAACAAAACATGTATCTACCCAAAAATGATATCAGTAAAAACCTCAGCTCAGGGCGCAAAAAACAAGCCCTCACATAGCCCCAGATCCTGAAAAATTACAGCATTACGGTATCACACGTTGTGTATTTGCAGCAATATTTTTTTTTGAGGATCAGTAAATGCAGTGAAATGCAGCAACGTTTGGCTTCCCAGCCAAGCAATGCATTTCCCGATTTTGCGTTCAGACGCTCCGTCATTTTGCGGATGTGTTTTTCACTGGAAAACGGATCCTCAAAAAGAATTAATGTCAATTCTTTAGCTCTTTTCCACTGCCCTCATTGTAGAATGGGCTCAAAAAAAGCGGACCCTCAAAAGCGCAATGTATGAATGAAGAAGCTATGTCAACTAATCATTATATTGTACATATATATATACTAGATATGCAGATATGCAATGTCACAATGGGGGCGAGCTGTATGGCGTTGGGGGCAGCGGACGTACCTGCAGTGTACACAGCCCCAGAGATTATTGCTTTCAGCTTATGATTCAAGGTGCAGGCAGGGTGAACCTAGCCCCTCTGCTGCCTGAGGCAAACTGCTAAATGGCGCATCCCACCCCACCTCCCGCTAGTAATTTTTTTTTCATTGTTAAAAATAAATCTGGTTCATACAGATTTATATCTATCCTGTAAAAATTATCAAATAGTGGCCATTTTAGTTTACAGAGAGAGAAAAAAAGATGTCCACACAAGGATGTCAGCGCCATCACACGCACATACAAGAACCACACAGAAGAATCCAGAACAAGGATCATTAATGGCAATGGTGGCTTGGCACAGGCTACAGACACTTAATGACGACTGACAGAGCTGTGGTCCTGTAGGCAGACACAGTCCTGCATCCTTTATAGCACAGGAGGCAGCACTGATTGCCATCCTCTGGCACACGCCTACAAAACTCTGGAACGCTGCCTGGCACTGACTAGTCAGACATGTTACCATGCAGCACCGTCCACACACCACAAGTAACGACCTGCAGTCTGAGCATTAACAAGCCACCACTGCAATAAGCTGGAGAAATGGCACTTCTCCTCCAACGACCACGCTTCCTCCCGAATTGCTTAGCCAATCACAAGCGCCGCACACGGGGCTGTCTGGACTTAATAACAGGGTCCTTCCTATTGGGTTGAGCAAAGGATGTGGGAGCGGGAAGGGGGAAGGCACCACCGACCAACCGCTGCTCAGGAGAAACATGGCTGGATACCTGTATGTACCGAGGGGCGGCACTGGACCTGGTGCGAAGGTTATGGCCAATCAGTCCTGCAGCAGAGGGACAATGCATCCTGCATCATAGAAATCATGGAGCCCCAGAGCAGAAGTTCTAATTGGGCACCACCAAAAAAAGCAATATTTGGCTACGTCACATAGGTACATCTTTGACAACATTTCAGCCTTCACAAAGTAATTTTCCTCCTATTCAGGCCCCTAGATTCCCCTTCCATTGCCCCATAAAGTGTGATGCCAATAAAAGTGCCCCACAAACACTGTATGATCCCCCACAGTGCATTCCTCCACACAGCACAGTATGATGACCCTACTGTACCTCATTCAACTACATCAGTACAGTATGATCCCCAAATATGACCCCCCTTCATAAAGTATAAAGGCTCCATATAGTATATTGCACCCCATAGTCCTCCAAGTAGCATATTGCACACCCACAGACCTCCATATAGAATAATGTATCCCCACATTCCTCCATATAGAATAATGCACCCCCACAGTCCTCCATATAGTATAATGCACCCCACAGTCCTCCATCTAGAATGCACACCCAAAGTCCTCCATTTAGTATAATGCACGCCACAGTCCTCCATATAGTATAATGCACCCAACAGTCCTCCATTTATTATAATGCACGCCACAGTCCTGCATACAGTATAATGCACCCCACATCCTCCGTATAGTATATTGCACCTTTAAAGCATGACATATAGTACAATACACTTCCACAGTCCTCCATATAGTATAATGCAGTGTACTCACTGATTAAGAAGAAAAAAGTAAATACTCACTTCTTTTCTCGCTGCTCCAGTCTCCTCAGCATCTGCTCTGCACGTTTCAGCACAGTGGGACTCACTGATGACATCATCGTGCCCCGCTGTGCTGAGCTGCAGAGGGCAGACAGCGGTGGCCGGGACTCGGGAGAAGAATGCTGTTGGCAGAGGTGGCTGGGACTATAGGAGTGGGAGCAGCATCCGCAGGGGCTACCACTGGTACACACACCTCGTACGCACTCGGCTCCACTCCGTACACCTCGTATACACTAGGCTCCGCTCCGTACACCTCGTACACACACTGCTCTGCTCCGTACACACGCTGCTCCGCTCCGTACACCTCGTACACACGCGGCTCTGATCCGTACACCTCGTACACACGCGGCTCCGCTCCGTACACCTCATAAACACGCGGCTCCGCTCTGTACACACGCAGCTCCCCTGTACCAGTATGCCCGAGCTCCGAGTACCCCGACCATTGTCGGCTAGACATATATAGAGTCTGTGTTTCCTTCTGCTGTATACACCATCTGTGTTTGCTCCTGCTGTATACAGGGTCTATGTGTGGGCTCCTGCTGCCGCCAGGGCGCTATGTGTGGGCTCCTGCCACCTCCAGGGGACTCTCTGTGCGCGTCTGCTGCCTCCAGGGGCTCTGTGTGGGCGTCTGCTGCCTCCAGGGGGCTCTGTGTGGGCTCCTGATGCAGTTGCTGAGGCTCATGTGTGGGTTCCTGCTGCCTCCAGAGGCCTCTGTGTGGGCATCTGCTGCCTCCAGAGGGCTCTGTGTGGGCGTCTGCTGCCTCCAGAGGGCTCTGTGTGGGCGTCTGCTGCCTCCAGAGGGCTCTGTGTGGGCGTCTCCTGCCTCCAGAGGGCTCTGTGTGAGCGTCTGCTGCCTCCAGAGGCCTCTGTGTGGGCGTCTGCTGCCTCCAGAGGCCTCTGTGTGGGCGTCTGCTGCCTCCAGAGGGCTCTGTGTGGGCGTCTGCTGCCTCCAGAGGGCTCTGTGTGGGCGTCTGCTGCCTCCAGAGGGCTCTGTGTGGGCGTCTGCTGCCTCCAGAGGGCTCTGTGTGGGCGTCTGCTGTATGCAGGGGACTATGATTTGCCACCACTGCTTTATTAAGTATAGCCCTATGTTATGTATAGCAATGTATATAAGGATGAAAAAAAAGGTTCTGCATGCTGCTGTTTTTATTATTTGCTTCTACAGATGTGCACCTTTGTGCTAATCACTGTACTTATCACTGGATCTATAAAAAGATGATCATGTTACATGTCACATGGTACATGGTACTTCGGGTTAGGGGTGCCCTCGCATTCTAAACAGCCCCAGGCCCTGGCTACTCTTAAACCGTCCCTAGCTATGGCACCCGGCGGCACGCAGGGATTGGATGAGCCAGGATTCAGAGACGTGTCATGTATAGCGTGCTACGTCAGCACGCCTCTGACTGAACCCTGTCTGAACCCTCCAGAGCGGAGTGCAGACTGCGCAGTGAAGACAGGGCCAGGCACAGGCGGTGCCATTACTGTCTGGATTGACTGTTGTTGTGTCTGTAAGAGGCTGGCGGCCGCTGAGTGAGGGGAGAAGACCAGTATGAGTCCCCCACTCCCTGCCTGCTGCAAAGAAGTGTTGTTCTGTAAGTGTCCATCCATATCCTCCATTATATCCTAGATGCTGCTGTTAGTGGCCATCTGATCCTGCACTGCATTGTATTATTCATCGGCGGCCGTCACACGCTACGATATACATAACGATGTCAGCAACGATGTCAATATTTGCGCATCGCCCATACGATGTGTAAAATCGATCGCCTGCACGTTACACGCACAGACATCGTTAAATCAAGTCAACGATGCCTCTAATCCGCGGTCATGTGTACGACCTAGATATCGTGTGTACACATCGTTATAACGCAGTAACACACAAGCCTCGTGAACGACTCGGTGGTAAATGTGGGCATGCCTGTTGGTCAATTTGAGCAGATAGGCATGCTACATGGCTTTTAATCCGCGCCCCTCTCTCCATTATTGGTGGCCACTCCTGCGTTCCCATTGGTCAGATGTGCCTGCAAACAGGGCACTATGTGTTTCCTCTTGTCCTGACAATTTTACCTGTAATACTTTGAAATACTGATCCCATGTGACGCATAAGCATCCCCTATCTGAACACACTCCGCCATGTCCCAAGCGCTTATTCCGTGTCACAATTCTAGCCCTACTACCGTTGCGTCTCCACCATCCGCCTTGTGCGCCGTGCACAATCTGAACACTATTGTATTGGGCAATGGTTGTCATTTGTGCTCGCCGTAAGGGACTGTGCCACGCATACGTGTTGTCCCTGCTGCCCCTGGTACGCCCATCTTCCCTTGTGTTAGCGGCGTGTAAATCAGGGAAGGTGCTTCACAGATGGTAACCTGCGGCACTCGTTGGCACTGTCAGGGTAGGAACATACCTTCTGTGGAGCACTTTGTGGCGGCCTGTATTTGCGGCCTCACTATTGTTTTTACTCGACTCGCATGGAAAACGCAGGGCAAAACGCATATGCGTTTTGAAAAGGCGTGCTTCGTTTGCCCGCAAACTAACATGCGTTTGCCATGTGTTCTACAGACATTTTTCTTTAAATTTGTGGTTACAAAACCGCATGTGTTGTGAAGCGGTTTGGCGTTCTTACCGCATGGCAACGCAAGGGGCCCTAATGTTTTTGACCTGCTGTAGTCTGCGTTGCCAACACTTGTGTTGTGCACAGCATATGTGTACCAACATATGTATTGTGTGTGTGTTGATTTATGTTTGCAAAATACACATTGTAGCAGAAGGACTCGCTGGTGATGACAGGAAGTATGAGGAGGCAGCGTGTTCACACGTGACAAACAGAATGGTTTATTCACCTTCATAAGCCATTCTACAGCAAAATAACAGTGAAACACACAGACCCGCACAGTGCTAACACCAGGCTCCACTATATGGGCCTGTCACCACGCCCCTTGGGGAGGTATGTGGTCCTGGACCCGCCCGTCTCTCACAGGACCCATAAGCCGGGCCTTTCTGCACTAATAAACCTCTTAAGGTACCGTCACACGGGGACATATCGCCGGCGATGTTGCCGGCAACCGAGGGGCGTGGCCAGGTTGCGGCGACATCGCCGGCGAATTGCCGCGTGTGACAGGGCGATAATCAGGCGATGAATCGCCTGAGTCACATCGCCAGGTTTCCCAACAATGTTGGGAAACCTGGCGATGTTGCTCAGGCGATCCTGCCTGATTGCCCTGTGTAACGCGGCAACCTGCAATGTTGCGGGCGATTCCGCCTATCTCCAACATTGCGAGTCATCGCCGGTAAGTTGCTCCGTCTGACATCTCCCCGGCAATGTTGTCAGGGATGTGCGCTCCCGCGATCCCCGGCAACATCGCCGGCAATATGTCCCTGTGTGACGGTACCTTTAGTGCTGACATGCACTAAGGAAAATCCGCCGATTTATGTCACAGACAACAGGTATCTCTGCGACACATACCTCCATCAATTAGGCAAGCCCTCGCCCCCTTACAACATATTGATTAGTATTGCCAACCCAAAAAGTAAAAAAGCTGTGTCAAATTATACAAGGACACATGTCCTGTCTAGAAACATGAGCTACAGGACACATCAGAAATGTCAACACAACAATCACACATGTCACAGTGGTACCTACACTATGTTGTGTTGCCAGCTCACAACCCCTGGACCATTAAAGTACTCGCAGTACCGGTCCCTATTCTCTTGTGCCTCGTGCCGGCTGCTTCCACGGCCTAAGGGCTGTAGTCCTGCCACGTGTGGGGCATCAGCACGCCAGCCCCACAACACTACCTCGCCATTGGTGGAGTCAATGGAGTCCACATAGTTTGGTGGGGTGTAGGACTGGTGATCGCGGAGTCTGAGAAAATTGTGCAGGACACAGCACGCCGTGACAACTATGTCTATCGATTCAAGTTTCATGTTAATGGCGGTGTGGAAGATCCTGAATCAGCTTGCTATAATCCCAAATTCATTCTCCACCACTCGGCGTGCCCGGGAAAGCCTATAGTTATAGATTCTTTGTGGAGGAGTAACATGCCTCTGGGGATATGGTTTTAGCAAATTCCGATGGAGTGGGAACGCATCATCCGCCAGAAATACAAAGTTTAGGTTTGCACAGGTGACATTATTTCTTGGCAAATTGAGGCGCCCAGTTTTTAACTTTTGCCCAAATGATGATTGGTCAAAAACCCCGCCATCGGACACTCGGCCATTTGTACCCACTGACGCATACATAAACTCATAGTTGCCGTTCACCACTGCCAACAATACAATGCTAAAATAGCCTTTGTAATTGAAGAAGTACGATCCACAGTTGTGTGGTTGAGTGATTCTAATGTGTTTGCCGTCTATGGCACCCCCACAGTTTGGATATTGCCACTTCTGGCTAAATTCTGCGGCAGTGGCCAGCCATTCTTGAGGGTTTTGGGGCAAACGCATATATGTGGGAGCCAGACAGCGGACTATAGCCTCACAGGTCTCAGGGATCAGTTGGCTAAGGAATGGCCGGGACACAGCTGAGGAGTACTCAATGTCCTGCATGCTGCGCCCTGTGGCGAGAAAGCGCAGCGTAGCGGCCAACCTCTCCTCCGCAGGGACTGCTGGACACATTACAGTGTCGTTGGGTGCAATCAGCGGTGTAACTGCATCAAGCAGGATTTGAAATGACTCCTCAGACATCCTGAGAAAGTTTTGGAAGTCACGCAGAAAGTCTCTTCGGAGTTGCCGCACAAGACGAATGTGGGAATGCTCATTGTGCTGCTGAAGCCATTCTCTCGTCCACAGGCGTCGTGGTCTCCTCCTGCGGCTCGCCTGCCTCTCCTCCTCCTGCCGAGCAGCCTCCACAAGAAAAGCAGCCCCCACCACGGCACGTTCACCTGGATTCCTGCTGTTAGACGGAAAATGAAAAAACGCATGGTGACAAAGGCGAACGGTTGATTGGGAAAAATTTTATATGGGCAAGTGGACAATACTGAACATTACATTGGCCAAATCTGTACTGGGGCAAAACACATATGTGGAAATGATGTCCCCCAAAAACCAAAGACATCTATAGAAATGTAGGTATCCAGTACTTCAAGATGTTCAACATCGTCAAAGGCTCCTGTCCCAAAAATACTAATCCAAAACAAGGTAGTTAACCATCTAGCTCAAAACCCACATCTCACTTTCTACAGCATTGAAGCGACTTCCATATACATCACACACATGGAGGACTATATTAGGTATGGTGTAAAGCAAAGAACACTACAGACAAAGATAAACTCACGTGCACTGTTTGCTGAGATGGGTGCCACTCAAATGTCAATGGAAAACCAACGAAGATTTCCGTGATGTTTAAGCCACTTGTGGGATGCTGTATTTAGCAAAGTGATCTACACAAATAACACAAATACAATATTAAAGATAGCATCTACATCATATTGGTGGACTCCAGTGATGACATCCTAATGCAAGTATTTTCGCAACGCACCAGTGTCCCCAGCACAAACATATCAAATGTGGACTAAAAACATACTGTTGACGACTCTGCAGCAATCACGTGTCTGTGCCGACGTCCCGTCGCTATAGACTTACCACACCCAATCACAATGCAGCAACGTTCTCCAACAGGCGTGGCTCCAGCATTGTACCACACCCAACCACGATGTAGCGTTCTCCAACAGGCGTGGCTCCAGCATTGTACCACACCCAACCACGATGTAGCGTTCTCCAACAGGCGTGCCTCCAGCATTGTACCACACCCAAACACGATGTGACGTCCTCCAACAGGTGTGCCACCTGCGATGCAATTTGCACATCACAGCTGTGAGCATCACATGGCTTGTGCTTCATTTAGCATAAATAGAGTGTATGTACACATGTTTGGCCTCCCTGCTCTTGTGTGCGTCCCTTCCCACTTGTGGATTTGACTACATAGCTGCTGCATCAAGTTCCCATAGGACACTGTGTCTTCTGAAGCCAAGGTATGTTCATATCAGATGACGCACCCACATCTAAATCTTGTTTCTATTGGAGTCATGACACACATTCAGATTGTCACTGTCACACAAGCACACATCCATGGCTGGGACACTTAAGTATCGGTTAAGGCCACACAGATATATTGGTCACAGATCTCTGGTTGCAGTGAAATCAATGGACACATTGCTCCATTTTGTGGCTATGTACAATGGAACAATGTGTCCATGATTTCACTGCAACCAGAGATCTGTGACCAATATCTGCACAATTATCTGTGTGTGTAACGTGGCCTTTAACCAATGCTGCTGGAGTGAATTTGCACATCATAATTGGTTGTGGCTCATTTTGGCTGACTTGCCATCCGCTGGATCTGACAATGCTTTTTTCCATGGTCCCCTCTAAGGTGCAGTGAATTGTACTGTTTGTGTTTTGCAGATGCCGAGAACGGATCGGGAATTCGTCCGTTCATTTATTGAAGTGTACAGGGCCAACCCCTGTTTGTGGCAAACAAGATGTGCAGCCTACACAAACCGGGCCCTCAAACAAGTGGCTTATCAACAACTGGTCGCCGTGTGTGAGCAGTATATGCCTGGGCAACAGCGTGATGTGGAATTTGTGAGGCGCAAAATCCAACCTTTGCGCACGGTCTTCAAAAAGGAATACGAGAAGGTCAACAATTCTCGCCGATCGGGCATGTCAAGGGATGAGCTATATGTGCCTACACTATGGTACTATGAGCTCCTAATGTTCACTCTCGAACAACAAGAACCCAGACCCATGCTAGAGAGTGACAGCTTCAGCCACCTGCCACAGTCGAATGCTGAAGTCGCCGTTGACAAACACCATGTAAGGCTACGTTCACACATTTGCGTATTTTGCTGCGCTTTTTTGCGCGCGCTTTTTGCCGCGTTTTTCGGCCGCGCAAAAAAGCGCAGCAAAATACGCAGGGGCTTTCACACACTGCGCTTTCTTCCCCCCAGAAAGCGCAGTGATGTCACAGAGGGGAGGAAGAATCCTGCTTCCTCCTCCCCTCTGTGACATGTGTGACCGCCCCATTAGATTCCACAGTGTGTTAATACACACTGTGAAATCTACATTAAACAAAAGCAAGTGTGTGAAAAATAAAAAGAAATCAATACTTCACCTCTCCGACGCCTTCTCCCGGTGTGCGATCTCCGATTCCAAGTAAGATCTCTTCTGACAGGACCTGTGATGACGTCAGAGGGGGGCGTTCCCGGGGCGGTCCCATCGCTGATTGGCTGCTCGCGGTCACATGACGCCAGTGCCCGGGAACGCCCCCTCTCTGACGTCACCACAGGTCTTGTCAGAAGAGATCTGACTTAGAACCGGGGATCGCACAGCGGGAGAAGGCGTCGGAAGGTGATGTATTGATTCTTTTTTATTTTTCACACACTTGCTTTTGTTTAATTTAGATTTCACAGTGTGTATTAACACACTGTGGAATCTAATGGGCGGCCACAGCTGTCACAGAGGGGAGGAGGAAGCTGGATTCTTCCTCCCCTCTGGGAGAATACGCAGTAGTAGCTGCGTAAACAATTGACATATCAATTGTTTACGGAGCTGCGTTTTCTCCCGGAAAACGCACTGCGTATTTTTACGCAATGTCCGCACTGCAAAGTGAATTTCCCATTCACTTTGCAGGCAGACAAAAGGCACATTGCATATTTTGAAAAGCGCGCGTAAAAAAACGCGGCAAAATACGCAATGTGTGAACGCAGCCTAAGTCTGTGACCTATGCCAATCCTAAGGCACACTTATCACACCAGACACATATTGTCCGGATTTATTATCCTTGTTTGTTAGTTTGGTTCACTACATTACCCACAGAATGTCCTCAAAACTTTCTTGAGTCTTGTTTGAACAAGTTACATTGTATCAATCAATCATTTCCCACACGAGTGTGGTTTGTCTTATTGTCCCAAACATTAAGGCCCTGTCAGGACATGATGTCATGACATCTGTTATAGTGTGGTGTAGTGACAATACATGTACCTTTCTAAACACTTTTAAAAACGTATTCTCTCCTTACATGGTAGTTTGCCTGACCTGTTATGCATTACCACATGTAGGATCCGCCTGAAGGCACCTCTACTGGGTCTCCAATTAACCCACAGGACACCACATCCGATCTCGCTACCGTGGAGGAGCCCAGCACCTCGGGGATCCAACAGTTTCAGCCTCCATCACGATTAGGTGTTTAGCGAAGGAACACACCAGCGCCAAACCCTAACCAAATGCTGACTCTGGCTCAACGTGTTCTACAACAGCAAGATAGGGAGCCACAGTGTGCCTTTGCCAGCCTGGTCCAAGAAAGGCTACCATCAATGGACCCAGACCAGAGGATTCATGCGGAATGTGTCATGTTACAAGTCATGGATGAAGCACGGGCGGGGAACCTAAGTAGCACATCATTTTTCCGAGCTGCCATTGAACGGACACACGCCACCCAACCTCACAGACAACATATGTATGTCCCTGCACATTCATCCCCTGTGCGGAGATCTGTGCGGCCTCATTACCCCACACATAGATCCAGGGGTGGATATTTTGCAGACCGAGGGCCCGAGGCCAGCTTCAACACGGATGAAGAATACGACAATGATGAGCCACGGTACCACCAATTATAGGGTGTTAGTGCCTTTTTTTTTTGTTTTTTGTATGGCCTACAGCAAAGTGTGTCTTTTGTGTTATGTGAATTGTCAATAATGTTTTTTGACTTTACTTTCTTGTATATGGGTCACTTTGTTGGTTTCTTAATGTACGGATGCGCCGGTTTTTTTATGCAAAATTAAAAGATTATTACACAGTAGGTGCATATGTTGGCCATGATTCGAGCATTCATTGTATTTAGGAAGGCATCATTGTTGGCCCTTCAGCAGATATGCAAGATGATGTTGGTCATACTACCATCATATGTAGAGGGCCATAATACTTAAATGTTGTTTCTTGAGCAGTAGCCTTCACTAATTAGAGGTTCACCAAAATCAGCTCAGAGGTGGCCTTAACATCATTGCATTTGGTGACCACCTTTTAAGGACTTTTTGTGGGTGTATTGGCCAGCAGTTATATATCTACGTAGTGAACACACATTGTTGGTGATGGGGTTAGGCCATTTCCAAACTAAAAAACAGCGCATCAACAATGGATGTGTTTTTGCTTTGTGGACATCAGGCATGATCACAATGTTGATCTAGTGTTGTGACATGGGTTTGGCTTGCATTCCTCTGGATCAACATGTTCAGCTATGTGTTGAACTACATGGACTTAAAGTCTTCCTTGAACCTTTAAAAATATGTTAATATGTGTGTGGTTACATCAAGGAAGACACATAAAGTTCTTTTAAATATTTATTTATCAAAAAATCTGTGGCACACCGTGCACACAAAGTACACCTTGCTGTTTGAGTGTAGGAGTAGCCCCAACACACTCCCTACGGTCTCAATGTGGGACATTATAAGAAAAGAGGCCAATGTGGTAGCCCCAACACACTCCCTACGGTCCCAAGGTGGGACACTATAAGGAAAGAGCCCAACGGGGGCAAATAAAAAAAAAAAAAACAATGCCAACATGGCAAAACACAAGTTTTTGTGTCCAACATGGACAACAGTCCTTCAGGTCCGGTTGGACCATTTCTGGCTCTCATTTCCTCCCGATCATGGGAGGCCACCATGTCCTCGCTGGAGGGCAGCCAGCATCTCCCCCAACCGGGCCAGCTCTTGGAGCCCACGTTGGTGTGCCCAGTGGAGCCGTCTGTACACATCATTGTGGGCCCGTATAACGTCCTCCAGAGTAGGGACACCTGTTTTTGGATGAAAAACACATTTTTTTAAAAAGAGTCCATGGGGAGGTTTTGTAAGTTCACAATCAACTATGCTCCTTACCCTCGTGCTCGCCATCATCAGCACTATCAGGGGGTGATGGGGATGCACTCAGACTCCACCCGGCAGCCCCAGCACGTTCGCCATCTGCACAAACAGTAGAAAAATAAAAACAAAGCACTCAGCACAATAATGAGGGAAGATAACCACAACACTAATTCCAGTGTGCAGGGCGTATGCCCCACAAATACACACTTACCACCATAGTCAGCCAAGTCTGGGTCCATATCAGCCTCCAAGCCTGTCATCCTCCTCAGGCCCTGGTGTTGAGGACACCTCGTCCTCCTCCGGCTCTGGGGACATGGCCACCCCTGGGCTTGCCACAGAGCTGGAAACAGTGGGAGGTGGGGTAACTCCCGGGCTGGGGCTCTGTGGCCACATGACGCGGCTTGGTGGCAACAGGGGGCCTGGGCTGGAGGGGGGAACATCGTCCAGCCCAGCAGGTTCTGGAAGCTCCTCGGCCTCCTGTGGCCATGGTGGGGATGGGAGGTCGTCGTCCTCCTCCATCCATGGCTGGGATGAGTCTGCAGGAGAGTCCTCCGTCCCTGGCTCTGCTGACCACTTCTCTGGGTCCTCCGGCCCTGCAGCTGATGGCAGCTCCTCCTCGTCAGGCCCGGGATTCCTAGGGGGCGATGGTATTGCTGGGCCACCTGCGGGTGGGGCATGGTGCCCATCTTCAGAGGATGAATCCTCCCCATCTGTATTTGGAAGCACAATCACAGAGCTTTTAGGCGAAAGGTTAAACACATTGTTGTCTAACATTTTGCTTGTGTGCCTATTGTAGTTCCACCATTAGCAAATATGGTACAAGGTCATGTTGGATGCATCTTCTCATGTAGGATGCATATACTGTGGGTACTGACAGGAGGTCCACTACACTGGCAAGATATGTTTGCTTGTGGCCACACACACCAACACATGGTCGGTGTATGTGTGTTGTATTTTCTGTAGGGCCAGAAGCCACTGGTGTTTGGGCCATGGCTGCATAGACCTCTTGTTCACATACTATTGTTATTTCGGTGCGAACATCATGGTGTGTCTATCTTGTCCCCTGTGTAGGGTGCAACATCTGTGGGGCAGTGTGTCATGTGTGTGTTTCAGATGGTCAATATGTAGCAAATTCACATTGAAAATGTGGAGTCAGGTTAGGCACAAATATAGTGCGGTTACGCCTGAGTCCGGCCTCACCATTTGTGCTGCACATGACTGGTTTGGCCATATTCCTGTTTGGGTGTCAACCACCAGGCAATGCACATTGTTGTCACATCCACATGGTGGGTCAATACACAATTCAGAAATGTAGGGTGATTACCATTCATTGGTGATTGGTCCTTCCAAAAATGAGCGTCAATCCCCAGTCTTCAAATGTTATTTTATTTGAGGCCGGTTTCATGCAGCATGGCAAGGGGAGGGAGTGTCCAGTCACCTGTACTCCACAGTCCGTCCCCTTGCCATGCGGCCTCTGACCGGCATTGAATCGATTAAAAGATGCTGACTGAAGATTGTCACTCAGTTTAGGTAAAGATTAAACTTTTTTTTTTTTTTTTTGGAGGTTGGACGAACAGGCCAAAGTGTAGGCCCTGCCTCCAAATTATGCAGAATATATGCAACAACATGGGCGGGGACAGGCGGGGGACCACACTCTCGTTGTAAGGCTACTTTCACACTACGATATTTCTAAATCCGATGCTGTCCGATGAAAATCAGACAGCATCGGATCCAAACTGATCCCTGCAATCGGATGCCAAATAGGCATCCGAATCCGACTTTTTGCAGGATCAGTTTGGCCTGTCACCTAGCTCCCCCTCCTCTCTCCCTCCTGTCATCTTGCTGTCTCCCTGCTGTCCCCCTACTGTCTCCCTGCTGCCCCCCTGTTTTGCCCTAGTGTCCCCCTGCTGTCCCCCTACTCTCTCCCTACTGTCCCCCTGTTTTACCCTAGTGTCCCGCTACTGTCCCCCTACTGTCCCCTGCTGTCCCCCTGCTTTACCCTAGTGTCCCCCCTACTGTCTCCTCTCCTGTCCCCTCTGCTGTCATTTCAACATAACAAATCTTTATTCTCACCTTCCAGCGCTCCCTCGGCGTCTCCATCATCTTCCGATCGGGTGTACAGGACCTGTGATGATGTCAGAAGCGTCAGCGGTTAACGCGGTAACTGGTCATGTGACCCGATCAACTGATCGGGTTCTGACATCATCACAGGTCCTGTTACCGAGCAGCTGCAGCTGGAGACGCCGTGGGAGCGCTGGAAGGTGAGAATAAAGATTTTTTTATTTTCAACACTTGATTTAACTTATATTTAACTTCTGCAATGTATGTATATACATTGCAGAAGTTAAATTAGGCGGCACACAATAGTTTTAGTGTAATGAGCATGTACTGGGCATGCTCAGTACACTAAAATCTGGTCCGAGGAGACATCAGATGTTTCCTCGGACCCTGCTCCATAGGGCCCCATGTTAAAGGGATCGGATCGGATGTGCACTAAATGCCATCCGATTTGGTACGATCAGATTTTGTGCAAATTTATTTTCGGTGCAAAAATCGGAGCATGCTCCGTTTTTTGTACCGATAAAAACATCGTACAAAATTGGATCGGACCAAATCGGATGGCATTTAGTGCACATCCGATCCGATCCGATGCCCATAGGGCTGCATGGGGCCAAATTCGGATCCGATGCTGTCCGAATTTGATCGGACAGCATCGGATTTGAAAAATCCGTAGTGTGAAACCAGCCTAATATGTTTGTAGAGATTGCTATGTAGTTTGCTACATGTACGTGTGCAGGTGTGTGTTTGGGGGCAACAATTACTCACCACGCAGCCTGGCAATCCTGGCACGGATCTCCACAATGCGGCCCGGGCACTTGAACTTCAGATCCGCGATCTTTTTCTGGATCTGTTGTATGCTTCTCTCCACCCCCAGTTTGTGGAGCATGGACCGCTGGATCTTCAGCACAGTGCTGCGGTTGCGCAGCCTGGGGTGCCAGTGGTGATGGTGGCCCCAATAATCATAGCGGTCACACAGATCTATCAAGATCAAAAGCTCCGCCATCCCCCACGTTGGAGCGCGGTGTGTGGCGGCCATGACTATGCTGCGATGTGCAAGGGAGGGGCTAGCACCTTGCAGGCAGAATGAAACTGAAACCAACGTCATGACGTCAGTACGGTCGCTTGCGTAGCGTAACAACATTCAAAGTCGCCGTACGCGCCGTGACACGCCAAGAAACACTTCTGCGGCACCTACGGGACAATAACCCGGGGCGTTGCGTAACGCAACCTTGGGCGCTGCGTATACCAATATTCATTTTGGTGTATGAGAATGTGCACACTATATTGAGACCATACCACACTAGACTTGTTTGGCTTTGCGTACTTGTGTGGGCCCGTAAGTTGGAAATAACAATGAATGATCATGCTGACGGCGCCTATGTGTAGTCCTGAAGTGACAGCTCATCAAAAATGGCGCCCTGTGAAGAGACGACCAATCGTAATGCAGGAGCTTCCACCAATGATAGCTGATGTGCCGCCAGCCAATCAGAACGCATGAGGGTTAACAAATTACAACTGAGGAGGCGAGACACAGATGAATACATGGCACGCCTACGTGCTAGATTTCGGCATCGCTCAATTCACAACTTCTAAACGATATCATTCATTTAGACACATCGATTCTGCTTATCCACTGAGCCGACATCGTGTGATATGAGGTCCGGATCTCATATCTGGATATAACGATCTGATCATTTCTCGTTGGTCGTACCGTGCTGTCACACGCATAGACATCCTAGGAGCGATGCCTAATCAAGCACGTAGCGTGTGACGGCCGCCATCATCATATATTCTCTCGTGATATATTGTCTATTGACAATAGGTCAATATATCATGATGAGAAATGTGTATAGTACTCCCCCCTGTATATACTGCACCCTCTATCTAGTACCTATGTATAATACACAGGTACTAGATACAGGGTGCAGTATACACAAGTACTACCGTGTTTCCCCGAATATAAGACAGTGTGTTATATTAATTTTACCCCCAAAAGTCCCACCCTGTCTTATATTCGGGGTATGACTTATATTAAAAAAAAAAATGACAAAAATGAAAAGTCCCAGCCCCATACAGTATGCCATTGCAGCCCCCAGCACAGTACCGTTAAAACCGCAATTCCGCCACACAGCCGACTTGCGGCACACTTGCGGCATACTTGCGGCAGGTCCCCATACAATGTACGGTACTGTATGGGACACTTGCGGCAAGGTGCGGCAAAGGTGCGGTAACCGTACCTTGCCGCAAGTGTCCCATACAGTACCGTACATTGTATGGGGACCTGCCGCAAGTGTGCCGCAAGTCGGCTGTGCGGCAGAATTGTGGTTTTAATGGGCAAGTCGGCAAGGAAACATCCTTACTTTTTAGGGTAATGGCGGCCTCGGGCTATGGATTCCTCCACGGTGCAGGGCGTTGTCCAGATGCTTCTTCATGCAGGAGCTTCTGGCCAATCAGCACTCGAGCTGCTGAGCCAATCAGCGCTCGAGATGCTGGGGAGCCGCTGGCCAATCAGAAGCACCTGCCGGCAGCGTTGACGTCAGGCCGGGGCGACAGGCGCACAAGATTAACCCTATGCCCTCGGGGTTGCCTGCGGCACCTGAGGGCAGAGGGGAGCCCACGGGGGACAGCGGACCTGCGGCTGCACCTGAGGGCAGAGGGGAGCCCATGGAGGACAGCGGGGCCAGTGGGACAGCGGGGACACAGGTAAAACATGCAATGGGCAAAAATGGCACTTTAGCGGTACCCTGTCTTTTATTCCCCGAAAATAAGTCACCCTGTCTTATAATCGGGGTATGACTTATATTGGAAAATTCTGCGCCAGCCCTGCCCTGACTTATATTCGGGGGTGACTTATTTTCGGGGAAACAGGGTATATACAGGGTGCAGTATACACAAGCATTATATACATGGTCCAGTATACACATTGTATAATATTGCACCCTCTGTACATACTGCACCCTGTATATAGTACCGGTGTATACAGCACCCTGTATATACTGCACCCTGTATTTAATACTTGCGTGTACTGCACCCTGTATATAGTACCTGGGTATACTGCAACCTACGCCATTCTGGATATAGTGCCTGTGTATTATACACAGGTACTATATAGGGTGCAGTATATACATGGTGTAGTATACACAGTGTATAGTACCTGTGTATATTGTACCCAATATAAACTGCACCCTGTATATATTACTTGTGTATACTGCACACTGTATATCCTGCACCCTGTATATAGTACTTGTATATACTGCACCTGGTAAATGGGTTGTTAGAAGGTGTACCTCTGTTGCACATGTGGAGACCCAAGCCTTAAGATGGGCCGCGGCCCATGTCATAATGGGCCACTGCATTGTGCTTGCCCCCCCAGGCTAAAATTTGCCAGCCAGCCCTTGCGCTGCGTACACCTCGTACACATGCGGCTCCGCTCCGTACACCTCGTACACACGCGGCTCCGCTCCGTACACCTCATACACACTCGGCTCCGCTCTGTACACCTCGTGCACACGTGGCTCCACTCCTTTAACCTCATACACACACAGCTCTGCTACATTCACACTGTAAATCCCTCCTGATCCCACACATAAACTCACCTCATCCATTTCTTCACCTCTTCACTTCATCCTGCTTGGTGGAAGCTGCCCTGCATACTCGGAGATGCTGATCATGTAATCCCTGACTCCTCCCCTCCATTGACATCATCACAGGTCCTGTAAGCACAAGTCCTGTGCAGCTCCACAGGTGGGCTCACACTGTAGGGAGGGGGGGGATAACGCGGCGGCGGCCAAGACTATAGTAGAGGGAGTGGCATCAGCAGGGTGCCGCGCTACCACCAGGCGCCTCTGCGGATGCCGCCCCCTGTCTACTAGCAGCCGCGCAGGTCTAGCGAAGCGCCTGGGAGCGGGAGCAGTGCAGCAAATAACAGTGACAGCTGTCTCCCTGCGGCGCCCCCTGTAGCGTGGTGCCCTGTGCGGCCGCACAACTCACTCATGCCCAAGGCTGGCCCTGGCCGCAACACCGCTGTTCCCCGTGGGACAGTTTCTGCCCATGCGCACAGACATAGGCTTAGTGGCTAGTTGCACAGGCGCAGACCTCGTAGTTCTAGTTCGGTCAGTGGATGTTAGTGTAGCAGTGAGATAAGCACAGGAAGGAAGGGGGAGGATGGAAACAGCTTACCGACAATAAGGTTCCTGGCTCCAACAGGTCAAAATCGCACGGACTGACCCTGGTTCCCTGTGTCGCCTGCACACTGCCTGTCTGTATTGTTTGAAGCTTTTATTCTGCAATAAACCGCATCGAGTTCAACTCGCTGGATTTAATCTTCTTCACTTGTAGCTGTGAGAAGCGTAGAACTTGTCCCATCCATCTATTATGCACAAAGATTAACATTTTAACTCCAGGGAATAGATGGTACTTTTTCTGGTGGCTGTCCCTAATTTAAGCTGTTTTGGCAGCATTTGGGCCCCTTTTTAAGGTGATTTCTAGGCCCTTGATTCCCACTGATATGAATGGGATTTGGATGTCCGTGAACAGTTTGGCAGACATATGCCTGGTCGGCAAACAAACCGAATCTGAACTTCCAAAGGTTTGCTCATCTCTATTCAGGAAATGTTGCGAGGCTGCAGCCAGACTTCTAGTACTTTTAGTATGTCCTAGCTATTGAACCCTTTCTAAGCCAAGGTGGCGAGCATTTTTACTGGCAGTGGCACATTTTTTATGTTAATGAAGCATTAGCTGAAAACAACTGTAATCAGAGACAAAGTCCAAAATGGTGTAACAAAGTACCAAGTCCCCCCCGCATAGTTGGTATATACCCAGATTTCATATCAAGTCTAACGAATAATGTGGCCACCATTTCATATCCTTTCCTTGTAATTCTATACCGTCTGTACACCCTTTTACTACCTATGTCCGCATTAATAAAAGATTGAAAATTTTGCATGATACTCCTGTTCTCTGGTTTTTGTTGAAAACAAATGTAGTTGATGTGCAAAAACATCTCTGCCAACCACATTTTTGGTCTAAACCCTATGGTCTTTCTTAACCCCTTATTGCCTGAATCAAAACACATTAATACACACATATGCATACAAATGAATTTAACTGGTATGATGGGAATACGCAACAGTAGACATCAAGGTGTTAAAATTGCCTTGTTGTTGCGGAATTTGTGGGTTGGGTATTATTTATTAGTTTCTCCCCTCTTTATTTACCGTATATACTCGTGTATAAGCCGACCCGTGTATAAGCCGACCCCCTACTTTTGCCCCCAAAACCTGGGAAAACCTATTGACTCGTGTATAAGCCGAGGGTGGACTCCAGCACAGGTATACAGCCCCCAGCAGTGTGGTATACAGGCCCCCCAATGGTAGTATACAGCAGCCTCCCCAGTGGTAGTATACAGCAGCAGCCCCAGTGGTATATACAGCAGCAGCTCCAGTAGTTAGTATACAGCAGCCCCAGAGGTATATACAGCCCCAGTGGTAGTATACAGCATCCCCAGAGGTATATACAGCCCCAGTGGTAGTATACAGCATCCCCACAGGTAGTATACAGCAGCCCCAGAGGTAGTATACAGCAGCCCCAGAGGTAGTATACAGCAGCCCCAGAGGTAGTATACAGCAGCTCCAAAGGTATATACAGCAGCCCCAGTGGTAGTATACAGCAGCCCCACAGGTATATACAGCCCCAGTGGTAGTATACAGCAGCCCCACAGGTATATACAGCCCCAGTGGTAGTATACAGCAGCCCCACAGGTATATACAGCCCCAGTGGTAGTATACAGCAGCCCCACAGGTATATACAGCCCCAGTGGTAGTATACAGCAGCCCCACAGGTATATACAGCCCCAGTGGTAGTATACAGCAGCCCCAGAGGAATATACAGCCCCAGTGGTAGTATACAGCAGCCCCAGAGGTATATACAGCCCCAGTGGTAATATACAGCAGCCCCAGAGGTATATACAGCCCCAGTGGTAGTATACAGCCCCAGAGGTATGTACAGCCCCAGTGGTAGTATACAGCAGCCCCACAGGTATATACAGCCCCAGTAGTTAGTATACAGCAGCCCCACAGGTATATACAGCCCCAGTGGTAGTATACAGCAGCCCCAGAGGTATATACAGCCCCAGTGTAGTATACAGCAGCCCCACAGGTATATACAGCCCCAGTGGTAGTATATAGCAGCCCCAGTGGTATATACAGCCCCAGTGGTAGTATACAGCAGCCCCAGAGGTATATACAGCCCCAGTGTAGTATCCAGCAGGCCCAGTGGTAGTATGCAGCCCCCCCTCCTTAATATGCGTCCCCCAGTATTAATAAACAGCCCCCCCTCCTTATCATGTCCCCCCCGGCTGCGGCAGCTGTTAAAATAACAAACACTTTATACATCACCTTCCGACGCAGCTCTCCGCTCCTCCGGTCCTCAGCGTCTCCGCTCGCGGCTTCTTCTTCCTTGATGTGCCGGCTTGTGACCGCGCGCAGGAAATGACGTCATCTCCTGCGCCCGGTCACATGACACCGGCACAACAAGGAAGAAGAAGCCGCGAGCGGAGACGCTGAGGACCGGAGGAGCGGAGAGCTGCGTCGGAAGGTGATGTATAAAGTGTTTGTTATTTTAACAGCTGCCGCAGCCGGGGGGGGACATGATAAGGAGGGGGGGCTGTTTATTAATACTGGGGGACGCATATTAAGGAGAGGGGCTGTGTAGTGCAATATGCACGGCATCCCCCCGCCGCTGATGGACGGGGGGATGCCGTGTATATTCATTGCACTAATGAGGCGGCCCCACGTGACCGCCTGCGGTCACCGCGGCCCCCTCCTGCCTCCTCCAGCCCCCGGTCACAGCTCCCCCCCCACAGCATACCGTATGACCCGTGTATAAGCCGAGGGGGGACTTTTCAGCCCAATTTTTGGGCTGAAAAACTCGGCTTATACACGAGTATATACGGTACATTTTGCACGGCAGCCACCACCATTATCCCTATGGCCGGTGAGTGTACAGTACAGAATTTTAAATAAAAGGGTGCCAGAGTCAGCGTGTGCGCATACCACGATCTCTGGCACCATCTTCTTGATGACTCTGTAAATATTATCTGAATCAAACTGGTGACTGCTGATGCTGGCAGAGACAGAGTCTTCAACAAAATGGTGCCGGAGTTCACCGTATGCGCATGAAGAGCTCCACTCCAACATAAACATGACACTGCGCATGCGAAGGCCATCCTAGCTTTGGACAGAAGGACGTGTTCTGCAATATACAGTAGAAAGCAGAAGTTTACATACACTATATAAATAGACATGTCTGCATGTTTTTCTCACTCTAGCATGAAATCAGAATAAACCTTTCTTGTTTTATTGAGATTACGATAATTATTTATATTTGCCAAATGTCAGAATAATGAGAGAGAGAATGTTTTAATGCATTTTTTTACGTTCTGCAAACTCACAAGTTTACATACACTAAGATTATTATGCCTTTAATATCTATGCCTTTGGATATCAGGAAAAATTGTATCAAATCAGCGCTGATGTCAAATAATCCAATTCAAAGCAATCGTTGTAGCATATGGTGGTTTATTCTACACGTTTCA
The DNA here is from genome assembly GCA_033576535.1 of Allobates femoralis. Classification (NCBI taxonomy): domain Eukaryota; kingdom Metazoa; phylum Chordata; class Amphibia; order Anura; family Aromobatidae; genus Allobates; species Allobates femoralis. The sequence continues at coordinate 211,236,789 of JARQOC010000004.1, forward strand.
AAGCGTAACCCCGATCTTCATCAGGAAATGTGCACCAGTTACAAAGCAATAGTATAGTGTGGTTTAAATAGCTGCACAGTTTCACAGAAGGCACTAATTGGACAAATGAACAAATGACCACGGCTGGGGTTCAAGGGTTACATTCAGAATCCACCAGTATGCATTAACAAGTTTCAAATAAAAAACATTACTAAGAACAAACTCTCCAAAAATCAAAAAAATTATATACAGGTGTGGGCCATTTATATGGATGCACCTAAATAAAATGGAAATAGTTGGTGATATCAGCTTCCTGTTTTTGGCACATTAGCATATGGGAGGGGGAAAAATTTTCCAGATGGGTGGTGACCATTGGGGCCACACAAAAATGTTTTCCTCATCACTCATCTGAAGGCAATTGTCTATGCTGTGAATGCTATCAGTGTGTCAAGATTGGGAGAAGAGGGTTGCATTGACAATACAACATAATGGGCAGCACTTTGAACACATTTTATATGTGGCCATAAACTTGTAAATAATTCATAAAGGAATAAAGTTACATTAAAACCAAGCACACCATTGTTTTTCTTATGAAATTCTCAATAAGTTTGATGTATCACTTGACCCTCTTCCCATTGAAAAAAATAAAGTTGGATCCAAAATGTCCGACTTCAAAATGGCCACCATGGTCACCACCCATCTGGAAAAGCTTTCCCCCTCCCATATACTAATGTGCCACAAACAGGAAGTTAATATCACCAACCATTCCCATTTTATGTGCATCCATATAAAATGCCCACCGTACACTGTGTGCAGAACTATTAGGCAAATGAGTATTTTGATCACATGATACATTTTATACATATTGTCCTACTCCAAGCTGTATAGGCTTGAGAGCCAACTACCAATTAAGTTAAAGAGGTGATGTGCATCTCTGCAATGAGGAGGGGTGTGGTGTAATAACATCAGCACCCTATATAAGGTGTGCTTAATTATTAGGCAACTTCCTTTCCTTTGGCAAAATGGGTCAGAAAAGAGATGTGACGGGCTCTGAAAAGTCCAAAATTGTGAGATGTCTTGCAGAGGGATGCAACAGTCTTGAAATTGCCAAACTTTTGAAGCATGATCACCAAACAATCCAGCGTTTCATGGCAAATAGCCAACAGGGTCACAAGAAGTCTGTTGGGCAGAAAAGGCGCAAAATAACTGCCGATGAATTGAGGAAAATCAAGCGTGAAGCTGCCAAGATGCCATTTGCCACCAGTTTTGCAGTGTTTCAGAGCTGCAACGTTACTGTGCAAAAAGCACAAGGTGTGCGATACTCAGGGACATGGCCAAGGTAAGGAAGGCTGGAAAACGACCACCTTTGAACAAAAAACATAAGATAAAACGTCAAGACTGGGCCAAGAAATATCTTAAGACTGATTTTTCAAAGGTTTTATGGACTAATGAAATGAGAGTGATGGCCACTTTACACGCAGCTACAGGTAACAGGTTTTCCACAGGTAACTTACTGGCTGCAGTGAAATCATGGAGACATGGTTCTATCTTGTTGCTGTGTACAAATGGAACTATGTCTCCATGATTTCACTGCAGCCAGTAAGTTACCTGTGGAAAACCTGTTACCTGTAGCTGCGTGTAAAGTGGCCATGACTCTTGATGGGCCAGATGGATGTGCCAGAGGCTGGCTCAGTAAAGGGCAGAGAGCTTCACTCTGACTCAGACACCAGCAAGGTGGAGGTGGGGTACTGGTATGGGCTGGTATCATCAAAGATGAAATTGTGGAACCTTTTCGGGTTGAGGATGGAGTGAAGCTCAACTTCCAGACCTACTGCCAGTTTCTGGAAGACAACTTCTTCAAGCAATGGTGCAGGAAGAAGTCGGTATCGTTCAAGAAAAACATGATTTTCATGCAGGACAATGCTCCATCACATGCATCCAACTACTCCACAGTGTGGCTGGTCAGTAAAGGTCTAAAAGAAGAAAAAATAATGAAATGGCCCCCTTGTTCACCTGATCTGAACCCCATAGAAAACCTGTGGTCCCTCCTAAAATGTGAGATCTACAAGGAGGGAAAATAGTACACCTTTCGGAACAGTGTCTGGGAGGCTGTGGTGGCTGCTGCACGCAATGTGGATCGTAAACAGATCAAGCAACTAACAGAATCTATGGATGGAAGGCTGTTGAGTGTAATCATAAAGAAAGGTGGCTATGTTGGTCACTAATTTTTTGGAGTTTTGTTTTTGCATGTCAGAAATGTTTATTTCTAAATTTTGTGCAGTTATATTAGTTTACCTGGTGAAAATAAACAAGTGAGATGGGAATATATTTGTTTTTTATTAAGTTGCCTAATAATTCTGCACAGTAATAGCTACCTGCACAAACAGATATCCTCCTAAGATAGCAAAATGTAAAAAAAAACACTCCAACTTCCAAAAATATTAAGCTTTGATATTTGAGTCTTTTGGGTTGATTGAGAACATAGTTGTTGACCAATAATAAAAATAATCCTCTAAAATACAACTAGCCTAGTAATCCTGTGTGCATTCAGCCTCTATTGGCCTTCAGGTAAAGGTGCGATGTTTCAGTCACATGGAAGAAAGTCCATGTGACTGAAACGTCGCACCTTTACCTGAAGGCCAATAAAGGCTGAATACATCAGAAAGGAGCACTGCAGTCCGTTTTTCATTTATGGTCTATATAGATAGATAGATAGATAGATAGATAGATAGATAGATAGATAGATAAAGTTATAAAGAGTTGTTATTTAGAAATGAATAAAAATGAAATGGAATGTATTAATAAACAATGCATATATAAAATGGTTTGTTGATGAATATATGTCAATAATTGTGAGGAACACAAAAAGTTATTTATTTTTTTAACTTTAAATTGTTGTTTTACAAACATCCATAACATTTAATCTTCTGTTTATTCTGGGATATATGGATTATTGTTGATTTAGCACTGTTGAAATCAGTAGTGGTCTGGTCCCTATAACAGCTGCAGCTGATGAGGTCACGGAATACTTTGGTTTCAGGCCCCGCCCTCTTGTGCTATGACATCACACACTTTCTATAAGAAGCTGCAGGAGAAAACATTCCATTCTAAGGCTGTAGGTTAGTGGAGAGAAAGGTAAGTCCACTGTCCCCTCCTTTGTCTTTAATTCTCCCCCATCATCTATTTCTCATTTATTTTTAGTTCATTAATAAATCTTTATTATAATACAAGCAGATCTAAAGTAAAATAGTGAAATCCTGAGATTAGGTGGCGTCCAAATGTCACAGCAATATTCCAATAGAAAAGATAAATCCCGTCACATCCTTTATATATAAATACATAAATGACATTGATTTATCAATTTTGCATCACATTTTATTGGTTTCTGACTCTCTTGCTCATCAGCTCCCTAATATTAGTTTTAATTTAGAGAATCTGGCCCAGATTTTGTCTCTTGCCATCCTACCCCTGGTATCTGGAGAGAGATATCTACTCCTGGGGGAAGGAGAATGTATTGTGGGGAGAAAGGAAAACTCATCATCACTCCAAAATCTAAAGCAAGAAGAGAACCAGGATGACGGAGGCACAATTGTCCCCTCTACACATCCTGGACAGGTTGGGGACCAAATAAACTAAATAAATACGACAATATAATGGATGGAATAGTTACTGAAACAATAAGTTCTATTCATGTTCTTAATGAGGAGGTTGCTCAGGTTAGGAAGGTAAAATCCTTCAGGGGGGCTGTGTATGGTATCATACTGCATATAGGGGGCTGTGTATGGTATCATACTGTATATAGGGGGTCTGTGTATTTGCTCATACTGTATATAGGGGGCTTTGTATGGTCTCAAACTGTATATAGGGGGCTGTGTATGGTCTCATACTGTATACCGGGGGCTGTGTATGGGGGTCATTGTATATAGGGGTCTGTGTATGGGCTCATACTGTATATAGGGGGCTGTGTATGGTTGTCATTGCATATAGGGGTCTGTGTATGGGCTCATACTGTATATAGGGGGCTTTGTATGGGCTCATACTGTATATAGGGGGCTGTGTATGGTTGTCATTGCATATAGGGGTCTGTGTATGGGCTCATACTGTATATAGGGGGCTTTGTATGGGCTCATCCTGTATATAGGGGGCTGTGTATGATTGTCATTGCATATAGGGGTCTGTGTATGGACTCATACTGTATATAGGGGGTTTTGTATAGTTGTCTTTGTATATAGGGGTCTGAGTATGGGCTCATACTGTATATAGGGGCTGTATGTGGTCTCATACTGTATATAGGGGGCTGTGTCTATGGGTTCATACTGTGTACAGGGGGCTGTGTATGGTCTCATACTGTATATAGGGGGCTGTGAATGGTCTTATAATGTATATAGGGGACTGTAAATGGTCTCATTGTATATAGGGGGCTATGAATGGTCTCGTACTGCATATCAGAGGCTGTGAATGGTCTTATACTGTATATAGGGGGCTGTGAATGGTCTCACTGTATATAGGAAGCTGTGCTTGGGTTCATACTGTATATAGGAGGCTGTGTAAGGTTATCATATTGTATATAGGGAGCTCTCTGTCACTCAACCAAGGAGGAGGGCAGAGCCAGCAGAGAGGGAGGCAGCGCAGAGACATAGAAGGGGGGGTCATATTGTATATAGGGAGCTGTGTATGGTTGTCATTGTATACAGGGGGCTGTGTATTGTCTCATACTGTATATAGGGGGCTGTGAATGGTCTTTTAATGTATATAGAGGGCTGTGAATGGTCTCATTGTATATAGGGGGCTATGAATGGTCTCGTACTGCATATCGGGGGCTGTGAATGGTCTTATAATGTATATAGGGGGCTGTGAATGGTCTCACTGTATATAGGAAGCTGTGTTTGGGTTCATACTGTATATAGGAGGCTGTGTAAGGTTATCATATTGTATATAGGGAGCTCTCTGTCACTCAACCAGGAAGGAGGGCAGAGCCAGCAGAGAGGGAGGCGGCGCAGAGACATAGCAGGGGGAAGAATACACACGGAGCAGACTGGAGGATTGTGTCTGCAGTGAAGACCACTTCATAAGATCCCACCCATTAGACTAGTTCACTAAGTTTTCTAATGTCTTTTTTAAAGCTTACAGGGGGGCTAGAAACAAGGGGGACCCCTTCCCTGAATGCAGCAGACATGCTGCATTTAGTTTGCCACGCAGCAGGGGGGTGACAGGTCCTCTTTAAATGAGCAATAATTTCAGATTAATATTAATTGTAATATGTTGATACTAATGTTGAACAGAATTAATTTCCGCCTATTGGTTTGGCTTCCACAATAGTCATGGTTGTTCATCTAAACATCCATGACATTTAATCTTCTGTGTATTCTGGGATATATGAATTATTGTTGATTTATCACTGCTAAAATCAGTAGAAACTATTACAGAATGACATTTTGTGGCAATTATCACATTGTGGCACCTTGCATAAGGTTTCAGAGGTCAAGGTAGAAAATTAGACTTCATTCATCTATACGGTAATGAATTGGTGGCATGGCTTGGTCTGGTCTCTATAACAGCTGCTGCTCCCGCCGATGATGTCACAGAATATTGTGGTTTCTGGCCCCACCCTCTTGGATTATGACATCACACACTTATAAGGAGTTGCAGGATAAAACATTCCATTCTAGAGCTGTAGGTTAGTGGAGAGAGAGGTAAGTCCATTCTATGTCCCTCCTGTTGTGTCGTTAAATCTCCTCTATCATCTATTTCTCATTATTATAATACAAGCTGGTGTAAAGCAAAGTAGTGAAACCCCGAGATTAGGTGGCAGCAATTTTTCCAACAGTAAAGAGATTAATCCTGTCACATCCTTTATATATAAATACATAAATGACATTGATTTATCAATTCTCCATCACATTTTATTGGTTTCTGACTCTCTTGCTCATCAGCTCCCTAAAATTAGTTTTAATTTAGAGAATCTGCCCCAGATTTTGTCTCTTGCCATCAGTGGCGTAACTAGAGTCTGAAGGGCCCCTATGCGAAATTTGGACCTGGGCCCCCCCCTCTTTCCTCGTGCGCCCACATTAGTCAGATGTATGGGCCCTATATAATGTTCTAAATCCTATAAAGACTCACGAATTGACCCCTCTCCCCTTCATTAAGTATTAATGTCCCTCATCCTGCTATATATGGTCCTCCTCCTGGAATATGCCCTTATCCTGGTATATATGGTCCTCAATTATAGTATAATCCAGCCTCATAGCCCTCCATATAGTAAAATGCAGCCTCATATCCTTCCACATAGAATAATGCAGCCTTATGGCCATCCATATAATATAATGTTGCCTCATAGCCCTCCTTATAATATAATGCAGTCTCCTAGCCCTTCATATAACATATTGCAGCCTCATAGCCCTCCAAATAATATAATGCAGCGTCATAGCCCTACAGCTAATATAATGCAGCGTCATACCTCTCTAGATAATATAATGCAGCGTCATAGCTCTCCAGATAATATAATGCAGCATCATAGCTCTACAGATAATGTAATGCAGTGTCACAGCCCTTCATATAATATAATGCAGCCTCATAACCCTACATATAACATAATGCAGCATCATAGCTCTCCAGATAATATAATGCAGCCTCATAGCCCTCCTGATATTATAATGTAGCCTCATAGCCCTCCAGATAATATAATGCAGCCTCATAGCCCTACAGATAATATAATACAGCGACATAGCTCTCCAGATAATATATTGCAGCGTCATAGCCCTACAGATAATATAATGCAGCCTCATAGCCCTACAGATAATATAATGCAGCCTCATAGCCCTACAGATAATATAATGCAGCGTCATAGCTCTCCAGATAATATAATGCAGCCTCATAGCCCTACAAATAATATAATGCAGCCTCATAGCTCTCCAGATAATATAATGCAACATGATAGCCCTCCAGATAATATAATGCAGATTGATAGCCCTCCAGATAATATAATGCAGCATGATAGCCCTCCAGATAATATAATGCAGCGTGATAGCCCTCCATATAATATAATGTAGCCTCATAGCCCTCCATATAATATAATGCAGCCTCATAGCCCTACAGATAATATAATGCAGCCTCATAGCTCTGCAGATAATATAATGCAGCCTCATAGCCCTACAAATAATATAATGCAGCCTCATAGCCCTACAGATAATATAATGCAGCGTCATAGCTCTCCAGATAATATAATGCAGCGTGATAGCCCTCCAGATAATATAGTGCAGCCTCATAGTCCTACAAATAATATAATCCAGCCTCATAGCCCTATCAAAACTTCTCTGAAAAAAAACACTTTAAGGCCCCTTTCACATCACCGTTTTGCTGATGTTTGCGGCCGATCCGGCAGGTGGCGCTGCACTTGCGTTTCGGATCTGGCAAGCCCCATGTATTCTCTATGAGGCTTGTGGTCCAGTGCGGCAAGTGTGGTTCTGCTGGATGCGGCAGATCCGGAACTTGCGGCCACAAAAAAAAAAACGCTGCTTGCAGCTTTTTTTTTGTGGCCGCAAGTGCTGGATCTGGCATAACCGCACCTGCCACACCAGACCGCAAGCTCCATAGAGAATACATGGGGCTTGCCAGATCCAAAACGCAAGTGCGGCAGTTAGGTGGCAGATCCGGCAGATGCGGCGCCACCTGCCGGATTGGCTGCAGACATCAGCAGAGTGCTGATGTGAAAGGGGCTTCAAAGTGGTTTTTTTTTTTCAGAGACGTTTGGGTCACACACTCCCTCACACACACACTTACACACACACACACACACACACACACACACACACTTACAGAGCTGTAGATCACAGTCCACAGTGGCCATCCATCCCCCAGCTCTGGCCAGTGCCCTGCAGACACAAGCTGGGGGATAGTCGTAAGGAATGGGGCACTGTGCCCAGCACTGCCCTGCCTTGGATCACTTTGCCCCAGGTAACAGGCTGGTAACAGAGCCCTCCTCCAGATCAGCAGGTACAGTGCAGCCATTCAGGTAACTACAGCGATCAGACTCACCTCAGCAAGGATTATCCTATACCAAGTACAGGGAAATTCCAAGAAAGTGCTGAAGGCTCTTCATTGTAAGGTGAAATCCGACACAGGGCCCAGGGGAGCTCACCGTCACCGCGCCTGCCGGCAGCTGCGTCCTGTCTGTGAGGAGGTCACATGAATTTTAAAACTGCCGCGCCTGCCAGTCTTTTGGCGACCGAAATTGTCCGTGCAGTGACATAGATGTGCGTCCTGAGGGACGCACATCCATGTAAAGCAGGCGCAGGGGTTGGCGGGCTCCGGGCCCCTGTACCTTCGGGCCCGGTCTCACTTGCGACCCCTGCGACCGCCGTTGTTACGCCACTGCTTGCCATCCTACCCCTGGTATCTGGAGAGAGATATCTACTCCTGGGGGAAGGAGAATGTATTGTGGGGAGGAAGGAATACTCATGATCACTCCAAAATCTAAAGCAAGAAGAGAACCAGGATGACGGAGGCACAATTGTCTTCCCCCCGTCCCCGCCCATCCTGGACAGGTTGGGGAGCTGAAGTAGCAAATAAGCTAAATAAATAAGCCTACATAATGGATGGAATAGTTAATAAAACAATAAGTTCAATTCATGTTCTTAATGAGGAGTTTGCTCAGGTTAGGAAGGTAAAATCTTAACCACCTGTTAGAAACTGAAGGTGAAACTTGTGCTGTTAGGCTGCGTTGACATGCGGCGTAATTGACGCTTTTTTTTGAGCAGGCGTTTTTTCCAGCGTTTTGCAGCCTCGCTATTTAGCGCAGGTAAAAAAAATGCACTGTGTTTTTTTACAGCTGCATTTTTCCCCCAGGAGCGCAGAGGGAAGTGATTTTACACGGGGGCAGGAATAATCCTGTTCCTGTGTGACATCATGTGTGTACATACACTGCGAAAGTGAACTAAAAGAAAGCAATGTGTATTTAAAATAAAATACGTCTCCGCCGAGTGACCCAGGATACGAAGCGTCCACGTCCGATCGCTGCAGGACCTTAATCAGCTGATCGGGTTGCCGCTGGTCAGCTTGTGTCACTTAAAGGGAACCTGACCAAAAAGGCGTTCCTTCCTGCTTCTCCCCGCTGCCTACTTGTTAATTATTCACTCCCCGATTGGCGTACTAAACAGCAGAGACCCTGTGCGTGTTATCAAAGGGGCGGTAAAGCCACTATGATGAAAATCGCGTCATATCCGGCTTTACCACGTCAGTACACCCATTACTGTGCCGAGAAAACACCTCGCGCATAAGCAATCAGCATTGCGAGGTCAGCAGTACGCCCTAATGGGTGTACTGACGTGGGTAAAGCCGGATATGACGCGATTTTCGTCATTGCGGCTTTAACGCCCCTTTGATGATGCGCACAGGCTCTCTGCTGTTTAGCACGCCCATCAGGGCATGAATAATTAACAAGCAGGGGGCGGGGGGGAAGCAGGAAGAAACGCCTTTTGCGGCTTCTCAAATGCTCAGAAGCCGCAGATCCGAAGGTATAAAAACAACTTTTATAAAGTTTGCAATATCTCTATACAGGCACAAAGGGATGGCTAAAAAAGTATTAGCATGGTGCAGGGACAGGTATAAAGAGGTTGGAGGCTCATTTTTCGGGGTCAGGTTCCCTTTAGCAGCATCAGCTGAGCAGTTTAAACCACCCGCCAAAACTGTTGCGCTGATGTGTCACATGATATCATCAGCTGTTTGTGACAGCATACCGTTTGGTTTTTAACGCTCGCCAAAACCTATCAGCTGATGTTGCACATCACGATTAGCTGATGATGTCACGTGACACATCAGCTCATCGGTTTTGGCCAATCACATCTCTAAGCTCCTTGCTGCGATCGCACGTCTTCTCCTTGGGTCCCGGGACAATCGGCGGACGGGTGAATATTCAATTTTTTAAAGTTTTAATAGTTTTTGTTTATTTTTATTTTGCTTACACAGTGTATATAGATACTGCGAAAGCGAAACTCCAGTCCCGACATGTCACACGGGGGGAGGAATACAGGATTCTCCCCCCTCCCTCTGCCATGTGACATCACTGCTCCCTGCGCCTGCATTACAGGAGCTGGAAAAGGAATTGTCTAAACCACAATGCGTATTCCAGCTCCTTATAAAAGCACAGGCGAAAAAAGCGCAGCACCTGAACGGCAAAAGTGAATTTCCATTCACTTTGCTGGAAAACACAGATGCACTTTTGCAGGAAAAGCGTGCATAAAAAAGCATCTAAATTACGCTGTGTCTGAACGCAGCCTTATAGACGAGGAATGGTGTTTCGGGATAGAAGATGCACCGGATTCTGTTAACACAGATAAGGTAAAGTAGCTGCAACAAGAAGCTAGAAATGTACCTAAGGAGGATGGCATCCCTTCTCCTAGAAGGGTCTATCGGAGTTTGGTTACACAATATTCTATCAACTATGCTAAAGCCCATAGTGGTGGGGATAGGACTGATTAATAAAATCTTGATTGCCTGGAAATTGCTGTTTCTCTGGAAATGTGCTGTTTCTCTTATTGCAGTGAACGATTTACAAATTGGAACCATATGAAGTATGACATGACAGCTACAGAGGCGACTACCCAGCTTTACGGAAGACAATTTCAGGTTTTTGACAGTTTGGTGGAGGATATTATCTCTGAAAATAGGGTCCCACCTCTGCACCCCAACAGCTTGAGCAGCACTCAGGTGGGGTCAATGCTCCAAGACAAATGGGGTTAGGGGCCCACATTCTCACTTTGTCATTGACAAAGCAATGAATTCATCTCCCAGAATTACTCCAGAGTGCCCCTTGTGGTGGGATGCAGGTCTGGACACCTGTCATCATGCGATTAGATAGGTAACAATTAATCTATGTGTGTGTGTACTTTAGAAAAGATGGAGTGAATGCTTAAATCAAGGGTCTCAAACTTGACTCTGTATATGGGCCTCATTGCACGGATCATGGTACACACTGCAAGCATAGGACGGATGACAGCGCTAGAGAGTGACCGTCTGATAGCGCAGCTCGACTACCCATCTCTCCTGAAGACCCTTCAGCTTTTTGAGAGTTGGGTGGAGGACATCATCTCTGAAAATAGGGTTCCACAGCTGCACCCCAACAGTTTGAGCAGCACTCTAATGTTACGAGGGTAATGCCCCGGCAACGGGGGGAGGGGCCCAATCCCTCACTTTGTCACTGACAATGCAATGGAATGTATTTGGCCTGAGCATTGCTCGTGAGTGCTCCTTGTGGTGGGATGCAGGTGTGGACAGCTGTTGTCATCCAATTAATTCTTATCTAACAGGGGGACAGCAGGGGGACAGCAGGGGACAACGAGATGACCGGAGGCAGAGAGGAGGGGGAGCGAGGTGACAGGAGACCAAACAGATCCTGAGATCCTATTTGGCATCCGATTGCAGGGATCAGTTTGAATCCGATGATGTCCGATTTTCATCGGACAGCATTAGATTTAACAAAAACGCAATGTGAAACTAGCCTTAGATATGGAATCAGAACCGAGCTTACTACAGACATAAGAGAGCAGAACCAAGCTTACTACAGAGATATGGAAGCAGAACCGATCTTAATTCAGAGATAAGGAGCAGAATCGAGCTTACTACAGAGATATGGAGCAGAATCGAGCTTACTACAGAGATATGGAGCAGAACCGAGCTTCATACAGAGATATGGAGCAGAACCGAGCTTAATAAAGAGATATGGAGCAGAATCGAGCTTACTACAGAGATATGGAGCAGAACCGAGCTTACTACAGAGATATGGAAGCAGAATCGAGTTTACTACAGAGATATGGAGTAGAATCGAGCTTACTACAGAGATATGGAGCAGAACCGAACTTACTACAGAGATATGGAGCAGAACCGAGCTTACTACAGAGATATGGAGCAGAACCGAGCTTACTACAGAGATATGGAGCAGAACCGAGCTTACTACAGAGATATGGAGCAGAACTGAGCTTACTACAGAGATATGGAGCAGAACTGAGGGCTGTCTCGGGAGTTATATCATGATAGGCAGGAACATAGCTAGCTAGCTGACAATGTGTGATACTGACATCAACAAAAGAATGAGATACTGTGTATATGGGTCTCATCTCAATTATAGGCATGTGTGAGATACTTTACATTTTTTATACCGGTAGTTACATTTCATCTCATCCATAATAGCACTAACACCTATAGTGCTGTGTTGGGTAAGAGAGAATTTTTTTTTCATTGTAACTTTAACACATGCCTGTAATAATTCCATCTTTTTGGTACTATATAGTTTTACATCTTGTATATAATACGTTATACTGGTAATTGAATTTCCCCAAGACTATGACAATGGTTTCATAGTTTTGAGGAAAAAGGTGAGAAATGGCCGGCTATTAAGGGGTGGAGGAGGCCGGATTTTTTTTTAAATATATGTATTTCAGCTTATAGCTGTAGTCCCCGGTGTTGCTCCGTATAGTAACTAACTGTTCTTAGCTATAACAAAATAGAATAGGTTAACAAAGTCTTGCTTCTCTCTGCTGAGATACACAGGCTGAAATTGTAATTACAAGGGCTGTGTGTGGGCTACTGGTGCAATACAAGGGCTACGTGCTGTTTCTCTCATTGCAGTAAATGATTTACACATTGGGACCATATGAAGTTTGACATGACAGCTACAGAGGCGACTACCCAGCTTTACGGAAGACACTTTCAGGTTTTTGACAGTTTGGTGGAGGATATTATCTCTGAAAATAGGGTCCCACCTCTGCATCCCAACAGCTTGAGCAGCACTCAGGTGGGGTCAAAGCTCCGAGACAAATGGGGTTAGGGGCCCACATTCTCACTTTGTCATTGACAAAGCAATGAATTTAGCTCCCAAAATTACTCCAGAGTGCCCCTTGTGGTGGGATGCAGGTCTGGACACCTGTCATCATGCGATTAGATAGGTAACAATTAATCTATGTGTGTGTGTACTTTAGAAAAGATGGAGTGAATGCTTAAATCAAGGGTCTCAAACTTGACTCTGTATATGGGCCTCATTGCACGGATCATGGTACACACTGCAAGCATAGGATGGATGACAGCGCTAGAGAGTGACCGTCTGATAGCGCAGCTCGACTACCCATCTCTCCTGAAGACCCTTCAGCTTTTTGAGAGTTGGGTGGAGGACATCATCTCTGAAAATAGGGTCCCACAGCTGCACCCCAACAGTTTGAGCAGCACTCTAATGTTACGAGGGTAATGCCCCGGCAACGGGGGGAGGGGCCCAATCCCTCACTTTGTCACTGACAATGCAATGGAATGTATTTGGCCTGAGCATTGCTCGTGAGTGCTCCTTGTGGTGGGATGCAGGTCTGGACAGCTGTTGTCATCCAATTAATTCTTATCTAGCAGGGGGAAAGCAGGGGACAACAGGTGGACAGCAGGGGGACAGCAGGGGACAACGAGATGACCGGAGGCAGAGAGGAGGGGGAGCGAGGTGACAGGAGACCAAAGAGATCCTGCAAAATGTCGGAATCGGATGCCTATTTGGCATCCGATTGCAGGGATCAGTTTGAATCCGATGATGTCCGATTTTCATCGGACAGCATCAGATTTAACAAAAACGCAATGTGAAACTAGCCTTAGATATGGAATCAGAAACGAGCTTACTACAGACATAAGAGAGCCGAACCAAGCTTACTACAGTGATATGGAGCAGAATCGAGCTTACTACAGAGATATGGAAGCAGAATCGAGCTTTCTACAGAGATATGGAGCAGAATCGAGCTTACTACATAGATATGGAGCAGAACAAAGCTTACTACGGAAATATGGAAGCAGAATCGAGCTTACTACAGAGATATGGAGCAGAATCGAGCTTACTACAGACATATGGAGCAGAACCGAGATTACTACATAGATATGGAGCAGAACCGAGCTTACTACGGAAATATGGAAGCAGAATTGAGCTTACTACAGAGATATGGAGCAGATTCAAGCTTACTACAGAGAGATGAAGCAGAACCGAGCTTACTACAGAGATAAGGAGCAGAATCAAGCTTACTACAGTGATATGGAGCAGAATCAAGCTTACTACAGAGATATGGAAGCAGAATCGAGCTTTCTACAGAGATATGGAGCAGAATCGAGCTTACTACATAGATATGGAGCAGAACCGAGCTTACTACGGAAATATGGAAGCAGAATCGAGCTTACTACAGAGATATGGAGCAGAATCGAGCTTACTACAGAGATATGGAGCAGAACCGAGATTACTACAGAGATATGGAGCAGAACCGAGCTTAATACAGAGACATGGAGCAGAATCGCGCTTACTACAGAGATATGGAGCAGAACCGAGCTTACTACAGAGATATGGAAGCAGAATCGAGTTTACTACAGCGATATGGAGCAGAATCGAGCTTACTACACAGATATAGAGCAGATCCGGAACATAGATAGCTAGCTGACAATGTTTGATAATGACATCAACAAAAGAATGAGATACTGTGTATATGGCTCTCATCTCAATTATAGGCATGTGTGAGATACTTTACATTTTTTATACCGGTAGTTACATTTCATCTCATCCATAATAGCAGTAACACCTATAGTGCTGTGTTGGGTAAGAGAGAATTTTTTTTCATTGTAACTTTAACACATGCCTGTAATAATTCCATCTTTTTGGAACTATATAGTTTTACATCCTGTATATAATACGTTATACCGGTAATTGAATTTCCCCAAGACCATGACAATGGTTTCATAGTTTTGGGGAAAAAGGTGAGAGATGGCCGGCTATTAAGGGGTGGAGGAGGCCGGATTTTTTTTTAAATATATGTATTTCAGCTTATAGCTGTAGTCCCCGATGTTGCTCCGGATACTAACTAACTGTTCTTAGCTATAACAAAATAAAATAGGTTAACAAAGTCTTGCTTCTCTCTGCTGAGATACACAGGCTGAAATTGTAATTACAAGGGCTGTGTGTGGGCTAGTGGTGCAATACAAGGGCTACGTGCTGTTTCTCTTATTGCAGTGAACGATTTACAAATTGGAACCATATGAAGTATGACATGACAGCTACAGAGGCGACTACCCAGCTTTATGGAAGACAATTTCAGGTTTTTGACAGTTTGGTGGAGGATATTATCTCTGAAAATAGGGTCCCACCTCTGCACCCCAACGGCTTGAGCAGCACTCAGGTGGGGTCAATGCTCCAAGACAAATGGGGTTAGGGGCCCACATTCTCACTTTGTCATTGACAAAGCAATGAATTCAGCTCCCAGAATTACTCCAGAGTGCCCCTTGTGGTGGGATGCAGGTCTGGACACCTGTCATCATGCGATTAGATAGGTAACAATTAATCTATGTGTGTGTGTACTTTAGAAAAGATGGAGTGAATGCTTAAATCAAGGGTCTCAAACTTGACTCTGTATATGGGCCTCATTGCACGGATCATGGTACACACTGCAAGCATAGGATGGATGACAGCGCTAGAGAGTGACCGTCTGATAGCGCAGCTCGACTACCCATCTCTCCTGAAGACCCTTCAGCTTTTTGAGAGTTGGGTGGAGGACATCATCTCTGAAAATAGGGTCCCACAGCTGCACCCCAACAGTTTGAGCAGCACTCTAATGTTACGAGGGTAATGCCCCGGCAACGGGGGGAGGGGCCCAATCCCTCACTTTGTCACTGACAATGCAATGGAATGTATTTGGCCTGAGCATTGCTCGTGAGTGCTCCTTGTGGTGGGATGCAGGTGTGGACAGCTGTTGTCATCCAATTAATTCTTATCTAACAGGGGGACAGCAGGGGGACAGCAGGGGACAACGAGATGACCGGAGGCAGAGAGGAGGGGGAGCGAGGTGACAGGAGACCAAACAGATCCTGAGATCCTATTTGGCATCCGATTGCAGGGATCAGTTTGAATCCGATGATGTCCGATTTTCATCGGACAGCATTAGATTTAACAAAAACGCAATGTGAAACTAGCCTTAGATATGGAATCAGAACCGAGCTTACTACAGACATAAGAGAGCAGAACCAAGCTTACTACAGAGATATGGAAGCAGAACCGATCTTAATTCAGAGATAAGGAGCAGAATCGAGCTTACTACAGAGATATGGAGCAGAATCGAGCTTACTACAGAGATATGGAGCAGAACCGAGCTTCATACAGAGATATGGAGCAGAACCGAGCTTAATAAAGAGATATGGAGCAGAATCGAGCTTACTACAGAGATATGGAGCAGAACCGAGCTTACTACAGAGATATGGAAGCAGAATCGAGTTTACTACAGAGATATGGAGTAGAATCGAGCTTACTACAGAGATATGGAGCAGAACCGAACTTACTACAGAGATATGGAGCAGAACCGAGCTTACTACAGAGATATGGAGCAGAACCGAGCTTACTACAGAGATATGGAGCAGAACCGAGCTTACTACAGAGATATGGAGCAGAACTGAGCTTACTACAGAGATATGGAGCAGAACTGAGGGCTGTCTCGGGAGTCATATCATGATAGGCAGGAACATAGCTAGCTAGCTGACAATGTGTGATACTGACATCAACAAAAGAATGAGATACTGTGTATATGGGTCTCATCTCAATTATAGGCATGTGTGAGATACTTTACATTTTTTATACCGGTAGTTACATTTCATCTCATCCATAATAGCACTAACACCTATAGTGCTGTGTTGGGTAAGAGAGAATTTTTTTTTCATTGTAACTTTAACACATGCCTGTAATAATTCCATCTTTTTGGTACTATATAGTTTTACATCTTGTATATAATACGTTATACTGGTAATTGAATTTCCCCAAGACTATGACAATGGTTTCATAGTTTTGAGGAAAAAGGTGAGAAATGGCCGGCTATTAAGGGGTGGAGGAGGCCGGATTTTTTTTTAAATATATGTATTTCAGCTTATAGCTGTAGTCCCGGTGTTGCTCCGGATAGTAACTAACTGTTCTTAGCTATAACAAAATAGAATAGGTTAACAAAGTCTTGCTTCTCTCTGCTGAGATACACAGGCTGAAATTGTAATTACAAGGGCTGTGTGTGGGCTACTGGTGCAATACAAGGGCTACGTGCTGTTTCTCTCATTGCAGTAAATGATTTACACATTGGGACCATATGAAGTTTGACATGACAGCTACAGAGGCGACTACCCAGCTTTACGGAAGACACTTTCAGGTTTTTGACAGTTTGGTGGAGGATATTATCTCTGAAAATAGGGTCCCACCTCTGCATCCCAACAGCTTGAGCAGCACTCAGGTGGGGTCAAAGCTCCGAGACAAATGGGGTTAGGGGCCCACATTCTCACTTTGTCATTGACAAAGCAATGAATTTAGCTCCCAAAATTACTCCAGAGTGCCCCTTGTGGTGGGATGCAGGTCTGGACACCTGTCATCATGCGATTAGATAGGTAACAATTAATCTATGTGTGTGTATACTTTAGAAAAGATGGAATGAATGCTTAAATGAAGGGTCTCAAACTTGACTCTGTATATGGGTCTAATTGCACGGGTCATGGTACACACTGCAAGCATAGGACGGATGACAGCGCTACAGAGTGACCGTCTGATAGCGCAGCTCGACTACCCATCTCTCCTGAAGACCCTTCAGCTTTTTGAGAGTTGGGTGGAGGACATCATCTCTGAAAATAGGGTCCCACAGCTGCACCCCAACAGTTTGAGCAGCACTCTAATGTTACGAGGGTAATGCCCCGGCAACGGGGGGAGGGGCCCAATCCCTCACTTTGTCACTGACAATCCAATGGAATGTATTTGGCCTGAGGATTGCTCGTGAGTGCTCCTTGTGGTGGGATGCAGGTCTGGACAGCTGTTGTCATCCAATTAATTCTTATCTAGCAGGGGGAAAGCAGGGGACAACAGGGGACAGCAGGGGGACAGCAGGGGACAACGAGATGACCGGAGGCAGAGAGGAGGGGGAGCGAGGTGACAGGAGACCAAAGAGATCCTGCAAAATGTCGGAATCGGATGCCTATTTGGCATCCGATTGCAGGGATCAGTTTGAATCCGATGATGTCCGATTTTCATCGGACAGCATCAGATTTAACAAAAACGCAATGTGAAACTAGCCTTAGATATGGAATCAGAACCGAGCTTACTACAGACATAAGAGAGCCGAACCAAGCTTACTACAGTGATATGGAGCAGAATCGAGCTTACTACAGAGATATGGAAGCAGAATCGAGCTTTCTACAGAGATATGGAGCAGAATCGAGCTTACTACATAGATATGGAGCAGAACAGAGCTTACTACGGAAATATGGAAGCAGAATCGAGCTTACTACAGAGATATGGAGCAGAATCGAGCTTACTACAGACATATGGAGCAGAACCGAGATTACTACATAGATATGGAGCAGAACCGAGCTTACTACGGAAATATGGAAGCAGAATTGAGCTTACTACAGAGATATGGAGCAGATTCAAGCTTACTACAGAGAGATGAAGCAGAACCGAGCTTACTACAGAGATAAGGAGCAGAATCAAGCTTACTACAGTGATATGGAGCAGAATCAAGCTTACTACAGAGATATGGAAGCAGAATCGAGCTTTCTACAGAGATATGGAGCAGAATCGAGCTTACTACATAGATATGGAGCAGAACCGAGCTTACTACGGAAATATGGAAGCAGAATCGAGCTTACTACAGAGATATGGAGCAGAATCGAGCTTACTACAGAGATATGGAGCAGAACCGAGATTACTACAGAGATATGGAGCAGAACCGAGCTTAATACAGAGACATGGAGCAGAATCGCGCTTACTACAGAGATATGGAGCAGAACCGAGCTTACTACAGAGATATGGAAGCAGAATCGAGTTTACTACAGCGATATGGAGCAGAATCGAGCTTACTACACAGATATAGAGCAGATCCGGAACATAGATAGCTAGCTGACAATGTTTGATAATGACATCAACAAAAGAATGAGATACTGTGTATATGGCTCTCATCTCAATTATAGGCATGTGTGAGATACTTTAAATTTTTTTATACCGGTAGTTACATTTCATCTCATCCATAATAGCACTAACACCTATAGTGCTGTGTTGGGTAAGAGAGAATTTTTTTTTCATTGTAACTTTAACAAATGTCTCTAATAATTCCATCTTTTTGGAACCATATAGTTTTACATCCTGTATATAATACGTTATACTGGTAATTGAATTTCCCCAAGACCATGACAATGGTTTCATAGTTTTGGGGAAAAAGGTGAGAGATGGCCGGCTATTAAGGGGTGGAGGAGGCCAGATTTTTTAAAAAAATATATGTATTTCAGCTTATAGCTGTAGTCCCCGGTGTTGCCCCGGATAGTAACTAACTGTTCTTAGCTATAACAAAATAGAATAGGTTAACAAAGTCTTGCTTCTCTCTGCTGACATACACAGGCTGAAATTGTAATTACAAGGGCTTTGTGTGGGCTCCTGGTGCAATACAAGGGCTACGTGCTGTTTCTCTCATTGCAGTGAATGATTTACACATTGGGACCATATGAAGTATGACATGACAGCTACAGAGGTGACTACCCAGCTTTACGGAAGACACTTTCAGGTTTTTGACAGTTTGGTGGAGGATATTATCTCTGAAAATAGGGTCCCACCTCTGCACCCCAACAGCTTGAGCAGCACTCAGGTGGGGTCAATGCTCCAAGACAAATGGGGTTAGGGGCCCAAATTCTCACTTTGTCATTGACAAAGCAATGAATTCAGCTCCCAAAATTACTCCAGAGTGCCCCTTGTGGTGGGATGCAGGTCTGGACACCTGTCATCATGCGGTTAGATAGGTAACAATTAATCTATGTGTGTGTATACTTTAGAAAAGATGGAGTGAATGCTTAAATCAAGGGTCTCAAACTTGACTCTGTATATGGGCCTCATTGCACGGGTCATGGTACACACTGCAAGCATAGGACGGATGACAGCGCTACAGAGTGACCGTCTGATAGCGCAGCTCGACTACCCATCTCTCCTGAAGACCCTTCAGCTTTTTGAGAGTTGGGTGGAGGACATCATCTCTGAAAATAGGGTCCCACAGCTGCACCCCAACAGTTTGAGCAGCACTCTAATGTTACGAGGGTAATGCCCCGGCAACGGGGGGAGGGGCCCAATCCCTCACTTTGTCACTGACAATGCAATGGAATGTATTTGGCCTGAGGATTGCTCGTGAGTGCTCCTTGTGGTGGGATGCAGGTCTGGACAGCTGTTGTCACCCGATTAATTCTTATCTAGCAGGGGGACAGCAGGGGGAAAACAGGTGGACAGCAGGGGGAAAACATGGGCCTCATTGTACGGGTCATGGTACACACTGCAAGCATAGGACGGATGACAGCACTACAGAGTGACCGTCTGATAGCGCAGCTCGACTACCCATCTCTCCTGAAGACCCTTCAGCTTTTTGAGAGTTGGGTGGAGGACATCATCCTGAAAATAGGGTCCCACAGCTGCACCCCAACAGTTTAAGCAGCACTCTAATGTTATGAGGGTAATGCCCCGGCAACGGGGGGAGGGGCCCAATCCCTCACTTTCTCACTGACAATGCAATGGAATGTATTTGGCCTGAGGATTGCTCGTGAGTGCTCCTTGTGGTGGGATGCAGGTCTGGACAGCTGTTGTCATCCGATTATTTCTTATCTAGCAGGGGGACAGCAGGGGAACAGCAGGGGGACAGCAGGGGGAAAACATGGGCCTCATTGTACGGGTCATGGTACATATTGCAAGCATAGGAGAGATGACAGCGCTACAGAGTGACCGTCTGTTAGTGCAGCTCGACTACCCATCTCTCCTGAAGACCCTTCAGCTTTTTGAGAGTTGGGTGGAGGACATCATCTCTGAAAATAGGGTCCCACAGCTGCACCCTAATAGTTTGAGCAGCTCTCCTAATGTTACAAGGGTAATTCCCCGGCAATGGGGGGAGGGGCCCAATCCCTCACTTTGTCACTGACAATGCAATGGAATGTATTTGGCCTGAGGATTGCTCGTGAGTGCTCCTTGTGGTGGGATGCAGGTCTGGACAGCTGTTGTCATCCAATTAATTCTTATCTAGCAGGGGGACAGCAGGGGACAACAGGGGGACCGCAGGGGACAACAGGGGGACAGCAAGGGACAATGAGATGACAGGAGGCAGAGAGGAGGGGGAGCGAGGTGACAGGAGACCAAACAGATCCTGCAAAATGTCGGCATCGGATACCTATTTGGCATCCGATTGCAGGGATCAGTTTGAATCCGATGCCGTCTAATTTTCATCGGACAGCATCGGATTTAACAAAAACGCAATGTGAAACTAGCTTTAGATATGGAATCAGAACCGAGCTTACTACAGACATAAGAGAGCAGAACCAAGTTTACTACAGAGATATGGAAGCAGAACCGAGCTTAATACAGAGATATGGAGCAGAATCGAGCTTATAACAGAGATATGGAGCAGAACCGAGCTTACTACAGAGATATGGAGTGGAACCGAGCTTACTACAGAGATATGGAGCAGAACTGAGCTTACTACAGAGATATGGAGCAGAACTGAGGGCTGTCTCAGGAGTCATATCATGATAGGCAGGAACATAGATAGCTAGCTGACAATGTGTGATAATGACATCAACAAAAGAATGAGATACTGTGTATATGGGTCTCATCTCAATTATAGGCATGTGTGAGATACTTTACATTTTTTATACCGGTCGTTACATTTCATCTCATCCATAATAGCACTAACACATATAGTGCTGTGTTGGGTAAGAGAGAATTTTTTTTCATTGTAACTTTAACACATGCCTGTAATAATTCCATCTTTTTGGTACTATATAGTTTTACATCCTGTATATAATACGTTATACCGGTAATTGAATTTCCCCAAGACCATGACAATGGTTTCATAGTTTTGGGGAAAAAGGTGAGAGATGGCCGGCTATTAAGGGGTGGAGGAGGCTGGATTTTTTTTGGCACTATATAGTTTTACACAGTGCCGGACTGGGGTGTCTGGGTCCCACCAGGGAAATTGACTCCAGGGGCCCACCCACCCGGGCCCACCCATTTTCAGCTATATGCAAATACCTGTTTTCCGTTATACCCATCATAGTGTAACGTGGACTGTAAAACACAAACGGCTCCTGCACATCGCTGTGCGCTCACCATTACTGTGATGTACAATTACTGTAGTTTGCATTAAATGGATTTTTTGGTGAAAACAAGTTATCAGCAATGCACAGGTTCACTGGGTGATCACTTATTTATTGATGGAATTCGCACCATCAGAAGAATGTGGAGCTTTGAGTATTTGGTGAGTTTTTTACCTCAGTATTTGTAAGACAAAACCAGGAGCAATCAGAGGTATTTTTATACATTTCTCACCCACTCCTGGTTTTGTCTTATAAATACTGAGGTGAAAATCTCACCAAATGCTCAACTTGCTTTGTCTGGCGAACCTCAGTAACTGCATCTCTGCTGCTGTGTCACAGGACAGGGAGGGGTTAAATATACAAGTATTTAATATCTATAGGAAATAAAGAAGTTTCCCCTTCTTGATATCAGATAAAACAAATGACCAAACACAATCCACTTTACCAAGACCAATAATACCAGATAGAAGGGAGAAAAACCACCACACCGTGACCAGATCACATATTACCACCAGATAGTGCCCAAATAATGCCACATACAAGACAAATACCACCACCCCATGACCAAAGCACATAAAACCACCACATAGTGATCAAATGCTACCACATACAAGGTATAAATACTGCCACACTATGAGACCACATATTACTACCACATAGTGACTGAATATTACCACATACAAGGGACAAATACTGTCATGTGATGACCAAAGCACATACAGTGGTGTTCAAAAGTCCTGCATAGGCATAGCATAAATTGATTTTTCAAGTTTTAAACGTTTTCTGTCGAATATCTTCGATGCTAATATGACATATTATATATGGTTTTGTTCAGAATACAATTTTGCATTCTCACCCTGTAATATTTTTAGCTTTTGAAGCAGTTTTGCCTGAAATTATTGCAACAATATGGGAATTGAGAGCACAACTAAATATTGTACAGCTTCAGATCCAAAATTAGGCAATCACAGATGAGGTTCTTGTGACCAATCATAACCTGGATATGGCAGCCAATCACTTTCCATTACATTGCATCACATTTGCTGCTTTGTTAGTTTGTTTTATCTGTTGGTCTATCTAGTGAATCATACTGTAGAGCTTTATGATGGGAGCCTTCAGAATTTTGTCAGCGGAGGATCGTGTTCGAGTTGTGGTGCTACATGAAGAGGGTTATACTGGCCCCCAGATCACAAGGAAGGTCGGCTGTAATCAGAGTACAGTCATAAGTATTTTGCAGAAACATAAGCAGTTTGGAATTACCCAGGACAGGCCCAGATCTGGTCGGCCCAGAAAGTCAACTAAAAGGGAGGACAGAGTACTGATAAGAACATCCCTTGCCAATGGAAAGCTCACCTCTCCTCAGCTTCTGCGAGAATGGCAAGAAAAGTGCAATATTGAGGTAGCAACATCAACTGTTCGTAAGAGATGTTTGGAAGCAGGATTGAGAGGGTGCAAGGCCCGAAAGAAGCCATTGATGACAGCCATACAAAGACAAAGGCGAAAACTGTGGACATTGAAATATTCAAAATGGAGGAAGGATGAGTGGGAAAAAAGTGCTATTTAGTGATGAAAGCACTTTTTGCATCTTAGGAAATGATGGCAAGTCTTATGTGAGAAGGTTTCCACATGAAGAGTACAAGCCAGAGTGTTTGAGCTTCCCTGTGAAACATCCGATGAAAGTAATGGTCTGGGCTGTATGGCAGCCAATGGTGCTGGAAGGCTTCATATTGTGGAGGGTATGGTTAATGCAAAAAAATACATAGACATCCTTAATAAGAAAATGCTGCCTTCTGCTCAACACCTGTTTTCAGGGGATTATATCTTCCAGGATGATAATTCTCCTTGTCACAGAGCTAAGACAGTAAGAGAATGGGAAAAAAAAGAACGAGGTGGCTACTATTGACTGGCCAGCCCAGTCACCGGACCTCAATCCAATTGAAAATTTGTGGCACAAGGTATCGATAGAGATATCTAAAAAACAGTCAAGGACCAAGAGAGAGTTGATTGAGGCTCTGATACAGGCCTGGAACCACATCATCACTCGTGAACATCTGCAGAAGCTTGTTCACTCAATGCCACAGGGATGCAAGTTGGTGCTCAAGAGCAAAGGCGGCCAATAAAGTATTAGAAGCTAAAGATGCACTCAAAAGGCCCTTTTCAGGACTCTGAATTAAATAAAAAATAATAAATCTTAAAAAGTAACATTTAAGTCTGTGTGAACTTGCATTGGAAGTTAATGAACTTAAAAACCTGTTCACCATTCTACACACTGTACTGGTGTAGGTATGTATGGTTATGCTGTAAAAAAAAAAAAAAAAATGCTCATACCATAACAATTTATACACTTGTGACATTCAAAAATGAGTATGGCATACAATGAGGGATCACCAAAACATATATGTTCCACCAGTTTCACTGTAGAGATGCAGAAGTATGAAATATATAGTTTTCTTCACGCCTATGCAGGACTTTTGAACACCACTGTAATGCCACCACATATAATACTAAATTAATAAAACTGTAAAAAAGCTCTGTATATTGGGTCAGTGTGCAGGTTATACAGTGATCACCAGTGACATTATACACAGGAGCTCTGTATATAGTGTCAATGTACAGGTAATAGTTATCACTGGTTACATTATACACAGGAGTTCTGTATATAGTGTAAAAGTTATACAGTCATCACCAGTGACATTATACACAGAAACTCTGTATATAGTGTCAGTGTACAGGTAATGCACTGATCATCATTGACATTATACACAGGAACTCTGTATATAGTGTCAGTGTGTGTATAGGTAATACATGTAGCTTCTCCCCCCATCTTCCATGTAGCTTCTCCTCCCCATCCAGCCATGTACCTTCTCCCTCTATCCCCCATCCATCCATGTACCTTCTCCCCAAGCCACCAAACCATCCATGTACCTTTTTCCCCATCCATCCATCTTTTCCCCCCTTTTTCATGCCACCCCCACCCCATTTTGCTCCCTTTTCCAGGCCGTCCCATCCATCCATTTATCTTATTCTGCCCCCTCTTCTAGGCCGCCCCATCCATTCATCCATCCATCCCACTTTGTCCCCCCCAGGCTGCTATCTTCGGCTGTAACAGCGCCTTACCTGAGTCCACACTACTGATCCTGGCAGCTTCTTCCTCTGCAGCTCCCGGTTTCCCACTTGCCAGCACCGGGCACCAGGCAGGTTCTTCCTCTGTGGCTCCTAGTCTCCTGCTCACCGGCACCAGGTACCCGGTCACCGACACCAGGCACCCGGCGTCAGGCAGCTTCTTCCTCTGCAGCTCCCACTCTCAAGCACCTGGCACCAGGCACCTGACAGCTTCTTCCTCTGCAGCTCCCGGTCTCCGGCACCAGGCGCCCGGCAGCTTCTTCCTCTGCGGCTCCCGGTCTCTGCGGCACCTGGCAGCTTCTTTCTCTGCAGCTACTAGTCTCCAGCACCAAGCGGCACCCGGCCGCACCAGACAGCCGGCAGCACCAGGCACCCGGCAGCTTCTTCCTCTGCGGCTCCCGGTCTCCGGCACCAGGCGCCCGGCAGCTTCTTCCTCTGCGGCTCCCGGTCTCTGGCACCAGGCACCCGGCAGCTTCTTTCTCTGCAGC
This sequence comes from Allobates femoralis, assembly GCA_033576535.1. Classification (NCBI taxonomy): domain Eukaryota; kingdom Metazoa; phylum Chordata; class Amphibia; order Anura; family Aromobatidae; genus Allobates; species Allobates femoralis. Next base: position 211,262,507 of record JARQOC010000004.1, read on the forward strand.
TCTAGTCTCTAGCACCAAGCGGCACCCGACAGCACCAGACAGCCGGCAGCACCAGGCACCCAGGCAGCACCAGGCACCACCAGGCACCACATCACCCAGCAGCACCAGGCACCCAGCATCACCAGACATCATGTCACCCAGCAGCACCAGGCACACAGGCAGCATCAGGCGTTCGGCAACACCAGGCATCCGGCAGCACCAGGCACCACCAGGCACCCAGGCAGGACCAGGTGTTCAGCAGCACCAGGCACCCCTGGCATCACCAGACACCACAGGCAGCACCAGGTGCCCCGGCAGCACCAGGCACCACCAGGTGTTCCGGCAGTACCAGGCACCACCAGGCGCCCCGGCAGGACCAGGCACCACCAGGCGTCCCGGCAGCACCAGGCACCACCAGGCGCCCCGGCAGCACCAGGCACCACCAGGTGCCTCGGCAGCACCAGGAACCACCAGGCGTCCCGGCAGCACCAGGCACCACCAGGCGCCCCGGCAGCACCAGGCACCACCAGGGCCCCGAGAGCACCAGGCACCACCAGGCGCCCCGGAAACACCAGGCGCCCCGCAGACCAGGCATCATGTCACCCAGCAGTACCAGGCACACAGGCAGCATCAGTCGATTCGGCAACACCAGGCATCCGGCAGCACCAGGCACGACCAGGCACCCAGGCAGGACCAGGTGTTCGGCAGCACCAGGCACCCCCTGGCATCACTAGACACCACGGCAGCACTAGGTGCCCCGGCAGCACCAGGCACCACCAGGTGTTCCGGCAGCACCAGGCACCACCAGGAGCCCCGGCAGCACCAGGCACCACCAGGCGTCCCGGCAGCACCAGGCACCACCAGAAGCCCCAGCAGCACCAGGCACCACCAGGCGCCCCGGCAGCACCAGGCACCACCAGGCGCCCCGGCAGCACCAGGCACCACCAGGCGCCCCGGCAGCACCAGGAACTACGAGGCGCCCCGGCATCAACCAGGCACCACCAGGCACCCCGACAGCACCAGGCACCACCAGGCGCCCCGGCAGAACCAGGCGCCCCGGCAGCACCAGGCATCATGTCACCCAGCAGCACCAGGCACATAGGCAGCATCAGGCGTTCAGCAACACCAGGCATCCGGCAGCACCAGGCACGACCAGGCACCCAGGCAGGACCAGGCGTTCGGCAGCACCAGGCACCACCTGGCATCACCAGACACCACGGCAGCACCAGGTGTTCGGCAGCACCAGGCACCACCAGGCGCCCCGGCTGCACCAGGCACCACCAGACGGCCCGGCAGCACCAGGCACCACCAGGCGCCCCGGCAGCACCAGGCACCACCAGACACCCCAGCAGCACCAGGCACCACCAGGCTCCCCGGCAGCACCAGGCATCATGTCACCTGGCAGCACCAAGCACACAGGCAGCATCAGGTGTTCGGCAACACCAGGCACCACCTGGCATCACCAGACACCACCCAGCACCAGGTGCCCCAGCAGCACCAGACACCGCCAGGTGTCCCGGCATCACCAGGCACCACCAGGCGCCCCGGCATCACCAGGCACCACCAGGCGCCCCGGCAGCACCAGGCACCGCCAGGCGTCTTGGCAGCACCAGGCCAGCACCAGGCGCCCCGGCAGCACCAGGCACTACCAGGTGCCCCGGCAGCACCAGGCATCATCAGGCACCCCGACAGCACCAGGCACCACCAGGCGCCCCGGCAGCACCAGGCACCACCAGGTTGCCTAGGCAGCACCAGGCGCCCCGGCAGCACCAGGCATCTTGTCACCCGGCAGCACCAGGTACACAGGCAGCATCAGGCGTTCGGCAACACCAGGCATCCGGCAACTCCAGGCACCACCAGGCATCCAGGCAGGACCAGACGTTCTGCAGCACCAGGCACCACCTGGCATCACCAGACACCACGGCAGCACCAGGCGCCACAGGCAGCACCAGGCACCACCAGGGACCCAGCAGCACCAGGCATCCGGCATCACCAGACATCATTTCACCGGCAGCACCAGGCACACAGGCAGCATCAGGCATTCGGCAACACCAGGCACCACCAGGCACCCAGGCAGTACAGGCATTCGGCAGCACCAGGCACCACCTGGCGCCCCGGCAGCACCAGGCACCACCAGGCGCCCCAGCAGCTCCAGGCACCACCAGGCTTCCCGGCAGCACCAGGCGCCCCGGCAGCACCAGGCGCCCCGGCAGCACCAGGCACCCAGGCAGGACCAGGCGTTCGGCAACACCATGCGCCAACTGCCATCACCAGACACCACGGCAGCACCAGGCATCATGTCACCCAGCAGCACCAGGCACACAGGCAGCATCAGGCGTTCGGCAACACCAGGCATCCAGCAGCACCAGGCACCACCAGGCACCCAGGCAGGACCAGGCGTTTGGCAGCACCAGGCACCACCTGGCATCACCAGACAATACGGCAGCACCAGGTGTTCGGCAGCACAAGGCACCGAGGCGCCCCGGCAGCACCATGCACCACCAGGCGCCCTGGCAGCACCAGGCACCACCAGGCACCCAGGCAGGACCAGGCGTTCGGCAGCACCAGGAACCACCTGGCATCACCAGACACCACGGCAGCACCAGGTGTTCGGCAGCACAAGGCACCCAGGCGCCCCGGCATCACCAGGCACCACCAGGCGCCCCGGCAGCACCAGGCACCACCAGGTGTCCCGGCAGCACCAGGCACCACCAGGTGCCCCGGCAGCACCAGGCGCCTCGGCAGCATCAGGCACCCAGGCAGGACCAGGCATTCGGCAGCAAGAGGCACCACCTGCCATCATCAGACACCACGGCAGCACCAGGTATCATGTCACCCAGCAGCACCAGGCACACAGGCAGCATCAGGCGTTCGGCAACACCAGGCATGGCAGCAGCACCAGGCACCCAGGCAGGACCAGGCGTTGGCACACCAGGCGCAGCATCAGGCAGCCCGCGCACCGGCAGCACCAGCAACCAGGCGTAGGCAACACCAGGCACACATGCACCACCAGACGCCCCGGCAGCACCAGGCCATCACCAGCACCCAGGCAGGACCAGGCGCTTCGGCAGCACACCAGACACCACCTGGCATCACCAGACACCACGGCAGCACCAGGTTTCGGCCAGCACCACGGCACACCACCAGGCGCACCCGGCCAGCACCAGGCACCATCAGGCGCCCCGGCAGCATGCACCCAGGCGCCCAGCAGCACCAGGCACCACCAGGCACCCAGGCAGGACCAGGGTTCGGCAGCACCAGGAACCACCTGGCATCACCAGACACCACGGCAGCACCAGGTGTTCGGCAGCACAAGGCACCCAGGGCCCCGGCACACCAGGCACCACCAGGCAACCGCCGCCAGCACCAGGGCCACGCACACCAGGTGTCCCGGCAGCACCAGGCACCACCAGGTGCCCCGGCAGCACCAGGCGCCTCGGCAGCATCAGGCACCCAGGCAGGACCAGGCATTCGGCAGCAAAGGCACCACCTGCCATCATCAGACACCACGGCAGCACCAGGTATCATGTCACCCAGCAGCACCAGGCACACAGGCAGCATCAGGCGTTCGGCAACACCAGGCATCTGGCAGCACCAGGCACCCAGGCAGGACCAGGCGTTTGGCATCACCAGACACTCACACGGCAAGCACTAGGTGTTCAGCAGCACAAGGCACCGAGGCGCCCCGGCAGCACCATGCACCACCAGGCGCCCCGGCAGCACCAGGCACCACCAGGCACCCAGGCAGGACCAGGCGTTCGGCAGCACCAGACACCACCTGGCATCACCAGACACCACGGCAGCACCAGGTGTTCGGCAGCACAGGCACCACCAGGCGCCCCGGCAGCACCAGGCACCATCAGGCGCCCCGGCAGCACCAGGCACCACAGCACCAGGCACCACCGGCCCCAGCAGACCAGGTGTTCGGCAGCACAGCACCAGGCACACACCAGCACCCGGCAGCACCAGGTGTTCGGCAGCAAGGCACCAGGTGCCCACGCACCACGGCACGGCATCACCAGACACCACGGCAGACCACCAGGGTTCGCAGCAAAAAGGACCTACAGCACCAGCAGTGCCCCGGCAGCACCAGGCACCACCAGGCCCCGGCAGCACCAGTACCATCAGGCGCCCGGCAGCACCAGGCGTCCCGGCAGCACCAGGCACCACCAGGCGCCCCGGCATCACCAGGCGCCTCGGCAGCATCAGGCACCCAGGCAGGACCAGGCGTTCGGTAGCACCAGGCACCACCTGCCTTCACCAGACACCACGGCAGCACCAGGTATCATGTCACCCAGCAGCACCAGGCACACAGGCAGCATCAGGCATTCGGCAACACCAGGCATCCGGCAGCACGAGGCACCCAGGCAGGACCAGGCGTTTGGCAGCACCAGGCACCACCTGGCATCACCAGAATTACGGCAGCACCAGGTGTTCGGCAGCACAAGGCACCCAGGCGCCCCGGCAGCATCAAGCACCACCAGGTGCCCCGGCAGCACCAGGCACCACTAGACGCCCCGGCAGTACCAGGCACCACCAGGCGTCCCGGCAGCACCAGGCACCACCAGGCGCTCCAGCAACACCAGGCACCACCTGGCGCCCCAACAGCACCAGGCACCAGCAGGTGCCCCCGGCAGCACCAGGCACCACCAGGTGCTCCGGCAGCACCAGGCACCACCAGGCGCCCCGGCAGCACCAGGCACCACCAGGTGTCCCGGCAGCACCAGGCACCACCAGGCGCCCCGGCAGCACCAGGCGCCCGGCAGCACCAGGCACCCAGGCAGGACCAGGCGTTCGGCAGCACCAGGCGCCAACTGCCATCACCAGACACCACGGCAGCACCAGGATCATGTCACCCAGCAGCACCAGGCACACAGGCAGCATCAGGCGTTCGGCAACACCAGGCATCCAGCAGGACCAGGCACCACCAGGCACCCAGGCAGGACCAGGCGTTTGGCAGCACCAGGCACCACCTGGCATCACCAGACAATACGGCAGCACCAGGTGTTCGGCAGCACAAGGCACCGAGGCGCCCCGGCAGCACCATGCACCACCAGGCGCCCTGGCAGCACCAGGCACCACCAGGCACCCAGGCAGGACCAGGCGTTCGGCAGCACCAGGAACCACCTGGCATCACCAGACACCACGGCAGCACCAGGTGTTCGGCAGCACAAGGCACCCAGGCGCCCCGGCATCACCAGGCACCACCAGGCGCCCCGGCAGCACCAGGCACCACCAGGTGTCCGGCAGCACCAGGCACCACCAGGCGCCCCGGCAGCACCAGGCGCCTCGGCAGCATCAGGCACCCAGGCAGGACCAGGCATTCGGCAGCAACAGGCACCACCTGCCATCATCAGACACCACGGCAGCACCAGGTATCATGTCACCCCAGCAGCACCAGGCACACAGGCAGCATCAGGCGTTTGGCAACACCAGGCATCTGGCAGCACCAGGCACCCAGGCAGGACCAGGCGTTTGGCAGCACCAGGCACCACCTGGCATCACCAGACACCACGGAAGCACTAGGTGTTCGGCAGCACAAGGCACCGAGGCGACCCGGCAGCACCATGCACCACCAGGCGCCCCAGCAGCACCAGGCACCACCAGGCACCCAGGCAGGACCAGGCGTTCGGCAGCACCAGACACCACCTGGCATCACCAGACACCACGGCAGCACCAGGTGTTCGGCAGCACAAGGTACCAGCAGGGCCCCGGCAGCACCAGGCACCACCAGGCGCCCCGGCAGCACCAGGCACCATCAGGCGCCCCGGCAGCACCAGGCGTCCCAGCAGCACCAGGCACCTCCAGGCACCCAGGCAGGACCAGGTGTTCGGCAGCACCAGGCACCACCTGGCATCACCAGACACCACGGCAGCACCAGCTGTTCGGCAGCACAAGGCACCAGCAGGTGCCCGGCAGCACCAGGCACCACCAGGCGCCCCGGCAGCACCAGTTACCATCAGGCGCCACGGTAGCACCAGGCGTCCCGGCAGCACCAGGCACCACCAGGCCCCGGCATCACCAGGCGCCTCGCAGCATCAGGCACCCAGGCAGGACCAGGCGTTCGGTAGCACCAGGCACCACCTGCCTTCACCAGACACCACGGCAGCACCAGGTATCATGTCACCCAGCAGCACCAGGCACACAGGCAGCATCAGGCATTCGGCAACACCAGTCATCCGGCAGCACGAGGCACCCAGGCGAGGACCAGGCGTTTGGCAGCACCAGGCACCACCTGGCATCACCAGAATTACGGCAGCACCAGGTGTTCGGCAGCACAAGGCACCCAGGCGTTCCGGCAGCATCAAGCACCACCAGGTGCCCCGGCAGCACCAGGCACCACTGGGCGCCCCGGCAGTAACAGGCACCACCAGGTGCCCGGCAGCACCAGGCACCACCAGGCGCTCCAGCAACACCAGGCACCACCTGGCGCCCAACAGCACCAGGCACCAGCAGGCGCCCGGCACACAGGCACCACCAGGTGCTCGGCAGCACCAGGCACCACACCAGGCGCCCCGGCAGCACCAGGCATCACCAGGCGTCCCGGCAGCACCAGGCACCACCAGGCGCCCCGGCAGCACCAGGCGCTCTGGCAGCATCAGGCACCCAGGCAGGACCAGGCGTTTCGGCAGCACCAGGCACCACCTGCATCACCAGACACCACGGCAGCACAGGTTCAGTCACCCAGCAGCACCAGGCACACATGCAGCATCAGGTGTTCGGCAACACCAGGCATCCGGCAAGCAACCAGGCACCCAGGCGGGACCAGGCATTTGGCAGCACCAGGCACCACCTGGCATCACCAGACACCACGGCAGCACCAAGTGTTCGGCAGCACAAGGCACCCAGGTGCCCCGGCAGCATCAAGCACCACCAGGTGCCCCGGCAGCACCAGTCACCACTAGGCGCCCCGGCAGTACCAGGCACACCAGGCGCCCCGCAGCACCAGGCACCACCAGGCGCTCCAGCAACACCAGGCACCTGGGGGCCTGGCAGCACCAGGGACCTGGCAGCACCAGGCACCACCAGGGGCCCGGCACCATCAGGCACCCTGAGGCTGGCGCTCCGGCACCTGGGGCCCGGCAGCACCAGGGCCTGCACCATCAGGCACCCAGGGCCTGCACTATCAGGCACCAGGGTGAGCCCGTCATGTCACCAGCAGCACCAGGCACACAGGCAGCATCAGGCGTTCGGCAACACCAGGCATCTGGCAGCACCAGGCACCCAGGCAGGACCAGGCGTTTGGCAGCACCAGGCACCACCTGGCATCACCAGACACCACGGCAGCACTAGGTGTTCGGCAGCACAAGGCACCGAGGTGCCCCGGCAGCACCATGCACCACCAGGCGCCACGGCAGCACCAGGCGTCCCGGCAGCACATAGGCACCACCAGGCATCCAGGCAGGACCAGGTGTTCGGCACAGCACCAGGCACCACCTGGATCATCACCAGCACACCACGGCAGCACCAGGGTGTTCGGCAGCACAAGGCATCCGGCAGGTGCCCCAGGCAGACCAGGCACCACCAGGCGCCCCGGCAGCACCAGTTACCATCAGGCGCCCGGCGGCAGCACAGGCATCCCGGCCGCACCAGGCACCACCAGGCGCCCCGGCAGCACCAGTTACCATCAGGCGCCCGGCAGCACCAGGCGTCCCGGCAGCACCAGGCAACACCAGGCGCCCCGGCATCACCAGGCGCCTCGGCAGCATCAGGCACCCAGGCAGGACCAGGCGTTCGGTAGCACCAGGCACCACCTGCCTTCACCGGACACCATGGCAGCACCAGGTATCATGTCACCCAGCAGCACCAGGCACACAGGCAGCATCAGGCGTTCGGCAACACCAGGCATCCGGCAGCACGAGGCACCCAGGCAGGACCAGGCGTTTGGCAGCACCAGGCACCACCTGGCATCACCAGACACCACGGCAGCACCAGGTGTTCGGCAGCACAAGGCACCAGCAGGTGCCCCGGCAGCACCAGGCACCACCAGGCGCCCCGGCAGCACCAGTTACCATCAGGCGCCCCGGCAGCACCAGGCGTCCCGGCAGCACCAGGCACCACCAGGCGCCCGGGCATCACCAGGCGCCTCGGCAGCATCAGGCACCCAGGCAGGACCAGGCGTTCGGTAGCACCAGGCACCACCTGCCTTCACCGGACACTATGGCAGCACCAGGTATCATGTCACCCAGCAGCACCAGGCACACAGGCAGCATCAGGCGTTCGGCAACACCAGGCATCCGGCAGCACGAGGCACCCAGGCAGGACTAGGCGTTTGGCAGCACCAGGCACCACCTGGCATCACCAGAATTACGGCAGCACCAGGTGTTCGGCAGCACAAGGCACCCAGGCGCCCCGGCAGCATCAAGCACCACCAGGTGCCCCGGCAGCACCAGGCACCACTAGGCGCCCCGGCAGTACCAGGCACCACCAGGCGCCCCGGCAGCACCAGGCACCACCAGGCGCTCCAGCAACACCAGGCACCACCTGGCGCCACAACAGCACCAGGGCACCAGCAGGCGCCCCCGGCAGCACCAGGCACCACCAGGTGCTCCGGCAGCACCAGGCGCCTCGGCAGCATCAGGCACCCAGGCAGGACCAGGCATTCGGCCCCAGGCACCAGACACCACGGCAGCACCAGGTATCATGTCACCCAGCAGCACCAGGCACACATGCAGCATCAGGTGTTCGGCAACACCAGGCATCCGGCAGCACCAGGCACCCAGGCGGGACCAGGCATTTGGCAGCACCAGGCACCACCTGGCATCACCAGACACCAGGCAGGCAGCCCAAGTGTTCGGCAGCACAAGGCACCCAGGTGCCCCGGCAGCATCAAGCACCACCAGGTGCCCCGGCAGCACCAGGCACCACTAGGCGCCCGGCAGTACCAGGCACTACCAGGCACCCCGTCAGCACCAGGCACCACCAGGCGCTGCAGCAACACCAGGCACCCTGGGGGCCTGGCAGCACCAGGGACCTGGCAGCACCAGGCACCACCAGGGGCCCGGCACCATCAGGCACCCTGATGGCCTGGCAGCACCAGGCACCCTGGGGGCCCTTCAGCACCAGGGGCCTGACACCATCAGGCACCCTGGGGGCCTGGCACTATCAGGCACCCAGGGTGAGCCCGGAACCGTCAGGCACCCAGGGTGAGCCCGGAACCGTCAGGCACCCAGGGTGGGCCTGGAACTGTCAGGCACCCAGGGTGGGCCCGGCACTGTCAGGCACCCAGGGTGAGCCCGGCACCGTCAGGCACCCAGGGTGAGCCTGGCACCGTCAGGCACCCAGGGTGAGCCAGCCACCGTCAGGCACCCAGGGTTAGCCCGGAACCGTCAGGCACCCAGGGTGAGCCCGGCACCGTCAGGCACCCAGGGTGAGCCCGCCACCGTCAGGCACCCAGGGTGATCCCGGCACCGTCAGGCACCCAGGGTGAGCCCGGCACTGTCAGGCACCCAGGGTGAGCCCGGCACCGTCAGGCACCCTGGGGGCCCAGCACCATCAAGGGCCCGGCACCATCAGGCACCCTGGGGGCCCGGCACCATCAGGCACCAACAGGCACCCTCTCTATCCTTCGGTGGGCCAGTCCGCCCCACTGGGACACAGTGACCCCCCCAGGATGGGGACACGTAGGGGCGCCCCAGGATGGATGGGTACTCATATGGGGACCCCCTGGATGGATGGGGACACTTAGGGGGCTCCCCAGGATGGGGACACGTAGTGCCCCCCAGTATGGGGACACGTAGGGGGCCCCCCCAGGATGGATGGGGACACATAGGGGGCCCCCCCCTAGGATGGATGGGGACACATAGGGGGCCCCCCAGGATGGATGGGGACACATAGGGGGCTCCCCAAGATGGGGACACGTAGGGCCCCCCCCAGGATGGGGACATGTAGGGGACCCCTCCAGGATGGATGGGGACACATAGGGGGCCCCTCAGGATGGGGACACCCCATCCATTCTAGGGGGCCCCCCTATGGGTCCCCATCCATCCTGCAGCCCCCCATGGGTCCCCATCCATCCTGGGGGCCCCCCATCCATCCTTGGGGCCCCCCATGGGTCCCCATCCATCCTTGGGACCCCCCATGGGTCCCCATCCATCCTGGGGGCCCCCATCCATCCTTGGGGCCCCCATGGGTCCCCATCCATCCTTGGGGCCCCCCATGGGTCCCCATCCATCCTGGGGGCCCCCCATCCAACCTTGGGGCCCCCCATGGGTCCCCATCCATCCTGGGGGACCCCCATCCATCCTTGGGGCCCCCATGGGTCCCCATCCATCCTGGGGGCCTCCCATGGGTCCCCATCCATCCTGGGGCCCCCCATGGGTCCCCATCCATCCTTGGGGCCTCCCATGGGTCCCCATCCATCCTGGGGGCCCCCCATCCATCCTTGGGGCCCCCCATGGGTCCCCATCCATCATGGGGGCCCCCCATGGGTCCCCATCCATCCTTGGGGCCCCCCATGGGTCCCCATCCATCCTGGGGGCCCCCCATGGGTCCCCATCCGTCCTGGGGGCCTCCCATGGGTCCCCATCCATCCTGGGGCCCCCCATGGGTCCCTATCCATCCTTGGGGCCCCCCATGGGTGCCCATCCATCCTGGGGGCCCCCCATCCATCCTTGGGGCCTCCCATGGGTCCCCATCCATCCTGGGGGCCCCCCATGGGTCCCCATCCATCCTGGGTGGCCTCCCATGGGTCCCCCATGGGTCCCCATCCATCCTGGGGGCCCACCATGGGTCCCCATCCATCCTGGGGGACCCCATCCATCCTTGGGGCCCCCCATGGGTCCCCATCCATCCTGGGGTCCCCCCATGGGTCCCCATCCATCCTTGGGGCCCCCCATGGGTCCCCATCCTTCCTGGGGCCCCCCTATGTGTCCCCATCCTGATCCTCTTGATATGCAGACGCAGTTGAAAAAAAAAAAAAAACACTACTTACCTCACCGATCCTCTGGTGTCCAGCGCTGGAGAATCAACGCAGACTGCTGCAGACACCGCACAGGAAGCAGAGTCCCTGAGACTCCACCTCCTGTACGCGCCGGCAGCATCAGCTGTTAGCAGAGGGTGAGGAGGGAGCTGTACAGCGGGAGATCGCTCCCCGCTGTACCGCACACTGCCACAGACAGGCTAATCATATCGGTGTGCTATGCACCGATATGATTAGCACTAACTCAGGGAGGGGGGCAGCAGCGGCACAGGGGGTATAGGGGATGGAGCCACGGGAACATGGGGCCCCCCGGGGGATCTCCCAATCTCCCGCCGGGCCAATCCGACCTTGGTTTTACATCCTGTATATAATGCGTTATACCGGTAATTGAATTTCCCCAAGACCATGACAATGGTTTCATAGTTTTGGGGAAAAAGGTGAGAGATGGTCAGCTATTAAGGGGTGGAGGAGGCCGGATTTTTTTTTTTAAATAAATAAATGTTTTTCAGCTTATAGCTGTAGTCCCCGGTGTTGTCCAGGATAGTAACTTACTGTTCTTAGCTATAACAAAATAGAATAGGTTAACAAAGTCTTGCTTCTCTCTGCTGAGATACCCAGGCTGAAGGTGTAATTACAAGGGCTGTGTGTGGGCTCCTGGTGCAATACAACGGCTACGTGCTGTTTCTCTCATTGCAGTAAATGATTTACACATTGGGACCATATGAAGTATGACATGACAGCTACAGAGGCGACTACCCAGCTTTACGGAAGACACTTTCAGGTTTTTGACAGTTTGGTGGAGGATATTATCTCTGAAAATAGGGTCCCACATATGCACCCCACATGGGCGTACCCTGGATCAAAACTGGGGGGGGCAAGCCATGGTCGTTTGGAATGTCATATCCAGCCTGGTGCATTATGGGGGTTGATCACGTGTTCGGCTGGGCTCCGGCACATGCGCAGTGTGCATATTGAAGCCGGGCCGAACACATGATCACCCCCCATAATGCATCGGGCCGGATATGAAGTTCCGGCTGGCGCATCAGAGTTCCACAGGGGGCTGGAATTTCAAAAAGAGCTGACAGGTTCCCTTTAAAGGGAGCCTGTCACCCCCTTTGGTCGTTCTAACCCCTGCACACCACCTTATACATGATGTATTTGGGGCTCCTGTGACCACTCTATATGCCCATAAGGCCCCCTGCATACCTCAAAAATGAATTTTTAATATCTCCCGCGTGGTATGGAAATTAGCTGAAAATGGTCCAGGAGGATCTGCTCAATCTGGTCCTCGCTGCCCTGCTGGTTGAAATGCCTGCCTCCTTCCTGTGAAAAGGCCACCCCTCCTGTGTATGTCACATTGCTCTCGCGCCTGCACTGTGGCGCGGGTGTCCGTGCTCAATGCAAGCGCACCTGTGACCAAGGTTCGCGAGCACAAAACTACAGCACAAAACTACATCACCAGACCCACCAGAGGTACATAAATACATCCATATACCCCCCTTTAGTGCAGAAACATGATGTCAAAACTCTCAGTACAGAAATACATTACCCTAACCCTCATCAGTGCAGAAACACAGCATCAAAACCCTCCTCAGTACAGAAATACATTCATATATAACCCCCATCAATACAGAAGCACTATGTCAAACCCGTCATCAATACATCACCAGACCCACCAGAGGTACAGAAATACATAAATAGAACCTTCATCAGTAACACAATTCATCATCAGAACCACCATCAGTACTTGGTAAAACAATTCTAATGTCAGGTCAGACCCATACACATTTGTACTGCATGAACCTACAACTTTTATTACATCATTAGGAGTACTGGGAGTTGTTGTTACCAGCTGTCAATAAAAGTATACAGGAACCACAGTACTTATGAGAATTTGTCATTATCACAAATAATCATTTACATCCAGGTACCTTATAGATGACCTTGTCTCTGATCGGGGTCGTCATTTTCTTTTCTTCATCTTGTCCAGGCACCTTGATGACTTTTCACATCCGCAGTTCATCTCTGCAGACGTCCATCTTCTCCGGTCTTCTGCAGGACATCCTGGCACGATACCTTTAAAAATAGCAGAATTGTCAAAATTCTCCTAAGTAAAAATATCTGCCCTACACTGTGCCCCGGAATAAATAATTGCTCCTCCTCACTGTTCCCTGCACATTATATGATTTACATACTATCCCACTCATGCCCTCCACACTGCCCTCTCCCTCCATACTGGGCGCCCCGGTCACACTGTCCTCTAACACTATGTCCCCCTATACTGCCCACTGTTTATACTGTTCTATCTCATCAAACTCCCCATCCTCAACATACTGTCCCCGCATGCTGCCCCCTCTCCATACAACCCCACACTACTCACACTCTATTCTGTGCCGCAGCCATCCCCCTCACTCCATATACTGTGTCTACACCAATTCCCCCCTCACTCCACATACTGTGCCGCAGCCATCCCCCTCACTCCACATAGCGAATTGGGGGGGGTGGGGAAGAGAAACATGAAGGGCTGAGGACACAATCGGCAAGCAGCATGGACAGTGTCCCTGACAACAAGTGGGCCCACCCGGTCATCCAGGATCCTGACTTTTGCCCAAGTGGTGACAACAGCCCTGTGCTGACACACGCACACATACATAGACAAACATATACACAGATATGTAAAAAATCATGTACAACAGGCATGATTATACCCGAACAGACACACATACATACACACTCACATACACACAGGGCCGGCGTTAGGGGGGGCAGACTGGGCAGTTGCCTAGGGCCCCCACTCTCTTAGGGGCCCCCAAAGGAGCTGAACTGAAAATAGCAATAAAACAGTGAAAAAAATGTAAAAAATACACATATTTGGTATCGCTGCTTCGTAAGAATCTAAGCTATCAATATATGAAGTAAATTAATCCAATTGGTAAATGGTGTAATGGGAAAAAAATAAAAACGCCAGAATTATGTTTTTTAGGCCACCACGTTGTTACAATAAAATGCAATAAAAGGCGATCAAAATGTTGTATCTGACTCAAAATGGTATCAGTAAAAATGTCAGCTCAGGGCACATAAAGTAACCCCTCACATATCTATGTATCTTCAAAAATTAAAACATCATGGGTCTCGGAAAATAAAAAAAAAATATTTTTTTTTTTTACAAATTTCAGTTTTTTTTTTTTATGATTGAAATAAAAATGACGTTCAGTATGTTCTTATTCTGACCTAGATAATCAACTTATGAAGTCACTCTTACCATATAACTACGGCCTGTTCCACATCTAAGGTTGGTGTGCGTTTTGCTAAATTTGCCTTTCTAGCCGTTTTTACCGCTAAAAACGCATTAAAAACGCTAGCGTTTTTTCCCCCATTGATTTCAATGGGAACGCATGCATTTTTGCGAACGCAGCACAAAACGTCTTCCCCGATGTTTTGGGCAGCGTTTTTGCATGTGTTTCCATTAAAATCAATGGGAACAAAAACGCATGCGTTTTGATGCGTTTTTGCGGTAAAAACGCATGGAAATGCAAATTGAGCAAAATGCAGCAAAGCGTTAGATGTGAAAGGGGCCTGAGCATTTAGGGCCCACTTTAACCTTTTGCCTAGGGCCCCACTTTGCCTAAAACCGGCCCTGCATACACATATATATACACGCATACATACTGTATGCACACATCATACATATACACACACAGACACATATACACACATATATACACATACACCCACACATGTATACACAGACACACACATTTATATACACATATACACACTGTACACACACACCCGCACACACACATATACACAGACACACACATATATACACACTGTACACACACACATATATACACACACATATATACATACACACACACACACACATTTATATACACATATACACACTGTACACACACACACCCGCACACACATATATACACAGATACACACATATATACACACTGTACACACACACACATATATATACACATATACAGACTGTACACACACACCCGCACACACATACATATATACACACACATTTATATAAACATATACATACTGTACACACTCACACATATATATACACACAAATACACACTGTACACACACACCCACACACATATATATACAC